>CM038673.1:66310279-66698430 GCA_021605145.1 Aegilops bicornis | reverse complement strand
TGAGAGTATACAACTCACATTCACAACAAGGCAGGAGCATAATTGTGAGATATTAAGATAAGTAGCAAAGTGGCTAGCCGTTGGCTAGAATTTTACAAAGTTAAGTACATATGTAGTATTCAACTTTTATAATTAGAATATATTATTTCATTTGCTAAAAATGGATCCAAATATCATGACATTTTTAAATATTTTCCCTTTGCAAACATAGTTTTGTCTTAGAGATGTCTGGTTTTTCCATTGCTATTTAACATATACAATTTATGCATGAATCATGTACTCCTTTGAATGAAAATATGAATCTAACATGGGTTCTTAGGTCTTCAATTTGATTAAATATGTTGTATGTCATAAATCATATATTTTAAGATTCTATGTCAAATGAAGTTTCTAACATATGTTTTTTTAGGCATGTCATACATGTTTTGCTAGTTAATTGATGAACTAAATTTGCATGACGGACTTCTATTCCCATCTTAAGGGGGTACGTACTTGTTAATACTACTATAGTAATAATGTTAGTTTATGATCAATCCTATGGAGCAATTGATTTTTTTTTCATTTTCTGGTATATAGTATCACTACTAGGATAAGGCGCTAGTGGCGCACCAGTTTTGCCTACTAATGGCGCACTACTGGTGCGCCGCTGGCATCATGCCATTAGAATTAAATTCTAATGGCGCACCACTGGTGCGCCATTAGTATCTGGTGTTCTAATGGCCCACCATGTAGAGCGCCATTAGTATAGCCCACTGTGCGCCATTATAATGCCTCCGAGGGGGCCATATGTACCCATATGCTTTGGCATACTAATGGCGCACCGGCGGGTGATGCGCCATTAGTGTGATTATCACAATGCGCCATTAGTGTCTTGTGTGGTGCGCCACTAGTATAAATATGAGGGATTTTTTTCTTTTCTGATATTTTCACAGGTTACAAAATATATTATTGGACAGAATTTAGACAACAGCACACAGCAACAACAGATTCATCGAATACAATAGAAGATTAGTCTCCGAATACAATTCATCATATTGGTCTCCGAATTCAAAAGACCGAACAAGGATAGAACATTACAAGTCTCGAGACCGCGAGTAGCGAGTTTGTCTTCACATTACAAGTCGATATCGATCATCTAAACTACCATCACATAGAAGAGAGCTGCGGTCATCACGATGAGCATCATCGCGATGAAACTGGTCTTCATCCGGTTCCTCCAACGCTCCCTCCTCTCTCCCGGTAGATAGCGGGCGTATCTAGATTCCGCCTCCGCCCTAGTGGTGTACCCTTTGTAACTGTTACCGCTGAAACGGTGAACCTGTCTCCGACTCTCCTCCCAGTCGTCGTAGACTCCGGAACCTTACCCTTGTACACAACATACGACGGCATCTCTATGCACAAGCCAAACAACAGACAACACATAAGCAATATATAATTATGCAACAAAAGGATCGGAAGAGAAAAGCAAGACATTAATAGCATGATGGTCCTACTAATAAAAAGCATCGATTACATCTAAGTTGAACGACTGTCCAAACCAAAGAGACATACAAGTTCATAAAGTTTAATTACAACATGAGCCAATCAGTGTTTCAGAACTACACATAGCATCACTACTGTTGACTCGAATCATGGGACCGGAGCGTGGATGAAGCCGACGTCTGTCGTGATGGTCATGAAATCGCGGGCGTTATCAGCCTGCATTTTTAGCGTTGTGTCTATCTCACTGTTGGACGGTTGATGTCTAAGGCAGAACTGCCCCTAGGTACGAAGGACATCTTGATGGATAATTTCCGCAAACTCTAACTGGATGCGAAAGAATTCTTGTCTGATGTTCGCGTCCTGGATTGCCGACAAACTCGCGGCCCAATCTTTGAGATTATCTGGTAGCAGAAGGTGATGATGGTCACGTACGATCGCCCGCATGTGATGGAGGGCGTAGTAGGCATCCTTCTGACCGCCAGGCGGCTGCTTGACGCAGGAGAACTTTGTATTATGGGCAAACACGTGCGCGCCGTACCGCCTACGAGCTGGCTTGGCGAAGGTGCCTCCAGATTTGGCGTAGCCGGGGAGAACATCATCAAGAACTTTCTTGATATTTGTGTAGTCTATCTTGGAGTCATGGTCCTGGTCGAAATACGTGGCCATGGAATATCTCAGGCTTAAGATGATGTGTGTGCAATGTGTGTCACTGCAAAGAACACAGAACGTTAGTAAAAAAAAAGAACGATCGAAATCTAAGAAATCATATGTTACACGGCGGTGAGGGGATGACTTATTCGGGAAAGTAAGGCACGAGGAAGTTATCCTTATCTGGGTTTGCCAGAATGACGCCTTCGAGGTAAGAACTCGCGACTTGCCGGTCCCCAGCGCTGCCCACGATCTTGGCACGCATGTAAAGGGGTCGACTATCACGATGTCCGGGGTCTTGTCTCTATACTCAGCGAAAACAGCTGAACGAAGGTGTAGTGCTGCGGATGAAGGTTAAACATAGCAAAGATTTCATCATACCGCAGGACGATCGTACCCCCGATGGCGCCATCCACAAAGCCTTTGCCCTCTGGCACCTTGGCCACGAAAACCGGGTATGCCACATCATTGTCTCTGAGACGCTGCTTCTCCAAAGAAAGAAAACTGTCATGCAGACTCCGCATAGCACCGGTTGCAGCATTTAGCATATTTGTCGGTAGCATCGCCCTACCCGCCACATGCACCCTCCTCGAGATATCCTTAGGTGAAGGTCGCCCGTCCTGAGCACGGTTCGTACTCGGTGTCGGCTGGCTCGCACCCTTGTTACTCTTTCTGTTCTGTCCCTTCTTCTTCTGTTGTAATGGGACCGAGTTCTGCTCACAGACCGCCTTCTTGAGTGTGTTGGGGCTGATAATATTTGGCACCTCGGCTATCTGAGGCTCGGTGAAGTCGGCACCTGGAGGCGTCTCCTAAGAACTGAACGCCAGACGACGCCTGTTGCAACCGGGTTTCTCCGCCGTACCAGCTAGACCGCGGTCGTCTTGGTTGGGTTCTTGAGAAAGAGGCCCGTAGAATTCGTCATCGTACCCATGTTCAGCAAAGTACTTATCGACGTTGCTAAATGTACGGCCGTCGTCGTTGTCGTTGTCGTCCAGATCCTGTGCCATATGCATGCTCGGATCATGTGCCATAGGGATGTCCGGCATGTCTGGTAGCGTTGCGGCGGTCTTGCCATGGCTTGGCGCCGGCACGACTGGCGTTGTTGTCTTTGGGGTGGTGTCCCCCGCCCCCAAACGAATCTGGCTCTTCGGCCAACTTAGGCAGGCACTGAGGGTCATCAGATCATCTTCGTCGGCCCCGGCGGGTCGAATCGGAGGTAACAACTTGTCGTAGCCTGGCAGCACCCGAACCAGTTGAACCCTATACATGGTGGGTGGCATCGGTTTACCGTGGAACACGGGGTTGCCCGGTTGAACGATTTTGCCCTTGGCGACATCGACCAACTCGTCGTTCACGAAGTGCAGGAGAGTGCACGGAACGTCGGCGGCGCCCTGCGAAAACATGTAGGGCGTCAGGGATGCCCAGTCAAAGGCAAGGAGATGAAGTCCTCGGCCGAGAGGCTTAATTAGTTACCGTGATGATGGCGTCGAGCTCGGCTAATGTCGAGGCACCGCCAACGGCGGGCGTGCAACTGACGGAGGGGCCGCTTGCTGGCGAGGTGCCGGCCGGCGTACACCCGGGTGCATTAAGCTCCAATGCCGGCCGTGCCGGCGTCGGAGACACCAATACCGCCGCCGCCGGAGACACCAATGGCGCCGCCTGCGCGTTGTGCGAGTTGCTGGCCGTGAAGCTGGGAATCGGGGGCGGCCCCTGTTGGCCACCCGCAATCCACGTCGTCAGCCCATGAATCAAGGTAGGCGTAATGCCGGTGAGCATCGATCCCAGTTGTTGTTGCACTTGCTCTTGGACAATCTCCGGAATCCGCGCCACTTGTGCCTTGAGTTCTTGAACCTCGCGCGACTGGCTTTCTGAGCTGGTCTTTTTCTCCTTTCGCCCACCAGCGGTATAGTATGACGACCATTTTGTGGACAAGCCTTTGCCGGCCACACGACCAGCTGACGAAGGCTTACCGAGCTTATCCTTGTTTTTCATTACGTTCAACGCCCTATTTAGAGTGCTGTCCCAAGCAGGGATGCTCACGAGGCGACCCAGCTCACGCTTTCATCTCCTTCGCCAGAACAAGCTCACGCGCCCTGGTCTTCGGATCCGTGGTAAGCTCCTTTGTTATAGGGTCCTCCTTGTGCCGGGCCCTGACATAGTTCCTGGTCTGCTTGTCACTGCTGTATTTCACGAAGCGGGGCGGTAGGCCTTGCTCGGCACGCTCCGCGTCCTCCTTGTCCCTAAGTTCAACTCCCGCATTTCTTTCCCACACTGACTTGATTCGGAGGTTGCACTGCTCTCGCACTTGATCTTGAACTCCTTGTAGTCCTCTTCGCTGATCGAAGGATTTGTCGCCTTGATCTTCTCATAACTATCACCTTTCTCAATCATTCTCTTCACCGCTTCTCCAAGTAGACAGGGCCGTGCTCATCCTCGTGAGGGCGGCACTGTTCACTTTATTCCACGAGAGGCGTGTGTTTTCAAATTCAGCGGGAACTTGTATCGTTCGTGCAGCTTCGTGAAGAGGAGGTTGCGCAAATTCCTCGGTGCTTATGCCTAAGGTTCTCGGTGTTGGTCGAGACGGTGCTCGGAGAATGCACCCGAGCTGAACCGAGTACCCTTGACTATATGTTTGGGCTCCGTTGAATGCCCGTCGGAGTCCACTTGAGTAAATTCCTCCTTGACGGTGCGGAGCGCGTTCAGGTGCCGGTCCTTCCGTTGCTTCTTCGGTTGGCTGCCATCTGTGAGTGCGCCGCGATCATCAGTGGTGGCACCCTCGGCGGCACCATCAGTGGTGGCAACCTCGGTGGCACCATCAGTGTTGTCATCCCCGATGCCACTAGGGGTTGTGTAGTCAGGATCGGTGTCTTCCGCGGCATCCTCATAGCGGTGAGGTTATTCCTCCATCTCCTGGGACAGCGCCCAGAATTGCTTGCCGCCCGAACCGCCGGCCTCATTGTTGTGGGAAATGGAAAAAAATTTGGTCAAAAACTTGGTTATTGTCAAGGAACAAGATCATGTTCTCATAATTTAGGGTTTGTCGACACCGAGGCGTCCTAAAAGCTAAGCTTTTATCATTTAGGGTTTGTCGACGCTGAGGCACCCTAAAAGCCTATGCGTGCATCATTTAGGTTCTCATCGACACCGAGGCACCCTATAGAAGCCAAGGTTTCATCATTTAGGGTTTGTCGACGCCGAGGCATCCTAGGTTGGGCCTAATCACTTGGCACTAATCACTTGGCTCTATTGCCACCTATGTCGGGTTTATCATCTAGGGTTTATCGATGCTAAGGAGAATTCTAAGTTGGGCCTAATCACTTGGCTCTATTGCCACCTATGGTTTAATGCAGCAAGAATAAAGGGGCAGTTGATCCTACTTAACTAAGTACTAAGATACCCCGCCCCATGCATTAGTCTCAAGTACCCCATATGTCCTATTTTTAGCAAAGTCATGCTAAAATTCACGGAAAATTTCAGCATGACCTTTGCTGAAAATAGGACATATGGAGTACCCGAATTTGCCGGAACGGAAGTTCATCGACATTCCGACAAACTCAAGGGCCTCTCGGGGTACCTGCAAATTAATTATCCAATGAAGGAATTGCTCCACACACTGCTGCCTCACATTGCTGCCAAAATCATTATCGACATCTTTGGTACTGTGTTTCTCAAAAACATCAATATCCAACTACATTCTCAAAGACCACAAGCCCAAGCAGGGGCATCAGTCCTCTGAGAACTGAACCACAAGCCTAAGCCAGGGGCATCAATCCTACATCAATATCCAACTACATTCTCAAAGACCATAAACATCAAGCATGGGCTAGGACAATGACAGCACTGAACCACAAAAACAAAAACAAAATCCCTAAACTGAATCTTGCCTTGTACCAGAATGAAACTTATATAAAAAAATGTCTAAATTAACTGCCAGTCTGTGCCCACAACTACATCTGGCAAATATTTCAAAATGCAGTTATGTCAAGAACACAACTATTCCAAAGGCTGAAACTAAACATTCAGAGAACTTTAAGTGGAACATGCACTTGGTTTAGGGTTCAACAACATGGTTCAAATGAAAGGAGAAAGGGGGCTTTATAGCCATTACATTCAGGTAGCAGGTAAAAGCAGAAGAGAGAAGAAAACAGTGAACTAAAGAGCAGTATGTTTTTGTTAATTCCTTACACGAGTCCCAACATGACTATTATTATCATGAGCTCTAGAAGAATGTACTCTAGTAATTCTAGGAGGCATCTCTCTGTAAAATTGGAACTTAGGACAAAAAAAGTGTCACAACAAGCTTGTACAAGGACATGTTGTAAAAATTTTCAGCACATATTGCATTAATTTATTCGGTTCAGCAAACATCCATAGCAGGAGATATTTGTAGGTCTAGGCCATATAGGCATATTTCTGCATATGTTTGGGATGTCGATGAAGTGATGATACATGAACCGTTAGGAGCCTATCAAACCATCAACCCAGCGTGTTGTCGAAAAGAAGAAAAGCCAGTTACCATTATCTTAATATTTTGCAATACTCCTAAGTCTTTGGTACTGGACAGTTGTGTCAAACATTAAACTGAATTTGTGTCAAACATTAAACTAGGAGTATATGTTGGTGCTTAACATTGCTTGATGGAAAATATTGAAGGCAATTTATTTTATGAATTGCGTATAAAACAGACCAAGGATGTTGAATTCTCTTCTAAGTTTCCCTACACTGAATGAATTAAGGAGATTTAATTCTGAATCAGAACACTTAAAAGATTGGATGAGTGGTCCATACTCTGTTTTTTGTTTCAACTGTTCAAAGCATAATTTTAATTAAAAGGTCGGCTAATTTTTGGCATCGACGGTTAAGTAGAGTTCTTTGTTGTGTGTTGGGCAATTGAGCTTTCTAACTTAAATTTGGGACTAACCATGCGGATTTTATTGACTGAAGATCAATAAAAATTTCTGGTGACGTGCAACCAATGGTTACCTTTGTTTTCACAATAGTGTTCTATTATAAGCTATATCAACAATGAGCCATACATCTTTTATAATGAAATGAAGTACTCCTATATGTGTATAATAATAAGAAATTCATGATACGTACTATCTTTCATTCTTTTGTCTAACGTGGCGATTTTGTTGTGTGATACATAATCTATAATAATAAGAAATCCATGGTGGAAGTGATGGTCTCGATGGATATGTCCAATCTCTTGATCTTGCTGTCCAGGACATGGAGAGAGAGGGAGAAGGGACGGGGGAGCTCACCTTGGACGGCGCGGAGAGGAAGCAGGGGAGCTCGGGGTTGGCGGCGAGGGTAACGACACCGTCCTTGGCTCGCCGACTGCTGCGGAGGTGACCGGTGGCGGAGGACGGCAGGGGAAGGCGGGGTGGGCGCGTCGGGGCTGCGCTCGCCGGCTACTGCAGGGGCCGGAGGAGGCCCTCGCTCGTCGGAGGGAGGATGAGAGGAGAGGAGCGGGCGACGGGGTGAGGAACCCTAAGCCTGGCCGGCCGATCCCATTCGGAGGGCGGCGGGGGTGGAGTCCGGACGGGGTCGCGCGGGCGCTGGGCAGCGCAAGACCACAGCCAGAGAGGGCGGCGTGCGCCGACGGCGCTGGCAAAGCGGCGAACGAAGAGGGCGGAGCAAGGAGGCGACGGCGTACGGTTGGGGTCGAGTGGGGGATCTGGCGAGGGAGGGAGGGAGGCCAGTACGACGATTCTAATGGTGCACCTCCCCCTGGTGCGCCATTACAATTTCTTTATTTACTAGCCCGACTAGTCGATTATATTCCACCTAACCCTATCGTCATCGTAACACGCCCACTAGCTCGACCGGTCAAGACGCAGCATGATAATAGGGTGCGGGGGGTCGTCGGCGGCGGTGGAGTGGGGGAGGGTGCGGGCCGGGGGTCGGCAGCGGCGTCCGGTGGAGCGGGGAAGGGTGCGGCGGGTCGTCGGCGGCGGTGGAGTGGGGGAGGGTGCGGGGGGTCGGCGGCAGCGACCGGTGGAGTGGGGGAGATGGTGCGGGGGGTGCTCGGCGGCGAGTGGGGTCGGATCTGGCGAGGTGGGTGTGACGCCCCCGATTTAATCGTACACTAATCATGCACGTAAACGTGTACGACCAAGATCAGGGACTCACGGGAAGATATCACAACACAACTCTAAAACATAAATAAGTCATACAAGCATCATAATACAAGCCAGGGGCCTCGAGGGCTCGAATACAAGTGCTCGATCATAGACGAGTCAGCGGAAGCAACAATATCTGAGTACAGACATAAGTTAAACAAGTTTGCCTTAAGAAGGCTAGCACAAACTGGGATACAAATCAAAAGAGGCGCAGGCCTCCTGCCTGGGATCCTCCTAACTACTCCTGGTCGTCCGCCGGGCTGCACGTAGTAGTAGGCACCTCCGGGGTAGTAGTCGCCATCGACGGTGGCGTCTGGCTCCTGGCTCCATCGTGCAGTTGCAGCAATCGGATATAGAAAGGGGGAAAAGGGGGAACAAGGCAACCATGAGTACTCATCCAAAGTACTCACAAGCAAGGAGCTACACTACATATGCATGGATATATGTGTAAAGGGCCATATCAGTGGACTGAACTGCAGAATGCCAGAATAAGAGGGGGATAGCTAATCCTGTTGAAGACCACGCTTCTGGCAACCTCCGTCTTGCAACATGTAGAAGAGAGCAGACTGAAGTCCTCCAAGTAGCATCGAATAGCATAATCCTACCCGGCGATCCCCTCCTCGTAACCCTGAGAGAGAGCGACCACCGGGTTGTATCTGGCACTTGGAAGGGTGTGTTTTATTAGGTATCCGGTTCTAGTTGTCATAAGGTCAAGGTACAACTCCAAGTCGTCCTGTTACCGAAGATCACGGCTATTCGAATAGATTAAACTTCCCTGCAGGGGTGCACCACATAACCCAACACACTTGATCCCATTTGGCCGGACACACTTTTCTGGGTCATGCTCGGCCGCGGAAGATCAACACGTCGCAGCCTCACCTAGGCACAACAGAGAGGCCAGCACGCCGGTCTAACCCTAAGCACGCAGGGGTCTGGGCCCATCGCCCATAGCACACCTACACGTTGCGTACGTGGCCGAAAGCGGAACTAGCCCCCTTAATACAAGAGCAGGCTTACGTTCCAATCCGGCGCGCGCCACTCAGTCGCTGGCGTCACGGAGTGCTTCGGCTGATACCACGACGTCGGGATACCCATAACTACTCCCATGTAGATGGTTAGTGCGTATAGACCAAATGGCCAGACTCAGATCAAATACCAAGATCTCGTTAAGCGTGTTAAGTATCCATGACGCCGACCGAGGCCAGGGCCACCTCTCACCCAGGTAGTCTCAACCTGCCCTGCCGCTCCGCCACAAGTAACAGTCGGGGGTCGTCGGGAACCCAGGCCCACCTCTACCGGGATGGAGCCACATCCTTTCAAATTTCCCCCATCTCCTAACAAAGATCATAGGTAATGTAACGATGTAAAGTATATAGTATATGCCCGTGATCACCTCCCGAAGTGATCACAGCCCAGTAGTATAGTATGGCAGACGGACAAGAGTGTAGGGCCACTGATGGAACACTAGCATCCTATACTAAGTAGTAGGATAGTAGGTAAAGGTAACAACAGTAGTAGCAAGGACAGGCTATGCAACAGTTTAGGATTAACTGAAAGCAGTAACATGCTACACTACTCTAATGCAAGCAGTATAGAGAAGAGTAGGCGATATCTGGTGATCGAAGGGGGGGCTTGCCTGGTTGTTCCGGCAAGAGAGAGGGGTCGTCAACTCCGTAGTCATACTGGGTAGCAGCGGCGTTGGTCTCGTAGTCTACCAGAGAGAAGAGGGGGGAAGAAACAGTACATACATAGCAAGCAAGTGCATAACAGGACAACAAGCAGAGCTAGACGTGTTCTAATGCGGCATGAGGTGATACCGGTGAAGGGGGGAAACATCCGGGAAAGTATCCCGGTGTTCCGTGTTTTCAGGCGAGGAGCGGAGGGGAAAGTTGCGAGTTTGATATGTTATGGGTGTGTGGCGACGAGCAGGTTGCGTGATCCGGATCGTCTCGTCGTCTGAGCAACTTTCATGTTGAAAATATTTTAATCCGAGTTACGGATTAAAAGATATGATTTTTTAAAGATTTTATTAATTTCTGGAATTTAATTAATTATTTAATTAATTCGGAAAACAGATTAATGACATCAGCATGATGTCATGCTGACATCAGCAGTCAACAGAGTTGACTGGGTCAAACTGACACGTGGGTCCCGGTTGTCATTGTCTAAGACTAACTAATCAGGTTTAGTTAGTCTAACTAAAATGATTAGGTTTATTAACTACAATTAATTAGGTTAACTAATCAGGATTAGTTAAGTTAATTAATTCTTTAATTAATTAATTAATGTTTTAGTTATTTTAATTAAATAAATATTTATTTATTATTATTTTTTTAAATCTTTTTTTATTAATCCCGTTCTGGGGCGGGGCCCCCTAGTCAGTGGCCCGGGGGGCATAGCGGTTACTGGCGCCGCAGTGCAGGCGCTAAGCGGGCGCCCGACCCATGAGAGGGCCGAAGCGCAGAGCGCCGGCGCCGGGCGCGTGGTCGATGGCGCAATACCGGGCGGTCACCGGATTGGGACGCCGCGAAGGGCAAGAAGCTGGCACGGCCGACGAGAAGGCGCGTGGCGCACACGCGGTCAGCGGAACGGCCGTGGCCGGTGATGGCGAGTGTGGGGCGGTCGAAGCGCGTCGGAGGGTGACCGGGGTGAGCAACGGCACATAGGCGCTGGGCGAAGCGCTTGGCTGGAACAGGACAGAGAGGAGGGGAGGGGCAAGCGCGCTCACGGGAGGGTGTAAGGTTCGTGGCAGCGGGGCGTGAGGAGGAGGACGGAGACGGCGCGCGACGGGGAGGCAGTGCGGCGACGAGGTCCGTTGAGGAGGAGGGCGGCGAGGCGGCGTTCGGCCGACGGGATCTAGGGGCGGCAGTCGGGCCTCTCCCGATCCAGATGGGACCGAGAGGAGAATGGGGAGTGGAGGAAGGCGAGGCGTCCGTGATGGAGAGAGGCGGGCAGGGTCGAGGCGGCACCAGACGGCGGCGTGACGTCTGGCGTCGGGGCCTCCTCAGTTCCTGCCTGATTCAGATCGGGGAGAGGAGGAGAGTGGGGATCGTGCGCGTGGGGGGGGGAGTGGGTGGACCGGCTAGGGTTTCTCCTCACGTGGGGTTATGGAGGGAGGGTGGGCGGCTGGGCACAGGGGTTGGCCAGTTGGGCCTGACCCGAAGGGGGGGTTTCTCCTTTTTTTCTGTTTTTGTTTTGATTCCTTTTCTTATTTTCTTTTCTGTTTTATTTCTTTTAAAAGTATTTAGGCATTTTATAAAAATGTGTTTACTTCACCATAATTCTTGATGCAATAATTGACATAGCCGGACATTTTTATTTTAATATTTGAAAACTTTTGTCGTTTGACTTATCTTGGATTTAAATTTGAATCATTTTTGAACTAACGCGAGATTAATCAACAGTAATCGAGGTGACGTGGCATCATTTGCAGAGGTTACTGTAGCTTAATTACCCGGGCATCACAATTCTCCTCCACTACAAGAAATCCCGTCCCGAGATTTAAGAGGGGGACTAGGGGGAAAGGTCTGGTTACGAAATCCTAACGAATCTTCTCGTCTTTGGTTGCTCTTCTCGAAGAGGTGGATCCATTACGTTGAAGTCTTCATTTCTCTGCTCCAGGTCATCATGATGGAGCCGTCATCCTTTCTTCGGGATCTCCAACGTACTAACGAATCAATAAGGAGAAACTCGGCTACGACAAAAAGGCTTATGAGGGAACAATCTGGGTGTTAACCCAAGAATGAGCATAAGAGTATCTTTCGAGTTGAACATATAAAATACATCGAGAGTAAGGTACGAAGGTACAATAAGAGGTTCCAAGCGGATAGATAGTTGCTCAAGGCCTGAACCAGGGTGAGAAAGGGGTTCAGAGCAACGAGAGTAAGGATTGGGTCTGATACCAGAATAGAACACTAGGAAGGTGGCCCGTGAGTTACATAAGAAGTCAAGCGCGAGGAATAACTTTGGAAACCGGGGTGTACAGGAGAGTCAGGTTTCGATCCAGTGGAACTGTGGGTTATGGGCCCACCATGTGGTTAAAAGTAGGAAAAGCGTTGATATCTTGCACGGTCGTGATAGCAATACATGGCAGAGGGTAGCCTGTTAGTTATGTCGGCAACAACATCGATACCAAGGGCGAGGGATGAAGAGAACCATTTTCCCGCTCGTTGAACGAGGCGGACCAATAGGCAAAGTTCTCGTCCATCGGTGGTTACCGGAATATCATCAACAATAGTAACAGGGTCTTACTGACCGAGTTGTACACCGAGGTGTTTACATAAGAAGTGAATTATTACTGCTTAGGCTATATAGATCACAAGAAAGGTCAAACAAACCAATGGAAAGGAAAATGTGATCATCAAAGTTAAAAGAACAATGGAAAGGAAAAATGAGTTTAAACACATATTTAAAGGGTATATCCTTCCCAAGGACAAGCGAGCATGATATCCAGGACAAGATATAATGTAGAAAACCCTTTAGGTAAGGTGAGAGAAATTTCATGACATTACCCATACAACGGTGTTTGGATAATTGAAGCGAGAAACATTTAGCATTGGGCTTCAAATGTTACGGTTGAAAGTCGGATTACCACAGACATGCTTTAGGATAGCATTGACATGGTCTTCATGCAAAAGGTCAGACTCTGGATACACGAGGGATTCATCAGGAACAACTTATAGAATAAGTCTTACAATTTCCTCCAGGAGGAATGGTTATCCTTGCAAAAGAAATCATAATGATAGGCCCTCCAGCCAGGGGGGGTGCTACACATGACATCATGTTACCGGGTCATCAAAGGACCAACAACATAACTCCTGGAAAGTTGTCCCAACCATCATATCTGACCGAGATTTAGGTCCAATTGGTGTCATGATACCTCAGACTCAGGATGTCCGAGAAGAAAAGGCGCAACACAAATCATTGAAATGGCATTGCAAGATTCTCGGGAAATGAACTATGGGAGCGGGTTCCTGAAACAATAGTTCATCATTAAACCAAGGAGAGGTGAGGAGGTGGCTGATTGACTCAGCGACAATTCATTGGGATTTTCAAAAGATGGATTTCCACAATTATGTGAACAAGGAAATAACATTTGTCAGATCAGATAATATAATGAGGTATACTCAAGGAAAACATACCCAATTAAACATTGGTTGAAAGGTGCGCCCGAAATATGGGTTGGTTTGCACAACCAATGTCAGAATGGTGATTCAATAATCAATAGCCTAAGAATGAACTTTCGACCATTAACTTCAAAGAAATAGGGTTGCTTGAAGGAAAGAATCCAAACAACACCGTTCACTTGTTGGAATTAACACGGGGACCAAGAAAGAATGGTGATGGTGAGAAGTAATTTTATGTCAAGAATTCTCAAGAGGTGGAACAAATCTCAGAACATTCTTGACATAAAGGATGGTAATACTCCAAGGTAAAGAAGAACAATTGCTGGATAGCAAGGAACTCAAGGTATAACACCAAACATGAACAAGATTGTGTTGGTGGGAAGGCAATAAAGTGGTCGATGATAATACAATTCATCGAGGGCAAGGATGGTATTTCTCATCATGAATTCAATTGATATCCTGGATGAGCTCAGAATGTTGATGATCACGACACCTTTGTCGCGAGAGTTCATGAAGATGTAATCGATCGTGACGACATCAAGTCAAAGTAATGATGAAGTGAAAGGTTATTGGAACCAAGGGTACGACACAAGCTCGAAACCAAGCTTGTTGTACAAGGCAAAATGATATGACGATGAGGATCGACGTAGGGTTAGCTCATCGTCGATAATTGTGCTCCGAGAAGAAGGACCGGGTAGCACAGTTAAAATCATCACGACATTGATATAGCCAAATAGGCTAGGAATGTCCTGATCGGGTACAAACTCGTACTTATAGAAGCTTACTGAAGAGTTGTTGAACCGTAGTGCGGACTCGGTTCAGTTATCGGTGTCTTTGAGTGTATGATAACTCAGAGCCCGTGAAAAATTGGAATCAGTGGGAAGGTAGCACTTGATGAACAACTCATAAGAAGTTATGCAGTTCCATGATAATCTCGAGATACCAGGGGGGTAATACTCGACACAAGATCAAAGTAAAGGTTGGACTGGTGTATGGATCCATAGAAGACAATTGTTTTAACTTGTCCGAGAAATGGAATCAAAGAAGAACAATCATGGTCGGAACCACGGTTGCAAGGGATCAACTCACAGATACCATATGTTAGTTATCAAGGAAATAGTTATTATTACAAGAAGCTTCCATGATAGGATATACATCGCGTCCATGGGCATGAACACAAAGTTCCAGGTCGACTCCCACTTCTCCAATGCCTAACCTTTCATTAACTTCTCATTTTCGAAGAAGTTGTAGTGCTGAAATTTTATCTAGCGAAGCACCAGAAGAGTATGACTCGTGATAATTTTCGAGTTCACACATTTTAAGGAAGGCATAGGTTCAACCCATCAGGGCATCTTACGAACATATCCCACAAACTTCAGGAGTAAATAACACAAACTCAATAGTAGAGCATGTTCAAAAGCAGATGATACAATATACCCATGGAAAGGCTCTCAAGGTTATTCAATATGAAGGACAATGTCGGATGAAGTCCAACAATGGATCGGGCGATCCCCAACGGAGCTGATGTGAGTATCGATACTCCAGAAAGAATGCACGGGCATCATATTATAGAACATCGGAATAATTCGATGCTTAGATAACAACAGAATTATGATTTTCAAATCAAGGGATCAGAAGCAATGTTCTGTTTAGGGATGGATAAGTTGAATAGCCATAGGGGTACAATCGACAATAATTTAATTTGTCGAGATCCAGCTCATGCTTAATATGACGTCTGAGCCGAAAGGATGAATTCTAGGATCTGATGGAGGATTGCGAGCATTCGCAACCTATTGAATCAATGGACTCAAAATGATAGTGACAAAGGCTGTCAATAAGATTATTGTACTTATGGGATTAACCATAATGAAAGCAAGCAAGAATTTCAAGAGCAATAAGCTGCTAAGGATTTTCGGAAGATCAAATAGTATTTCGAAGACCTTAGTGAAACACATAAACAACTGGGGGATGGGCGGTCACTCGGTAAGAGCGAGGAATTATCCGTAGGGGTATCCAGGTGACAAGGAACTGCAAGGAAGTAGGCACAAAGTATTCTCGGAACAATAGAGAGAATTTCGGTGTACCTTGTAATAACAAGACAAACTGGGGATGAATGTAAGAATAACCACTGTAAGTAGTTATCCATAAGGGTTGACGGTGGAAAGGAATTGCAAACGCGATGAACACAAGTTCTCGGGTTAACAGCGGAGAGTATCTTCAGGGTCTTCACGTGCAGCAGACGATCATCAGAAATAAGAGGCTCTCCGGGTGAAAGTATTTTCGAGAACCTAAAGTTAGTTTTAGCAAAATTCATTTTGCCCGAATAAAAGAGAGATCAGAGTCCCAGAGTATAGGTCGAGGAATAAAAGATCCTAATACCACCCAAATGGCGACATGGGCCCGTAAGACACACAACCATGTTAGTAAAAGTTTTGCAACGTCTAGACTCGACTTCGGCCAAGGAGTGTGGAAGGGGGATTCCTACAGGCAATCGGCTCTGATACCAACTTGTGACGCCCCCGATTTATTCGTACACTAATCATGCACGCATAAGCGATGTACGATCAAGATCGAGGACTCACGGGAAGATATCACAACACAACTCTAAAACATAAATAAGTCATACAAGCATCATAATACAAGCCAGGGCCTCGAGGGCTCGAATACAAGTGCTCGATCATAGACGAGTCAGCGGAAGCAACAATATCTGAGTACAGACATAAGTTAAACAAGTTTGCCTCAAGAAGGCTAGCACAAACTGGGATACTGAGATCGAAGAGGCGCACGCCTCCTGCTCGGGATCCTCCTAACTACTCCTGGTCGCCGCCGGGCCGGGCAGCACGTAGTAGTAGGCACCTCCGGGGTAGTAGTCGTCATCGACGGTGGCATCTGGCCCCTGGGCTCCATCGTCTGGTTGCAGCAATCGGGTAAAGAAAGGGGGAAAAGGGGGAACAAGGCAACCGTGAGTACTCATCCAAAGTACTCGCAAGCACGGAGCTACACTACATATGCATGGATATATGTGTAAAGGGCCATATCAGTGGACTGAACTGTAGAATGCCAGAATAAGAGGGGGATAGCTAATCCTGTCAAAGACTACGCTTCTGGCAACCTCTGTCTTGCAACATGTAGAAGAGAGCAGACTGAAGTCCTCCAAGTAGCATCGAATAGCATAATCCTACCCGGCGATCCCCTCCTCGTAACCCTGAGAGAGAGCGACCACCGGGTTGTATCCGCACTTGGAAGGGTGTGTTTTATTAGGTATCCGGTTCTAGTTGTCATAAGGTCAAGGTACAACTCCAAGTCGTCCTGTTATCAAGATCACGGCTATTGAATAGATTAAACTTCCCTGCTGTGGGTGCACCACATAACCCAACACGCTTGATCCCATTTGGCCGGACACACTTTTAGGGTCATGCCCGGCCGCGGAAGATCAACACGCCGCAGCCCCACCTAGGCTGTGAGAGAGGCCAGCACGCCGGTCTAACCCTAAGCACACAGGGGTCTGGGCCCATCGCCCATAGCACACATGCACGTTGCGTACGCGGCCGAAAGCGGAACTAGCCCCCTTAATACAAGAGCAGGCTTACGTTCCAATCCGGAGCGCGCCACTCAGTCGCTGGCGTCACGGAGTGCTTCGGCTGATACCACGACGTCGGGATACCCATAACTACTCCCACGTAGATGGTTAGTGCGTATAGACCAAATGGCCAGACTCAGATCAAATACCAAGATCTCGTTAAGCGTGTTAAGTATCCGCGAACACCGACCGGGGCGAGCCCACCTCTCACCTGGGTAGTCTCAACCTGCCTGCCGCCCGCCACAAGTAACAGTGGGGCGGTCGGGAACCCAGGCCCACCTCTACCGGGATGGAGCCACCTGTCCTTTCAGCCCCCATCTCCGAACAGTATCACAGGTAATGTAACAGTGTAAAGTATATAGTATATGCCCGTGATCACCTCCCGAAGTGATCACAGCCCAGTAGTATAGCATGGCAGATGGACAAGAGTGTAGGGCCACTGATGGAACACTAGCATCCTATACTAAGCAGTAGGATAGCAGGTAAAGGTAACAACAGTAGTAGCAAGGACAGGCTATGCAGCAGTTTAGGATTAACTGAAAGCAGTAACATGCTACACTACTCTAATGCAAGCAGTAACATGCTACACTACTCTAATGCAAGCAGTATAGAGAAGAGTAGGCGATATCTGGTGATCGAAGGGGGGGCTTGCCTGGTTGCTCCGGAAAGAGAGAGGGGTCGTCAACTCCGTAGTCGTACTGGGTAGCAGCGGCGTCGGTCTCGTAGTCTACCGGAGAGAAGAGGGGGGAAGAAACAGTAAATACATAGCAAGCAAGTGCATAACAGGACAACAAGCAGAGCTAGACGTGTTCTAACGCGGTATGAGGTGATACTAGTTGAAGGGGAAACATCCGGAAAGTATCCCGGTGTTTCGTGTTTTAGCAAAGGAGCCGAGGGGAAAGTTGCGCGTTTGATATGTTAGGTGTGTGTGGCGGACGAACGGGTTGCGTATCCGGGATCGTCTCGTCGTCCTGAGCAACTTTCATGTTGAAAATATTTTAATCCGAGTTACGGATTAGAAGATATGATTTTCTAAAGATTTTATTAATTTCTGGAATTTAATTAATTATTTAATTAATTCAAAAAATAGATTAATGACATCAGCATGATGTCACGCTGACATCAGCAGTCAACATAGTTGACTGGGTCAAACTGACACGTGGGTCCCGGTTGTCATTGTCTAAGACTAACTAATCAGGTTTAGTTAGTCTAACTAAAATGATTAGGTTTATTAACTACAATTAATTAGGTTAACTAATCAGGATTAGTTAAGTTAATTAATTCTTTAATTAATTAATTAATGTTTTAATTATTTTAATTAATTAATTAATTAATTATTATTTTTTAAAATCTTTTTTTATTAATCCCGTTCTGGGGCGGGGCCCCCTAGTTAGTGGCACGGGGGGGCCTAGCGGTTGCTACGGGCGTCGCAGGTGCGGGCGCTAGGCGCTGCGGGCGCCCGACCCAGGAGAGGGACGAGCGAAGCAGAGGGCCCGGCGCCGGGCCTGTGACGGGCGCAGCGTGGCGGTCACCGGAGTGGGACGCCGCGGAAGCGGCAGCATGGCACGGCTAACGAGAGAGGTGCGCGCGGCAGCCAGCCGAGCGGAACGCCGTGGCCGGTGATGGCGAGTGGGGCGGTCGGGCGTCGGAGAGGTGACCGGGTGAGCAACGACGCAGGCTTGAAGGCGGGCGCGGCCGGAACGGGACAGAGAGGAGGGGAGGAGCAAGCGCGCTCACGGGGGGTGTAGGGTTCATGGCAGCGGGGCATGAGGAGGAGGACGGAGACGGCGCGCGACGGGGAGAAAGCCGGCGACGAGGTCCGTTGAGGAGGAGGGCGGCGAGGCGGCGTTCCGGCCGACAGGATCCGGGGCGACGGGGTTGGGCCTCTCCCCTATCCAGATGGGACCGAGAGGAGAGGGAGGGGAGTGGAGGAAGGCGAGGCGTCCGGCGATGGAGAGGCGGGGCGGGGTCGAGGCGGCACCAGGCGGCTGCGTACGGCGCCGGGCCTCCTTCGTTCCTGCCTCGATTTAGATCGGGGGAGAGGTAGGAGAGTGGGGATCGTGCGCGCGGGCGGGGGGGGGGGGATGGGTGGACCGGCTAGGGTTTCTCCCCTGGTGGGGGTTATGGAGGGGAGGGGTGGGCCGGCTGGGCCTGGGGGGTTGGCCCAGTTGGGCCACGGCCCAGAGGGGGGGGGTTTCTCCTTTTTTTTCTGTTTTTGGTTTTGATTCCTTTTCTTATTTTCTTTTATGTTTTATTTCTTTTAAAAGTATTTAGGCATTTTATAAAAATGTGTTTACTTCACCATAATTACTGATGCAATAATTGACATAGCCTGGACATTTTTATTTTAATATTTGAAAAGTTTTGTCGTTTGACTTATCTTGGATTTAAATTTGAATCATTTTTGAACTAACGCGAGATTAATCAACAGTAATGGAGGTGACGTGGCATCATTTCCAGAGGTTACTGTAGCTTAATTACCCGGGCGTCACAGTGGGATAGAGATCGAGATGGAGGGGCATCGAGATCGAGTGTCCATGAAATTTAACAACATTCATGAGTTCAAAAAGTGCCCATGAAATACAATCGAGAAATGAAGGCTACAATTTATATACAACCAATCTTAGCTAGCTATCTGTTCACAATCTTCTTGCCCTTATTTTTCGTAAATGGAGTTCTTATCTTGACGGACGTCCTTTAGGTAGGGTGGTCCTGCTTCTTCTTGTGGTGTATGCTGATACTTCATCGTCGTCATCATGTTCCATCTTCGGTCGCCGCATTTGTCGAAGACTTGCTCATTGGCGACTCCATCCATTCCGATGATCTTCCTTTTGCCTCTCCTCACGACAACACGACTGGGCTTTGGTGGGTCGGTAATGAAGAAGCATTGGTCCACTTGGGAAGCCAGTACCCATGGCTCATTTTAGCGGTGACGTTATGCGCCCGCATGATCTTGGATTTGGCCGGTTATAACCATTGTGGTGAAATACCGGTCTTCTTTTATGACGCTCTTGGCCCATCTCGACACGAAAACATGGGACCTTCTCTCCAATAGCTCCGCTCCCAGATCTCCTCGATCCTTCCGTAGTATTTGTCTTTGTCGTTACCGGTGTAGGATTCCATCGTTACCCCCGAGTTCTGATAACCATCGCTCTTCATGTCCTTGTCCTCGGTGTAGAAAGTGTAGCCGTTGATATCGTACGCCTCATAGGTCATCAGGTTGTGCTCGGCGCCCTGTGACAAGGAGAATATAAGTTGTTCTTTCGCGGAAGAATCCTCATGTAAAGGGTACGACAGAAGCTTCTGCTTAAACCAATGCGTGAAACATGAGTTGTGCTCTTTGATTATATCTCCGTCCGTCCTCTGTTGGCCTCGGTCATTGTACGTCTTCTCAATAAAGGTTTTGTGCTCTACCACCCAAGGATCGACCACATCTATGTGTTGTAGCACGACTAGGTTTGCTCTTTCAAAGTCGGCAAGTCGACCCTCGAAGTCGACATGCATTTCGCGGCGACCCTCACGGTGACTGCCTGCCGAGGTGCTCGCTGACGGGCAGACCAACGGGTCCTCGATGCCTAGATAATTCGTGCGATGGGAGATGCACTCTTCGGTCGAAAAGCCCTGGCTATGCTTCCCTCTGGACGTGACATGTTGCAAACGTATCCTTTGATGACACCATTCATCCTTTCGAACGGCATCATGCTGTGCAGGAACGTTGGCCCGAGTTGGATGATATCCTCCACGATATGGACCAGCAGATGCACCATACCATCGAAGAATGCGGGCGGGAAGTACATCTCAAGCTCGTATAGTATCACCATGATCTCTTCCTGTAGCCTTCTGAGTTGCCTCACTCCAACCGACTTCCGAGAGATGACGTCGAAAAAGTTGCATAGGACAAATAGCGTTTCACGGACGTGCGCGTCCATGATCCCACGGACTGCAACTGGAAGTATCTGCGTCATTAGCACGTGACAGTTGTGAGACTTCATCCCGCTGAACTTCTGCTTCGCTGGGTCTAGGTATCTGCTTATCTTCCCCGCTTAACCGTAAGGAAGTTTTACTCCTACGAGGTAGGTAAAAAACAGCTCGATCTCCTCCTGACTTAGAGTGAAGCAATCGGGAGGGTAGTCATTTCCGGTCTTCTTGGCCTTTTTGCCTTTGCGACGACTTTCCCTGTCTTTCGCCTCATCATCATCATCATCATTAGCGTGAAGCTCCTCCCTGATGCCCATTGATTTCAAGTCTGCCCTTGCTTTCGGCCCATCTTTGGTCCTCTCTGGCATGTTGAGCAAGGTACCAAGCAGACTCTCGCACACGTTCTTCGTGATATGCATGACATCAAGGCTATGAGGCACACGGTGGATCTTCCAGTACGGCAAGTCCCAGAAAACAGACCTCGTTTTCCATACCTTCAGCAGCGGCTCTGGCGCCTTTCGCTTCTTTCCTGGCTCTGGCGCCTTTTGCTTCTTTCGGCAGTGGGCAATCTTTCCAATTTTTCAACAGCTTGTCTATTTCCTCGCCGCTCCTCGTACGCGGGCGTCTTCGGGGTTCGGTTTCACCATCGAACAGATCCTTGCGTTTCCTCCACGGGTCATCATCGCGAAGCCACCTTCGATGTCCCATGAACACGGTTTCGAAGATCCGGGATCTCTATCTAGCTGGCGATACGTTGCGTCATCCATGCACCTGACGCATCCAGAAAATCCGTGGACCACCTGCCCAGCGAGACATCCGTAACCGAGATAATCGTGCACCGTCGTAAGCAGTGCGACTCTCATAGGGAAATTTTCTTTCTCTGCAGCGTCCCACGTATTGGCTGGCGTTTTCCACAGCATGTCTAGCTCCTCTTTCAGCAGCCCCATATATAGATTGATGTCGTTCCTGGTTGTTTCGCCCTTCAATTAGCATACTCATGTGAATGTACTTCCTCTTCATGCACAACCAGGGGAAGGTTGTACATCCACACTAACACAGGCCAGGTGCTATGTGTGCTTCTCGGCTGCCAAACGGATTGACTCCATCGGTTCTCGCGCCCAAAGACGATGTTCCTTGGATCCTTCCCAAATTCTGGGTGTTCGAAGTTCAACGCTTGCCACTGGCTCGCATCCTTTGTGTGACTCAGCATCTTGTCTTTTTTATTTATCTCCGGATCATTTACGTCATCTCACTACTAGGGAAAAGCCTATACACATAATCTTACCAGCAGCGCGCTCTAAAATAAGGCGCTGCTGCTAATTAGCAGCAACGCTTGATATAAAAACGCGCTGCTGAAAGGAAAGTAGCAGTAGCGCTCCCACGCGAAACCGAGCTACTGCTCTAATTGCCATGACCTCGCAACCCAGCTAATTATAGCAGTAGCGCCCTATAATGAACCGAGCTACTGCTATAGAAGTTAGCAGCAGCGCGCTTCTAAGAAAATCGCTACTGCTACGATCAGCCCACAAGTTTAGTCCCACCTCGCTCCACGAACAGGGTGTTTACCACCTTAAATATGTTACTTCTGAAACTATCACAACCAGTTGGTCTTCACTGAACTCTATGTGTAGAATTTGTGGCGCAATATGAGTCCTCTCCAGTTGCTACCGGAGTGGACTCATATTGACAATTGAGATTGTACACAAAAAGATCATTGATGGCCAATGTATCTTTTTATGCGTGCTTAGACTTAGCAGCAGCGTTTTTCAGTAAAATGGGCTATAGCTACATTAGCTATAGCGCGGTTCCTAAAGTGCGCTACTGCTAGTTCGACTTAACCCCGCTCAAAATTTCACTAAGTCCTCCTCCCCTGTTCCCCTACTCCTCTATCACCACCGCCCGAGCCCGAGCCTGCCCTCACCGCCGTCGCCCGAGGCCACCCTCAACCTCACCGCCGCCGCCCGCCGCCGCTCTCGACCTCACCGTCGCCGCCGCCTCCCCCACCCCCTCTGCTCTCGACCTCACCGCACCGCTCTCGACCTCACCATCGTCCTACGCCACCGAGGTACTCCCTCCTTCCGTGCCTCCTCGTCCCACCGCGCCCTCCTCCCTCCTCCTCCCATCGTGCCCTCCTCCCTTCGCCTGCGGCCGCCCCCTCCCTCCACCTCTGGCCGCCCGCTCCCCTCCCCTCTCCTTCCTCCCTCCCTTGTCTCTGTTCTTGCAAATCGTAGGTGTTTTGAATAAAATAGAAGTAAGAAAATTTAGGGCAGTATGATTAATAGTAGTTGTAGTTGAACTATTTTAGTTGTAGTTGAACTAGTTTAGTAAGTAAATTAATAAACTAGTTGAACTAGTTGAACTAGTTGAATTAATAGAACTAATGTATTTTTAGTAAGATAATTAATATAACTAGTTGAACTACTTCATTTTTAGAAAGAACTAGTTTTTTAGTAAGATAATTAATATAACTAGTTGAACCACATATTCTATTTATAGTAAGTTTATATTTAGTAAGAACTAGTTGAATTAATAAACTAGTTGAACATGTCATATTTGTTGTTATTTTTAGTTTAAGAAATTATTCGGGATGTATTAGTGATAACTTATACGGCTTTTGCTTTTGCAGAAATGAAGGAGCCCCTCCATCATCCCCGCCGTCGTGCCCGTCACCGGCCCCCTCCGACATCGAGGTGAGACCAGCCAAATATCCATGTATATCTTTTCTTGCTCAAATAGGATAGTGGTTGCCAAGTGGCCGTTCATGTTCAGTTTACACCTCCGAGTGGCCTATGTTTTCCCGGTGTTGATTAATTTCCGTTCCGGCAAATTTCAGGCGCTCGATATGTCCTTTTTTAGCAAAGGTCATGCCGGATTTTTCAGGCCTATGTTTTTTAGTACATATATTTAATTGTACAAGTTTAATCTTTGAATTATGAACGTAGGAAATGTCGTACTCGGACGACGACAGTCTCCCGGGGGAGTGCAGCTGGTGCCACGATGATCGAGCTATGTGCGAAAGGTTCATTGAGCTGGACGAAGATCGGCGCTTCAGCATTAAGCTCGAGGAGACCTTCGATGTTGAAACAGTACGCAACAACGACAAGAGTTTTTTTCGTAATTAAGCAAGACTTCAACTATTTCAACATCTAATTTTCATCTTTTACAATTCGACTAGCTTATCCCATGCCATGCAAGACGCTATGCCTTGGAGAGGATGGGTTTTGAAGACCATGAAAATTTTGAAACAAAGAAAATACACCTAAGGACCCATCATGATATCGATTTTGAAGTAAATCTGTACAATGCTCAGAGTGTAACCCATTTTGGTTGCCAAAATTGGGAAGCACTTTGCAAAATATATGGTTTTTATGAGGGTATGATTGTCATCATGGATCTTGGTGATCCTGACATCGAGCAAGACAATATGGACATTTGGGTCCTTGTTGATACGCTTCCGATTCTACCGCAATGTGAATTTCTCAAACATAGTTATTAACTAATTTACATTGTTTATTTCAAAATAGTTGACAGCTTATTTCCATTGACAGCTTATTTTGAATCTTCAAAGAATGTGCAGAAGATGGTAGACAAAACCCACTACAGTGGTGGCTCCGAATTAACTTATAAGGAGAAAAATCATCTGATCGCATTTTGTGCTTTCTTTGAGAATTACAATACTATTATCGAACTCCTCCAAATTATGGTGAATACGTGCCACTAGTGCACGTGTTGAACCACGATAACTTCTATGGAGATACCCTGGTAAGATTTTTTACTATTACGACATCCGTGCATCTTTTGCATACTTCCAAAACTAGTACATCATTGCCACTACGAAGTTATTACTATGTTTTTCAACAGAAAATCCCGATGGATTGTGTGCCTCATCTGATGTATTACAATGGTCGCCTTGAAGTTCTGAACATACAGCCAGGTCATCCTACGGATCTCACCTGTGCATATCGGATTTCTAAAACCGGTGAACACATGCTAATCAAAAAATGGAAAAAATGTTTGGACATTCGCAAGGAGGTTAATGGAAGTAACATTGCTTAAAGGCAAGAATTGGAGACAGGATAATCTCCATTCTCCATAATGGAGAGTCAGGGGCTATCTTGTTTTTTGCAATTTTACCTTAGAGAATATAGTAGGTCCTAAGAGAATGTAGTAGGTCCTATGAGGTACAATATGTTTATTATGTGATACAATGTGTTAGAGTTGATGATGAGGAGTACTTGTGATTACGACTAGTGACCAATTTGCTATGAGATGTCTCATTGATGAAAACAATGATCTTGAGGAGGTGTTATATGACAATGATGTATTATGATGATAAGTTGTTAATGATATGATATGATATTTATTATATCATTGGGTGAAAGAACCGCAGATTAGTTTCAAGTGGATGTCCATCCACTTGAAACTAGTTCACGGTTGTTTCACCTACTCATTATGATGTAAAAACAGTCTCTAAATTCCTGTTGTATGAAAAAGTGTGTAAAGGTGTATGAAATAGAACATGAAATAAAAAAGAAATAAAATACTAAATAATAGTAGTAGCGCGGGCAAGGAGGAGCGCTACTACTAATTACCAGCAGCGCTGCTCTGGAGAAGCGCTACTACTAGATCATTTTAGCAGCAGCGCGGGTCCAGGCGCGCTGCTGCTAAGCTTTAGTCAGAAGCGCCTTTATCGAGCGCTCACGCGGCGCTCTTGATAGGCCTAAAACCCGCGCTGCTGCTAGGCTTTTCCCTAGTAGTGTCTTCTCGCTTCTTCTCCTCCCTATCCGCGTGCCAACGCAGCAGCTTTGCTACCTTAGGGTCCGCGAAATACCGCTGCAGACAAGGAGTGATCGTAAGTACCACACCACTTTTCGAGGAGCTTTCTTCCTCTTCTTGTACCGAGTGACGCTGCCCACCGGACATATGGTAGACTCTGCGTGCTCGTCCCAATAAATGATGCAATTGTTCATGCACACATGGTATTTCACGTGTGGTAAATCCAGAGGACACACGATTTTCTTCGCCTCCTCGAAACTGGTCGGGCACTTGTTCCCCTTGGGAAGACGCTCATGCCGTAATGACATGTTCTCGTCGAAGCATGCGTCGGTCATTTTGTGTTTTACCTTCATCTCCAGAGCCATGAGCGTTACTTTCAGGCGGGTATCCTCGGGCCTGCATCCTTCATACAATGGAGTAACCGCGTCTATCTCCAGTTGATCCAGCTTTTCTCTCGGGCGGCAGCTCTTGCGTTATCCGTCTGCTTGAGAAGCAGCTCTTGAATATGAGGGTCCTGCACCCAGCCCATCGATGGTCCATCATCGTCTGCTCCGCCGGCATCTTCATCTTCATGATCATGCCCTTCGTCTGCTCCGGCATCTTCCTCATCATCATGTCCTGCATCTTCTACATGATGACTGTGTACAGCATCACCGTCGTGATCATGTCCTAGAGATTCTTCGTCTTCTCGCCCGCCCGAGCCGCGGTGGTTGTCTTGCTGCCCTTCCTCATTTCTTGCCCGACCCCATGGACGACTTCATAGTCATCTTCATCACCTTGCCACCGATAGCCATCCATGAAACCACGCAAGAGCAGGTGGTCCCGCACCTGCCCGGAATCCGGGTCCGCAATAAGGCTCTTCAGCTTGCATCTTCGACACGGACAGCTTATCTCCATCTCGTTCTTTTCAAGCATCTCGGCCTTCGCGGAGCTCAAAAACCTATTCACGATGCCTTCGGTCATCGTGTGGACCATGGTCGTCATGGGTAGAGCAAAATGATATTTTAGAACCAAGAAAATTTTTGGCATGACTTTCCCTAAATATAGGACCAAAAAGAATGCATAGTGCCAAAATTCTCGCTGAAACGGAAATGAATCAACATTCCGGCAAAATATTGGCAACTATCGCATTTCAAATACCGGTACCTGCAAACACAAACATATATGCAACACCACAAACATATGCAACACCACGAACATACATAGATCTAGCTAGGCCAAAAAAGTGCATGTGCACGTTGTTAGAGAGGGAGAACAACATAAAGATAGCTTCCCACCTTGCTTACCTATAAAAAAAAGGTAATTTAACCACTTAATTTGAATGAATCTATGGTGCAAATGAGGAGAGGAGGAGGAGGCAGCCGAGACAAGCTTGGAGGAGGAGGTGGAGAATGAAGTGGGGAAAGTGAGTGGGTAGGTGGGCTGTCCAAAATATCTTGTTGGTCCCAGGTTACTAATGGCGCACCTGTTGCTGGTGCGCCATTAAAAGTTTTGCAAAAAAATAAAAAATATATATATATATATTCTAATGGCGCACCATGGCATAGTGCGCCATTACTAGTTTAAACTAGTAATGGCCGACTATGCTGCGGTGCGCCATTACTAGTTAGCACTAGTAATGGCGCATCGTTCCATGATGCGCCATTAGTATGTTTGGAAAAAAAATGTTACTAGTGGCGCACCATGTGCTGGTGCATTACGCACCAGGCACATGGTGCGCCACTGCTATATAGTAGTGGCGCACCACATGACTGTTGCGCCATTAGTGTCCATTCCATCTATAGCCCTTTTCCTAGTAGTGTATGGGCTTTATAGCATAATTAGCTAATTATATACCATCACTTCTGCAATGGCCCCGAAAATGAAATATAGCATACTAATATCCTTGTGGTTACTGTAGAAGAACCATCAAACCATATTTCACATTTCCTTTTCGTTTTGAATACTTTTGTTATCAGAAAGTGGTTAGCGCTAGGGGCTAGAAGGGGGACCTTGATACTAAATAATAGCAAAGAAGAACCTTGATACTAAACCAAGTTTCAAGAACTTCTTCTACTTTCATTTCCTTCATCTTCAAAGTCACAAAGTTATTCCAAGCCTAGGTTTTATTACTACACAAAATCTAAAGTAATGGGGACATTATTGTTCAAGTGTACAAACAAATGCTTTGGGGCTAGGGTTAGAGGCTATGCAACCACAAACAAACCGAGTCCTAATCTTGGCTACATCATAGTCAGAACACAACTTGACTAAAATCATACTTACAAGGACTCTATCCAATGAAGCTGATGGCATGCACTATATGTTGATTGGTATGGCGAAGTCATAAGCTAAGGGGGAGAGCAGATCGCTGGCGAGGTAGCTATCATGTACATAGGAATACCTAAGAATAGGACTCCATGGGGGACTTGGCCGCAACGATGGAGGACTCCATGGCTTTCAAGTTCGCCTCAGCCATGCAACCCCATAACCGAGCGTGGATTTTCCATACTCCCATGTAGCTACATCTTCTATCTAGGCCATCCATGCACCAAGATCCGTGTTATCTTTACATAGAAATTTCTCTTTCTTGATTTGACCTTGAAACTTTGCAGGTCAATGATACACAAGTGCTAGTCTTGTGCATAAAATGTTTCATATTTTTGATCATACATAAATTTATAAAATTCAAAATTTCAAATAAGTTTCATCATTTTAAAATATTTTTGTTGCACCAAAATTCTGAAAACATTTCTGCACACGGTAGTACAATTGTGATGTTGATCTGCAGAGTTTAAGTTCAAATGTTCTTTTATTTCAAAGAAACAAAAAAAATAGAAGTTTGCTTGCACAAACTTTGACGCAAAAATGAACGGTGAGGATAGAAGGTGTAGTTGTATGGTAACAGAAGCACAACTTTCCCAGATTAAAACTCGGATCCTCGGAGTTCCTGAAGATCAACGAAGGCAGCAGGTGATCGGGTGGGAAGTAGAGAATCAGTAGAGGTTGGTGGTTGCATGCATTAAGGACATCATAAGGACATCCCCTGCAGATCACAGAGCTACATCAAGAAGGAACCCGAAACTTTTATTTTATTTTAATAGGCATATTTTTATAGGTAAGGTTTTTTGTAGATCTTTTATTTTTTTAAAGGTTGTTGTAAGAGGATGAGAAAAACGAAAATGTTTATGTTACGTGATGGCAAAGATGGGTAATTGGCCCAAATTTCCATTTCTATTAATAAGATCAATTGGTTGTGACTTACTGCGGCATCAAATAGACGGTTAGACATTGTAGATTTTTGTAGGATTGCCTCCATGGTCTCTCCGCGAGCGAAGAGCACCTCCGAGCCATCCGTTGCTCCGTGGCGTGCTGTGGGGGCTACTTGGGGGGGGGGGGGGGTGCTCTGAGCCGTCTGATCTACTCGAACGGCTCAGACCCAGCCGTTGCGGTTGGGCGGTTCATGATGGGTGCACCGTCCAGCGTGCCTAGGGCCACCGTCATTGCACGGTTCCTGTCGTGCCTGTGGGTGAGGGACTGCACGCTTTCTTGCCCGCGAAGCCGTGCCAGGGCCTGCCTGATGACGTGTACGCCCACGCCAGGCTGGTCCTGTTGCAACGGGCGAGGGTTCATTGCGGTCGCATCGCCGACTAGCGCCTGGGGCTCATTTTGGCCTGTATCGTTGTTCCCATGTGGGCACACACGTGGTGTGTGCACTGCTTGCGCTGGCTTTGCGACCAACCGGTTGTGCGCCGGCTCTATGTTCAGTCGGCTGTGCGCCGCCCTGTTCAGCCAGCCATGCGAACGCTCGTTCAGCCGGCTGTGCGGACACCCGATCAGCCGGCCGTACGAGATCTGGGGTGTAGTGGGTAGTCATGCGTCCGTATATGGTTTTCATGTCGGTTTGCCATGGGTCCTTCGCATACTCTACAGCGGTATATATGGGGTGCCTTCCAACCTAATCCACTGCAGCATTTTTTTTGTCTTGCTGCTCGGCTTCTTTTGATTTTCTCACATATCTTGCTTTGTTTGTCGTCCTTGGAGGTCCCCGTCATGTTTTTTCGTCGTGCCAGTTGAGGTTTGCATTTCTTTGCCTCTTGGCCGGCTGTCTCTTTTCTCCTCGCTAATCGCAGGTTTGCCGTTCATTCATGTGAATGTATGAAGGCCATCGGTGAGGCAGCTATGGAGGCCATGGAGCTCCCATCAAATGGAACCGGCGAGCATGAGTTGGAGATGGAGGAGACAGGCATCGAGGACTATGAGGCATTGGAGTTGTGTGTGTGTGTCATGAGGAGGAAGAGTTGTGGTGGGCTGTTGAGGATACCATGGAGTACCATCGCGGGTATCGCGCTGCAGCTACTTCGACCGCGATGGTGACGACGACGAGTTCATTCTCGGGTGCATGGGTTCAACGCCGATGAGGAGCCGTCGACGCGAGTTGTCAATATCTCGTCGGAAAGTGGATACTCCATAGGTTTGTCACGCCGGCGGCTATGTTTGGGCCGCTATCAAGGGTGGAGCTGGGTAGTTTGTTTTAGGGAGAGATGTGTCGGCCGGATTGGAAAAGTGGTAGATGGCATCGTGTGGCCTAAAGAACCTTCTTCTTCTTTGTAAATTTTAGTCGCATGCAAGCAGTGTGATGTAATTATTTGAGCAAATTTTTGGTTTCATATTGTGCTCTTTGAAGGGTTGTGTAGCATGAACAAGTTTGGCAGGTAGGCCAGAAAACGTTAGTCAGTCGGATCCCACGGATTGTCATCCGTCTTGTCTCGTCCCTTATCCATTCCGTCTCTTTAAGGCACTTGGTCGTCAAGGCATCACTTGCCTTCCACTTGGTGGGTGTGGGCCGCACCACATGGGCCTACTGGGTCGATGCGATGGCTTTGGGTATTCATGGTTGTACAGGTGACACTTTTATGCCTTCTCACATATGTTTCTGTTTTGAAGTTTGTAGCATGGGCGTCTCTTGCATGGTGACTGTCTGGTTGGCGCCGGATTCTTTGGCCTGCGGGTAGGCTCACCTTTTGACCGGGCACTTCTGCATTTGCCTTTTAATTGGTGCGGCGTTGGCCTATAAACGCAGCGTCTGGTGGGGTACTTCCTTGGTCCAATACCGCACGACTCTTAGATCCATTCTCTGCCTCCTCGTTGATAGCATAGCCGGTGGAACAGCCCCAGGTTGATCCTCTTGCTTGCTCGTGGGCAGAGATGGAGCTGGCCATTGTGGAGGCTGTGTAGGTGGACTTGCTCATGAAGCCTACCCAGCGGTTATTGGAGCTGGAGGACGAGCATCACCACGCCATAAACGTGTTCATAGAGGGCATTGGCCGTGCCCATGGGGATTCCCAGGCCATGCCCGTGGCGTTGGCCGTGTCCGTGCCGGTGGCCGGAATGTTGATGGTGTCTGTGGGATCCAAGTAGAGGGCGAAGTGGTCGTGGACACTGTTATTCATGGTCTCCGATGTGCTCATGGTTGTAATTAGTTTTACATGTTCTATGAATGTAAGTCGCAGCGCAGCAGATTTTCCGCTTGCGTTCATTGGAACAAAACTGAAGCTTTTGGATTTGTTGCCCATGTTGATTTTTCCCATTCAATGGCCATGAGAGAGCTCAATGAGCGCCGGGTACAGCCGACGCAGTCAGACGTAACAATGACGATAACGCTGCCCGGACACGGGATGACACGTGATGAGAAAGTGATTGCAGCCACGGGACCCACCTCGGGTTGCAGAAATCCCACGGTGAAGATGGCATGGGCGTTAATTCACGATGCCTTCCCGGATGAAGCTTGTGGTTAGCCAGCGCTGTGTTGGTGCTTGCATTGTGGAAGTGGAGGTGCCTTTGGCATCCGGTCTGCTACCGTTGCGGCCCCTGCCCGGATGTCGTGTTTTGGAATGCCTGACTGGCATTTGGACACCGCTCTGCCTCTCCACCGTTTTGTTCTGCGTGTGCCCTTTGATAGTGCTCTTCCCCTCGATTGGTTGATCGTTCGCTCGGTTCTTTCTTCCTTGTCTTCTGTGTGGTTTGATTTGGGGTGTGCTACTTGGCTATTGGCTTGCTCTGGTCGGACAAAGAAGGAGATGGGCAACGATCAACCCATGCATCGTCTAAATTTAGTTGTCTGGCTTCGCAAATTATTCGGATGTTTGCATTGGCCGGGTTGGATGGTGTCGGGCACCTGCTTCATGTTTGCATCGATGGGTGTGTAGAGGACATGTTCCAAGTACTTTTCTCTTGTGAGTACCATAGTACGTTCTATGAAATGGATGGACCCCATCCTGCCTTTGTCGTGATGATGGACAGGTGTGATGGTGCAGATGGGGCATCGTCGTGACCAACTCTCTAAAAATAGAGATGGATCCTCACATGATAGATACGTGCCAGTGATGATGTTGATGACTTGGTCTGAGGCCGGCACGGACAGCCAAGGCATGCCCGACTAGCAAGGGCTGCCAAGAAGGAAGGTTCGTGTACCTGGGACATCGATAAATGCGATAGAGCAAAAGAAAGCTTTGGCAAGAATAACGAGAAGAGTCGTTGACTGCCTCATCCTACACAAGGCATGCATGCACGATCCAATAGGCAACCGCCTCGGCGTATGATCTAATAAGAAGAGCCTCCTTTCCCTCATTGCGGAAAACCATTGCTACTCTATTAGATTGAGACCTAACAGCGGCATGCACTCGCCAAACGCTGCTAGTTTGTACCTTACCAGCACAGTTCGGCCCCAGCGCTGCTAGTATCCTGTTACGAGCGGCGTCGTACTAGCAGCGCGCCGGCCAAACACTGCTAGTAGTCACTTACACACGGTGATAATTGGGGGTTCTTGTACTAGTGCCTAGTTCAAAGCATTCCATACTGGTCTGTAATTTTGACATTTATTTTCTTGATTCTGGTGATTTCCATCACATGGATTATTCTCTCTTCGTCTATGTTGCCCTCTTAAAATATACTGAAGGACCATATGGTTTATTACCTTCCAACTTGTTGTAAAATATACTGAAGGACCATATGGTTTATTACCTTCCAACTTGTTGTAAAAACTCTTTCTCTTTAGCTATGCATGAGAAAAAAAATCTCCCTCCATGTGCCCATATTAGCAATAGATGTTAGATGGCCCAGTGTCATTCAATGATACACTATGGTGCACATTGGAGATATGCATGTGTTTTCATTGATTTCAGCATTCGCTTACAAGTTTGAGCACAGTTTACACTCTAGAGCACTTCATAAGAGGCCTATATATACCTCACAACTTAAAGCTTCTTTCAGTGTAATATTCCTTCAATGTGAGCTAGGAAGAGGAAGAAATAAGCGAAGAGGAACACAGAGGAAACTCTTAGCTATCCACCTACACCTCTAGAAACAGAGGTGGATATATTCCTCAGTGTTTCCCCTTGCCCCCCATTCCAATTTTCTTAGGTTCTCCTTCGTCTTTCCCCTTCCTTTTACCTCATGAGGAAGTGTTTCCATGATGAATGCTTAATAAATTGTAAAGTTTAGATCATGAGGCCTTGAGAGATAGTAGGGAAAAGGAAGCCATGAGTATCTCAGAGCGGTGGGCATGGGAACATGGAGGAAAGCCTAGATTTCTTGGCCTCTTAATTTAGGGACAAAGATTGTTTTGTGTTTTCCTGATGCCTCCCATGCCTATTGTTCTTAGGTATTCCTTCCTTTTCCTATTTGCTTGTGTACTTATTTTAAGAAATGTGCATTTGGATTTAGATAATGGGGAAGTGATGGGAAATCAGGAATAGGAAGAAAATGAGCATCTAAGAGCATTAGGCATGGGAACATGGAGGAAGGCCTAAACTAGTGTGTCCCTGTCCAACTAGGGTCCAACATTTGTTTTGGAATTTTCCTGATGCCTCTCATGCCTATTGTTCTTAGGTGTTCCTTCCTCTCCCTTATGACCTGCAAAATGTTGTGAATAGAGTGACAATATACATCTTCGTGGCTTCAGTTTTAGTTCTGGTTGGGCTTCTGTTTTACCTCTATTTCTTTGTTCCTTTCACTGTTTTTGTGATAACTTAGGTTCCTTTTTCAAGCAACGGGTATGAGAACATGGAGGAAAGCCTAGACTTCTTGGCCTCTAAATCTAGGGGCCAAGATTGTTTTGTGTTTTCCTGATGCCTCACATGCCTCTAAATTAAGCATGTTCTAACGTAAATGGATGTGTTGATTTGCTTGTCAAGATTTCATTTCATGTTGGAACTATTGTTCCTTGGAGTTAACTTGGCACATGCTTTGCTTATTTATTTTCCATAGGAATTTATCAATATCACTTACCTGTGTGATGTGACTTGACTTGGCGTTGAGTTTTTTGTCTGCACGATCTTGCATCACATTACTCAATAAAATAGCAAGAACACATCGACGAACGGTCGTCACAACAGCAGCGTATGCAAAAGTAGTAGAAGGATTCTTCGGATCAACAATATGCAAGAAGACCAAAGAATAAAACTTACAAACAAAATCGATCAGATCGAACCATGCGCTTAGTAGCAACTAAATCTCTCAGATATTAGCAAACGAACACAGATATTTGGCATGCCCGAACATGGTACTTTGCTGATATTTTCCTCAACTCCGATCAGAACAAAATTGTGCCTTACATGGTCTTACACAGCCTCCTTTAGAGGCGACCCAAACATAGGAAATCTGACTACGAAAGACTCTGATTCTCTCTTGATTCGGCCACGGTGATTACATAGGATCCTCTTATCTAACCTAACAAAACTAGATAGACTAACGGATAATGTGACTAGTACTCCATGCATGCGACGTTCTGGACCCTAATAACGAACGGACATTCGATCTGGGTAGCTCTTAAAATTAAACATTCCCTGCGAACCATCGATCTAATTGATCGAACGAAAACATCCAATGTGGTAGTTACTCCAGGTCAAACAAAAACGTTTCTTATTGCATATGGGATCAAAGCCTTATGGATTAAACTCCACGCATTAAAAACATTAGGACCCGATAAATTTGACTACACACATGAAGCAATATGAATTGGTACAGAACCAATTTGACCTCTTCTTTCTTGGTTTTGTTGACGGGGAGGGGGTGTGATCCGAGTGTATGTTGCATCTCCCGGAAGAGGCGATTCCCTAGGCATGCAGGGTGCCAGGGGACTGTGAGCTGACTGTGTTGTATCTGCTCAGACATACCTACTGTAAATTTGATCATGCGATTGAGTGACCGCTAAATTCCTATTCCCTATTTTCTTGTGCAATTATTTTAACAAATATGTCCATTTAGGTTTACATGACAGGGACATGATGGCAAATCGGGAAGTGGAAGAAAATGAACATCTAAGAGCATTGGAATGGGAACATGGAGGAAGGCGTAAACTAGTGTGTACCTGTGCAACTAGGGTCCAACAATTAAAGGACTAAAGCAACTATATAAGAGAAAACATTACTGTTTTAATTAAAATCGAAATATATATTATTCTAGAAATAACCAAATAAATCTTACTGTGACAACAATCTAACATGTGATTAGGAGCAAAAAGAATTAAATTTAAAACTATTTTTAAACTCAAATTATTCACAACCTAGGGTTTGAAGCAAATTTGAACAAATTCATATTTAAATCATTCAATTTGAAAATTAATGGAACAAACAAAAACTAGACAAAATATTGAATCTAATGCAAAAAGAATCACTCAAAAACATCAAATATACTAAAAGATACAAGCAATTTAAAATAGAAACTTAACACACAAAAAAAGGAAAAACAAAAAGCAAATTTCGAAACCCCTTTAGTCCCGGTTCGTGGCTCCAACCGGGACTAGAGGACTAAAGCTCAACCCTTTAGTCCCAGTTCATGGATCGAACCGGGACTAAAGGTCTAACCTTTAGTCCCGGTTGGAGCCACGAACCGGGACTAAAGGGCATCGCACCCTTTAGTCCCGGTTCGTGGCTCAAACCGGGACTAAAGGTCCCATTTGAACTGTGACTAATGCCTGCCCAGCGCCCTAGTCGCTTGAACCGGGACTAATGCTCACATTAGTCCCGGTTCGTAATGCAACTGGGACTAATATGTAGATTGAGCTTGTACCAAAGCCCTATTTTCTACTAGTGAAGGCTCCCCTTCTATTTTCCTCTCTCCTAAATGGAACAAAAAACGTGAAGCTAAACAACTAGACAAATATCTCACACTTTGATTCCAGTCTTAGCCTAAGGTATGTACCAGATACTTTTCAAGAGATTATTATTGGTATATAGAACTTTATTAGATATAATTATCAAAATATACATAGGGGGATTCCACTAGATGAAGCTCTATTATTAAGTAGATGCTAGCTACATCACGTCTAATGCGCTCTCTTGTTAAGCATCGTACCATATATAACCTTATTTCTTTTTGCGGGGTAATATATAACCTTATTTCATTTGTGCATGCCATAAATGCGCTACCCCACACAAAATTCATTCTTCACAGTACTGCACCACGCCAATGGATGTTGATATGTGGTACCCAGAATCTCTAAATTGTTTGATGGTCCAGACTTCCAATTTGAAAATCTACTAGCTGTAGGTAAGGAGTGCCATCAGGGAAGAGGAAGGAGCTGGTCTAAGAGGTGTAGGAATGGAACATGAAAAAAAAATCAACTATGATGCCTTCTCTAGTATTGGAGGGGAGAATCAGTCTGAAGTTTCTGATGCCGGCCATTCATATGGATCTTAGGTTCTCCTTCCTCTTACTTTTTCCTCATACAGTTTACTTGGTGAAGAAAACAAATAACCCTCCCTGGAAAACATAAGAAGAAAACAAAAATCATACTTCGATGGTCATGAGGAGTCTCAGTAGTGAGTTGGAAAGAGGAAAATTTTCAAAATCAACAAATACCGGAAAACTACAATTCTTTTCCTCCCTAAAATTTGGGGTTGAGATATAACATTGCTTTTTTCCTAATGCATGTCAAATTCATAATGTTCTTAGATATGCCCGTCTCTTCTTTTGGCTTGCACATATACACGCACAACATGTTTACATTTGGGCTAAGACAGTTCAATACTGGTTTTATGTAAGCCCACGGAAATCAGTTGTAGGTAGCATCCAACTTCCTTCATTACTTCCAAAAAACACAACCACCAAATTAAAGGAAATGAGCTACCATGTCCTTGCTTTGAACTCAAACCGACTTAGACTGTATGTATGAACCGATTTTCATATTGTTCTTAGATACTCTTTTATTTTTTCAGTGTCTTACACATATACATGCACAACATCTTTAAATTTGTACTAAGCGTGTCCAATAACAGTTTCAAGTGAACCCGTGAAAACAAGTCCTAAATTGCATTCGCCTTCCTTAATTAGTCCCAAATGGACCCATAGTGCCAAAATATTAATCTCGCTAAATGATTGAGCTTGTTTACATTCCATTAAGTAAAATAATCTACACTTTGTGATTTGGATGCAGGGATTACGGTGTAGTAAAACTATTCCCTTTCCAAAAAAAAGAAGATATACAATGTTGTAAAGGAAAGTAAAAACACGTGGTTCACATTATTTAACTTCATTTAACTCGCTACATATTGAATACTTCCCTCATACGTCCTTGAGCTTCACAAGGGAATGTGGTGACAATGTTATCATAATGGTGTGTGTAAATAAGAAAACATATATGTAACGAAAAAGAGAAAATTAAGTGGCACTAGGAAGACATATTTGGCTCTTATGTTCTCTCTTGGCCCAATTTATTAGGAGAAGATGCCTATCTTCAAGCATGAAAGATTTTAGCATGGATTATACAGTACAAGTAATTTATGTTCCTACATGGGATTATATTTGGACATGATACTTCCTGATAGCACACTTTGTTTGGTTGTCTAGTTTTTTTTTTCATGTTAATTATTGGGTAGAGTTTTGCTTTTCTAACAATTTTTATTGTGTAGTGTGTATAGAAAGATTGAGTGTCGCTGTTATTAGACTACATGGGGTATTTGTGTTTCAAAAGCCAATGTATTGATAATGGTCATCACCTCAGATGTGACAATTTACATTTCCCATAAATGAATGATGAATTATGCCTCCTCATATTTTCCCTTTCCTAAAGTCCCACATCATGGCTTGGCTAAATTGCTGGATTTTTTGATACACTAATATATAAGCATTTGAAGAAGATCAGCTCCATACAACTACAAGTGATGGTCCACAATTACACCACAAGTTATACGTGTCTTGAGAAAAATTACATGCCCTCACTATCACATACTATTGTGTCCCATGGCGTGATGTGTAGTACGTGTGTGCTTAACTCATATACAGACCTACACCAACAACTATGCACCTCTCTATCTATTTATACCCTAGTGCTACCATGCAACAACACAAGATGCTCTTTCAATTTCTCATGTTTCTGCAGTTAGTTGTGGAGGATGGTCCAGGAAGAGGAAGAATGAGAGGGCCCAAGAGTAGTATGAATGGGAACATCGTGGAAAGCCTGAACTTTCTAGATTTCCTCTCCTTACAAAGGAGAAATCTAGCTCTGTGTTTTTCCGATGCCTCCCATTCCTATTGTTCTTGGGTTCTCCTTCCCCTTACTTTTGGCTTCCACATCAAATAATTTATGTATAAATTTAGATGGTAGGATCATAATTGTAGGCAAGGAAGAGGAAGAAAATTGGGTCTAAGAGTTGTAGCAATGGTTTCATGAATAAAACCACAAGTGAGTTGTTTCTCACCTGTTAACACTAGAGGTGGCACCTTTGCTTCAAATTTTCCGAATGCCTCCCCTTCCACTTCCTTTTGCTTGCAACATTGGACAAATATCAATGTTGTTTTGGCTCTTCATGCACTGGATATGATAATGATAGCGTGTTATTTCTTTCCTTGGTGTCCTGTGAAGCTAATATGGTGGTACTACCTTAATGAAGGTTTTAACATATCACAATGATATCAAATATTAACATTTCAGAGTATATACTCACATTCACAAAAAGGCAGCAGCATAATTATGAGATATTAAGATAACTAGCAAAGTGACCAGCACAACGCATGGGCTATAATTTTACAAAGTTAAGTACATAGCGAGTATTCATGTTTTATCATCAGAACATATTATTTGATTTGCTACAAAAATTGGAGCCAAATATCATGACATTTATAATAAAAAAATTCCATTGCAAACATAGGTTTCTCTGAGAGATGTTTGGTTATTCCCATGAGATCTAACATATGTAATTTATGCATTAATCATTTACTCCCTCTGAATGGAATATAAGTCTGACACGGGATCTCAGATCTTTGATTTGATTAGCAAAAATATGTTGTATTTCATAAAACATATATTTTAGATTCTTCATCGAGGTTTCTAAAATATATTTTTTGTGGTATATTATATATGTTTTGTTAGTTAATTGATGGCCTAAAATTCGCATGACACACTTATATTCCCGTGTGGAGGCGAGAGATGCGATACTTGTTAATATTACTATAGTAATAATGTTAGTTTATGATCAATCCTGCCGCACAATTGAAAGTTTTATCTTTTTTTGGTCTTTTATGTGGGCTATCGCGTAATTAGCTAATTATATACAATCACTCCTGCAGTGGCCCCAAAAATTAAATATAGAGTACTAATATCATTGTGGTTAGTGGAGAAGAACCATCAAACTAGAATTTCCATTTCCTTTTCATTCTGAAAACTTAGCTTACCAAAGAGGAGTTGGGCTGGGGGCAAGATGGGGACCTGAATACTAGACGTTAGCAGAGAAGAACCTTTATACTAAACCAATTTCGAGAACTTCATCTGCTTTCATTCCCTTCATCTTCAAAGTCACAAAGTTATTCCAAAGCCTAGGTGTTATTACTGCCCAAAACCTAAAGTTACGAGGAAATTATTGTTCAAGTGTACATACATGAATTTAGTCCGCATAAAATGTACGAATAGTGGTTGGAGACCCAATACCAAAAATTGTCGAGAGATGGTTGGTGCTGATGGTCACTATTGTATAGTGTCAATCATTGTTTCTGTTGCTTCTGGTTTTTTCTCCATCTGTTTGGGCATAGCTTTGGTCTTGTATTACTCCGCTCTTTGCCAGCGTGATGGTTTGTGTGTGTGTGTGTTTGGTTTGCTGTGCGCATCCTAGTTATGAAGAGGCCGGGTGTGTACTCATTATGATTGTATCCCTCGATACGACACGATGAGTCAAAGAATACAGTTTATCTAATAAAAGAACCATCTCATCTTCTTCGGTGAAACAATTTCACGGTTCTCCTTTTTCTCGTGCGCACTCCACTTCACCTATCTAGTTTGCTCCCCAATGTGCTCCAGCGGCAGCAGCTATGCCCAAAATGAGGAGGATAGCGCATTACGGATCTTGCTTCATGCGCCGTGGTCCGCTGTCAAGTCGTCGTCCTTAATTATGTGATGCATCACCACTGCTCTAGCCTTTGTGTTCTTCTGACCACCAAGTCCTCTCAGGCCTTTGCGTCGGTCAGCACGTCATACACACAGGTTTGATTTATATTGGGTTGCAATACTCATTTCTGGAGACTTCGACCTGGGGCACGGAGAATGAACTCCAGGTGATAGAAAATTTGAATTTTGGCTTGCAGAGTATGTGGCGGCACCGCCGTCAAGAATGAGCAGCGCATAGCTGGCGGCATACTTGTGGCGTTCGGCGTCGGAGGAAACAGGTAAGGGGAGGAGGAGATGTCAAGGAGGAGGGCGAGGAGGTGGTAATGGGAGCAGCGCTACCTCTGCGGCAGAGGAGGAGCACCGGCGGCGTACTTGCATCAGTTGGAAGAGACGGGGTAGGGGTGGAGGGATGGTGAGGAGGAGTTGGGTGGCAACAAAGGGCGTTCGGGCTGCTGTGCAGAGGAGGAGGCAGGAGAGGCGTCGTCGAAAAGATGGCATCGGCGGCGTGCTTGCCGAGGTTGGTTTCAGAGGAAACGGGGAGCGTGGCCAGAAACCGTTAGTTGGTTGGATCCCACAGATTGTTACTCGGGATTTTGCGAGTATCTGTTTTGTCCCATGCATGCATTATCTAACGTATATGGAGCATCCAACTTGTGGGGCTTCGAAATAGAGTAGATGTTTCACGCGATAAAATTTGCATGCACTAAAACCCCAGGCGCATAGACAGGCGCATTCGACCAAACCCCAGCTGGTTATGAATGCTGGTTGGTTCTTCGTCTGGGGTCAGGTAGAAAGAATGAAATGCATAGGGGACCATCCTTTTTTTGCTCCCCGATTTACGGATTAGTAGGGGGCCAATGGCCAACCTTAGTTGACTGACAATGATAAAGGCTTGCGAAACAAAGTGATCAGAGGGCAGGGTGGCTAGGGCATGGTCGAGCGAAGGCCTATAAATGTAGCATCTGGTGGACTCTTCGATCCATTCTCTGCCTCTTCCTCGATGGCATACCCTTTGGAACAACCCCCGGTTGATCCTCTCCTAGGCTCATGGACAGAGATGGAGCTGGCCATTGTGGAGGCTGCGCAGCTGCACTTGTTTCATGAGGGAGATTCCCTAGGGGATAGCGGAGCTGAAGGACAAGCATCACCACCCCATAAGTGTGTTCATAGAGGAAGCTGGCCGTGCCCATCGGGGTTCACAGGGCCATGCCCGTGGTGTTGGTCGTGGGTGTGTCTGTGCCAGTGGCCGGGACGTTGATGGTGTCGGTGGGGTGAAAGTGGTGGTCGCATTGGTCGTGCCATTGTTATTCATCACCGTGGACGTGCTCACAGTTGTAATTACTTTTAGTTGTTCTATGAATATAATGTAAGTTGCAGCGCGACAGATTTCCCGCTTGCTTTTCTTTCCCTAATAAAGCACTGATTGTTTCTGGTCGTACGTCGTCAGCGATTTGCAAAAAAGCCCCTGAGATTTCGGGTATTCCACGCGCAGTCCTCAGAATAAGTTAACCCGAACTGCACGGTCGAGAGAAAGGAAAGAAAATCAGCCTCGCACGACCCTGCCTCCTAATCCCCGCCCGGAGCCACGCCTCACCGCGGCCGCCGCGCCACTGCCCATCCCGCAGGCGCGCTCACCGCCCATCCTGGCCAAGACCTATCCCTGCTCGACCAGCCACACGCTGGACGACGCCGAGCGCACCTTCTGGACCGGGTCAATATGAGGCCCTGGCTAGTCTCACCGATCAACAGGTAGAGTTTGAGAGGGATCGGGAAGAACAGGATGAGACAAGGGAAACCAGAGGAGGAGAAGAAGAACATGGAAGAGGTGAGGTTCAGTTACTATTCATTAATGAACATGCCCTCTCTACAGTCTGTAGCTACAATATAACCACACCACCAGTACACGCTACCAGCCGGACCCATAGTCAGGCACACCACCATGCTTACACCCTTTGACTCTGCATAGTGAGACCCGGGGCCACTTGTCTGTTGTCCGTCGACACCAACACTGGTGGGGATGTGACACTTACCCCCCTTGAGATGCAGACTCCTCCCAAAGTGAAGCCGCCGAAAAACGAGCCCGAAGAACATAATAATCTTCCCAGGTTGCATGATCTGCAGCGATGCCATGCCACTGAACCTTGATCTGAGGGATTGCTGAGTTACCTTTCTTTACCATGCGTCGTTCGAGAATTGCTTCGGGCTGCAATGTAACCGCGGACAAATCTGGTGGCTCAGGCAAGTCTGCAAACACTGGAGAGTAGTTTGAAGTAAATGGCTTCAATTGGGAAACATGAAAGACGGGATGTATGAGGCTGGCAGCCGGTAGATCCAAACGATAGGCAGCAGCACCAATTCTTTGAGTGACACGAAATGGACCAAAGAACTTCATTGCGAGCTTGTGACAGGGGCGGTTGACCAGCGAAGATTGTGCATAAGGTTGGAGTTTGAGCAGAACTTCCTCGCCAACAGCAACTTCCCTATCCATACGATGCTTATCAGCCTGTGACTTAATTCTCTGCTGAGCACATAAGAGATGGTGACGTAACAGAGCCAAAAAATCTTCACGGTCTGCTGCTAGCTCTGCCAGGGAAGCAGGTAATTCTCCTGTGTCAATCGGCATAGTACCAAAATTAGGATCAATGCCATATAATGCCTTAAAAGGAGTGCTGCCAAGCGATGTGTGGTAAGAGGAATTATACCAAAACTCTGCCATTGGTAACCAGCGTTTCCACCTTGTCGGGCTGTCATGAACGGCACAATATAGATACTGTTCTACGCACTAGTTAATACGCTCTTTTTGCCCGTCCGTTTTGGGATGATAGGCCGTCGAGTAGCATAACTTGGTGCCTATCTCCTTGAAGAGCTTCCTCCGAAAAGAACTGGTAAACACCTTATCTCGGTCGGAAACAATAGATGCTGGAACTCCATGAAGGCCAACCACATTATCAATGAAAACCGTGGCTACGGACTGTGCTGTATAAGGGTGTTTCAGAGGAAAAAAGTGAGCATATTTAGTGAGTCTATCAACCACCACTAAGATTACCTCAAATCCTTCTGATTTCGGAAGCCCATCTATGAAATCCATGGTAATGTCCTTCCAAGGACGCGTAGGCACTGGCAAGGGCTGCAGCAGACCACCCGGATGTGTGCGCTCGTGTTTTGCTTGCTGGAAAACTTGACACTGCTTCACCCAGTCCTCGACCTGTTGTTTCATGCCCGACCATTGGAATAATTTGGACACGCTATAATAAGTGGCCCTGGCGCCTGAATGACCCCCGATAGCGCTTGAATGCAAAGCACTGATGAGTTTTGTTTGCAGCGCAGAATTATTACCAAGCCACAGACGTCCTTGATATTTAATCAGTCCTTGATCAAGTGAATAACCATGTTCATCCGGACTATGCACTGCCAGACGAGCCAATTGATCCAGAGCTGATTGATCGGTTTGATAGGAATTCATAACCTCCTGCATCCACATTGGTTGGCAAGTCGAGACTGCTGCGATTGTGTACAAATGACCCACACGAGATAATGCATCTGCGGCATTGTTCTCCGAGCCTTTGCGATATCTAAACTGAAATTGAAGGCCCACCATCTTAGCCATGGCCTTGCGCTGAAGATCCGTAATGAGTTGTTGATCCTGTAAATGACAGAGGCTTCGATGGTCTGTGATGATAGTGAAGGGACCCCTCTGATGGTAAGGGCGCCACTTATCAATGGCCATGATGACAGCCAAGAATTCCTTCTCATAGACAGACAACTTTTGATTTGCCACACCCAAAGCCCTGCTCAGATAGGCAATAGGATGGTTATTCTGTGAAAGTATGGCTCCAATTCCTGTAGCAGAAGCATCTGTTTCGCCAGCAAAAGATTTACTGAAATCCGGTAGAGCCCTCTCTACAGTCTGTAGCTACAATATAACCACACCACCAGTACACGCTACCAGCGAGACCCATAGTCAGGCACACCACCACGCTTACACCCTTCGACTCTGCACAGTGAGACCCGAGGCCACTTGTCTGTTGTCCGTCGACACCAACACTAGTGGGGATGGGACAGTCAACTAGGCGGCTCGAGCGGTTGGGGACAGCACGACTGCTCGATGCAGAACGGCGACGGCGACGACGACGGTGGAGCTTGCAGGGGCCGGATCCATGTGTGGCAGAGGCTGGCGAGGTTGATCCAAAGGCAGGCGGCGAGGAGGGGGTCGCCAGTGATGACAAGGAAGGCCGGAGCGAGGGATCCGGCGACGACGGACGGGCGCGCGAGACGGAGGGATCCGGTGGGCCGGTGCAACGTCCTTGCAGGCAGAGGCGGGCCTCCATGGCTGGCAGAGAGCTCCAAGGCCATGGCGGGGCTTCGGTTTTCCCTGGTATAGAAAAGAGAAACAGAAGAGGATTCAGGCAGAAGAAGAACAGGGGAAGAAGGATGGGTGGCCTCATCCACATGCCATATGATCTAAAGGTCAGACCATGTTGCTTTTCTTCCATCTTCTAATTTAATCAGAAATTAGGATTCTGCAAAGAGGGAGCTGTACGATCAGAATCCACCCTTCTCTCCAGCTCAATCATGGGGTTGTTGGTGGTTTCCACTCTCATACTGATTGGTTAGTTGCTCTAACAGGTTCATATCACACAAGGCAACCACGACGATACAGCCATGATAATCTCATGGGTGACAACAGTCAAACATGGATCGAGCACTGTGCTTTACGGGACTTCAGAAGATAATCTCAATTGTTCTGCAAAGGGAAAGCATTTGCAGTACACGTTCTACAAATATACCTCGGGATACATTCATCATTGTACAATCAAGAACCTGAAGGTTACCGGCACGTCAAACATTTGATGATTATGTTTTATGAAGGCTGGAATCCTGATTCAAGACTTAATTATGACTTTCTTGCAGTTGGACACAAAGTATTACCATGCCGTTGGAACTGAAGAGACGATGAGAAAGTTTTAGTTCAGTACCCCTCCGAAAAGTGGCCCAGATGCTCCGTGTACATTTGGCCTCATAGGTATTGTCAAATTTGCTCAGAATATAACTTGCATGATCATGTATGAATTCCAACATAATTTTACAATTGTAGTCTATGAGTAACATTACAGAGAATTCTACTATTGTGTTTAGGTGGTCTCGGTCAGAGTTTCGACTCCAATGCCACGCTCGCTCATTACGAGTCCAATTCAAAAGCCCATGCAATGCTTTTCATTGGAACCTGACATATGCATATAATTACCCATATCATGATAATACAAGGTGGGATATGTGGGCAAGATTTGTAGAGCGAATCTCTCATACCAGCCTTGGATCTGGACAGCTGGAAACCATAAGATAGATTTTGCTCCTGAACTTGTAAGGATAGTTGTCTCTGATACTTTATTGGCATTTCTTATGTTTGAGTGGATGCTTTTACAGTTCAAGTAGAAGTACCAAATAGAAAACAATTCAGTGGATCTATGTTATACGCATTTAAATGCTCATTGAATTAGACCGTGCTACATTAGAATTTGATTTGATTATTCATATTGATATTTAAAAAGAATATCAACGTATTTGCAGGGCAAGACGAAGCCATTCAAGCCATACAGCAGCAGGTATCCCACACCCTATAAGGCTTCTGGTAGCACAACACCTTACTGGTATTCGATCAAAAGAGCCTCAGCCAATATCATTGTCCTGGCATCATACTCTACATACAGTATGTTATGTTCTTCTGACTCCTAATTTGAAGACAATTTGCATTGACAGGTATACATATGTAGTAGATGGGTACATAATTAACTGAGATACAAGTATGAAGTGCATGAGTTGCAGCAGCAACACAAGCCAGCTGCAGCTCACTGAATCCAAACTTGTGCGCACACACGAGGAAGATGATCATGAGGGAAATGTGGTTTCAGAACTGAGCGTGTTGGGTGGTGGCGTGGAAGGAGATCAAACAATGGTTTGCTAATTAATTTACATCATGCGAAGTCTCAAGTCTCCTATTGCTTTGGGTGACACATGGGTACGCAGGCTCCTATTGCTTTGGTGAGAAAACACATTCTCTAGGTGACAAATGTATATCTACAGATTTTCTTTAATCGTATAAAGAAGTTACAGCTAGGTGTTTCATTTCTTTTTTTACGACACAATTTTGTTCTAGGCTTTGGGTGAGCTAAGAAAAATATAGAATGAGTGTTGTACTTGGTCTATCCTGCAGAGGCCGGAGGACAGAGACCTTTTGATGATGGTGTCTACACGGCTGGAGCGTACGGCTAGGGAGGTTTTCTACCCCCATGGATGGCGGTGTGACCTACGGATAGGATCTGCCACTCCTTACGCTGGACATGTATTTTTGATTGCCATTGTATCGAATTATTTTTTTCTTTTAGGGTACTCTGGACTTTTTTGGCTGTGTGCATCTAGCTATGCAGAGGCCAGGCTTTCTTTCGATGCGATTGTATCACCTTGATATATCTATTCAATGAAATGTCCTTTATCGAATTTTTTTATAAATTCCTAATTCAGTGCATATTCCTAATGGTGTTGTACTAATTCATAGATGGTAGTTTATAATTTTGATTGATGCATTCCTGCAATTCTACTCAATGCGTACCAAAAATTTCTGTTTGAATTTGTTCCTAAAGATGGTAGCTAAAATAAACGAGACGATACTCTAAAAAATTGATAAGAATGGTGCTCCCTTATTCTCTATCTTAAACATGTAGCTTCTAGGCAAGCAAATCAATACTGTAAAATGTGTGTTTAATTAAGAGTTAGAGTGCTATCATTAAAAAAAGATTAAGATTAGTACTAATTTCATACAAGATTATTAAGGTTATTATCAAGTACACATCACAGTTCTTTTGGTGGTTCACTACAATCCATCCCTTTCTAACAGACCAGTGCCACCTATGAACATCCGAAGGGTATATAGATGACTGGTTTGCCTGAGCAAACGAGTAGCCGTACAGGAATATTGATTCAGCAACTGTGAGTTATTCCCATTCAAAATTAGTGTATAATCTTTTATATGCCATCACATGTGGAAATTGGCTTCACCTAACATTGTTTAGTTCTTGCTCGGTGAACTTTGCATGCTCTTCTAGATCATTGATCTGTCAAAGATATTTTTCGTGGTTTTTCTAAATAATAAGAAAAATAAATGTTTCTGCAGACACTTTCAGAACAAATGAAATGGGCAATATGCAAGTAACAATTACAGTTTAGTCTTTTTTTGACACACAGTATATTCTCTACAGCTGAATGCTTGAAAATGGAATTTGGAGAGCAACATTTGTGGGTAACTATAGCTGAGCTACTTGGTTCTTATATTGTCATTGAACTTTTATTCACAAACAATCATGTTTGCTATTTCAAAATAGTACAATGCAACACATTTGGTTCCATAGTCCATGTTCAATGATGCCTCGGTAATGTGCATTGGTCCATGGTCGGCGATGCGTTAAGGATCCCCGAGCTGCCGTGGATCTCACGCCGCAGACGGAGCCCCACATCCCCTAGGATCTGACTCCCACCACAAGGGCTCGATTCCTCTCATTATCCCAACTCTTGATTGTTGACATGCTCTCCTATCTTTAGTTGGCGGCCGCTAATCGTCTACTATTCAAAACTAAATTTTGCCGATCTAATGTGTGTTGGTTGAGTTGTTTTCTGAAGAGTTGTGTTTGTTTGCATTCGCTCTACGTGCAGCTGCAGCACAATCAGGTCAGGGTGCTAGAATAGTAAAAAGTTCAGGTGATGAAGATGACGCATAGTGATTGGATGAGCTTCGCCTCCATGCCCCTTCTGCATCCCATGCCCCTGTAGGTATTGGATTCATGCAGTTCTATTTTTGCATACAGGTACATACTAGACCACAAGTTTGTCTATTTGGATGCATTCTTGTAACTAATTTACTACTGTTTCCTGCATGGATAATGTGCTCATATAATATGGAGATCAGGGGGACCATATGATTACTTGTTGGCGACTAAGTGCAGAGAGGATTACGGATCCTTGCCGGCATATACATGCACCATGGACGGGGGCCATATGGCATGATGCTAGTCATGCCATTGAGACCACCGGATCATCGCTCCGTACATTTGGTACATACACATGAACCTCCCTCCACTGCAGTGTCGCCGCTGTTTGTTTCGTCTCTCGACTGCGACTTTGTACCAAGAGATCACAGTAGTAGCTTCAGGAAAGGGGCCATCCTATTATCCTTTCATGAGTGACGACCGACTACTTTTGCCTTTAGGAAACCAAACATTGCACAAATTGATCCTGTCATGGCATGTAATACTATTATCTTGTATTAACAAATCTAGCGATAGTTCTGATGATACAAACAAAATAAACATAGATGCTGATAAGCTTAATTAATTCAACAGTTTATCATGGATTATAAAGCTTTCTTTTCCTTCATCTATTATGCTTTCTTAGGTTTGTCATGGATTAGCTGCAAAAAACTGTTTGTCTTTATAGTTGGCATGTGATATATTTTCTCAAGTTCATGACTGCGATGGGCACAACTAACATATGATTCGCATATCGTTCCATTTCGTCTTTACATTGTCAAAGCTTCTCCATTAGTGGCTTTCTTTGAAGTTCTATTTTGGGCATCCATGCATTTTCTCTTTGGTCAGTTTAATCATTATATCCTTTTCCTTGAAATAGATAAATGTTGTACCTCATGAACATGTCACTGCAGGAGTTCTCTTCTTTATTGTATTTATGTTTTTTTAATAAATTTCGTTCAGTGGTTATGTTGTATCTTAATTATTCTATAATATTTCAAAGCACCAAATAGTATGACGTAATCCTCTAGGCATGATTGACATACTTTCTTTGTCATATTTACTATCATAAATTTCTTTCAATGGTATCTATGTGTTCCCATTGGTGCCTGAATAATTTGTCACCCTTTCTTTGGTATTCATAATTTGACACTTTCCTCTTTTCTTTACCTTAGTATGCATCTTTTTGGTTTCAGTCCATTGGTGGCGATTTTATATGCAATGTGGAGGTCAAGAAGAATTAGGTGGCCTTATTACATTGGAATTTTAGAACCTTTGGTACGTGTTGGACAGTTTCATTTGTCTACTGTCATTTGTCTACCAGTTGGCTCATACAAGTGAGTTGGCTATGATTCTCCTCCAAAGATACCTATTTAATTTTGTCAATGTGTTATCTGTTGATATGATTATAGTTACAAGGTGAATGAACAATGTTAGGCATCTGCTAATGCTACTGGACTCGAGTTCTGATACACATTTTTTTGTTCTACAGTTTGCTTCTATAGGACTTTTGAGTGTTGTCATGTAAACTTCGTGCAAGGCTATGATAGGACATTAGTAAAAAGTGACGGAATATGTTTGTGGAACCAAATACTCTTTTATAGGAATCAACAATGATACAACTATTTGTTATTTGAATTTCAGCACATATGTGCAGCTATGGATATTTGTTGCTAATAGTCATTTATAAAGCATCCATCTGTGAATGAATTTCTGAATATTACCATAATGTGTATGATAATGGTGGCACACTTAGATTGTGGTTCATGGCAAAACACTTGTGATGATGTTGTTCAACTATTGTATTGCAGTTCCAGTTTGTGTGTTTGCGTATGCATGGCCAACCTTGGTTCATGGCAACTGACATTTATTCCGAAGCGAAGCTTTAGACGCATCATCTTTGTTTAGAAGGTAAAGAAAGAAGGTGCGGTGATACTTTTTCTCCTCCCGTAGCAACGCACGGGCATTTTTCCTAGTATTGGAAAAAATCAAAGCTTATGGATTTGTTGCCCATGTTGATTTTACACATTCAACAACCAAGAACAATCTCAATGAGTGCCCGATACAGCCGATGCGGCCGGACGTAGCAATGACGATCACGCTGCCTGGACATAGGATGCCACGTGATGAGAAAGCGATTGCAGCTACGGAACCCACCTCAGGTTCCAGAGATTCCATGGTGAAGATGGGACGGGCATTCCTTCACGACACCTTCCCGGATGACCCTTGTGGTCAGCCTGCGTGTGTTGGTGCTTGTGTTGGGGAAGTGGAGGTGCCTTTGCCATCCGATCTGCTACCATTGCGGCCCCAGTCCAGATGACGTGTTTTGGAATGCCTGGCCGACATTTGGACATGGCGTTCTGCCACTCTGTCATTTTGTTGTGCACGTGTTCTGCGAGTACCCTCTGATAGTGTTCTTTCCCTTGATAAGTTGATTATACGCACGGTTCTTTTTTGCTTGTCTTCTGTGTGGTTTGTGTCGGGGTGTGCTACACGGCTATTGGGTTGCTCTGGCCGGCCAAACAAGCACATGGGCAACGATCAACCCATGCTCTCGTCGAAATTTGGTTGTATGGTTTCGCAGTTTATTCGAATGTTGGGGCGGGCCGGGTTGGATCATGTCGGGCCTATGATCTAATAAGGAGAGCCTCCTTTCCCTCATTGCAGAAAATGAACGTTGCTAGATCAGGACCTAACAGCAGCGTGCGCTCGTCGAATGCTGCTAGTTTCTACCTTACCAGCTGCGTTAGGCCCGTGTGATGCTAGTATCCTGTTACTAATGGCGTCCTACTAGCAGTGCGCCAGCCAAACGCTGCTAGTAGGCACTTACAGACGCTGCTAATTAGGGGGTCCTGTACTAGTGCCTAGTTCAAGGTATTCCATATTGGTTCGTAATTGTGACATTTATTGGCTTGATTCTGGTGATCTCTAATCACATGGATTATTATCTCTTCGTCCACCTTGCTCTTGTAAAATATACTGAAGGACCATATGGTTTATTACCTTCCCACTTGTTGTAAATGCAAGTTCAGGGTCAAGGATTTTTTATTCTCTTTAGCTATGCATGAGAAAAAGATCTCCCGAAATCCTCCCACCATGTGCCCATATTAACAATAGATGTTACATGGCCCAATGTTATTCAATGATACACCATGGTGAACCATGCAGATATGTGTGTGTTTTCATTGATTTAAGTATTCTATTCACAAGGTTGAGCATAGTTTACACTCTAGAGTATTTCATAAAAGCCTATATATATGTGACGCCCCCGATTCAATCGTACACTAATCATACACGCAAACGTGTACGATCAAGATCAGGGACTCACGGAAAGATATCACAACACAACTCTAAAAATAAAATAAGTCATACAAGCATCATAATACAAGCCAGGGGCCTCGAGGGCTCGAATACAAGTGCTCGATCATAGACGAGTCAGCGGAAGCAACAATATCTGAGTACAGACATAAGTTAAACAAGTTTGCCTTAAGAAGGCTAGCACAAACTGGGATACAGATCGAAAGAGGCGCATGCCTCCTGCCTGGGATCCTCCTAACTACTCCTGGTCGTCGTCAGCGGGTTGCACGTAGTAGTAGGCACCTCCAGTGTAGTAGTCGTCATCGACGGTGGCGTCTGGCTCCTGGGCTCCATCGTCTGGTTGCAGCAATCGAGTAGAGATAGGGGGAAAAGGGGGAAACAAAGCAACCGTGAGTACTCATCCAAAGTACTCGCAAGCAAGGAGCTACACCACATATGCATGGATATATGTGTAAAGGGCCATATCAGTGGACTGAACTGCAGAATGCCAGAATAAGAGGGGGATAGCTAGTCTTATCGAAGACTACACTTCTGGTCACCTTCGTCTTGCAACAGGTAGAAGAGAGTAGGTTGAAGTCCTCCAAGTAGCATCACATAGCAATAATCCTACCCGGCGATCCCCTCCTCGTATCCCTGAGAGAGAGAGACCACCGGTTGTATTTGGCACTTGGAAGGGTGTGTTTTACTAATTATCCGGTTCTAGTTGTCATAAGGTCAAAGTACAACTCCAAGTCGTCCTGTTACCGAAGATCACGGCTATTCGAATAGATTAACTTCCCTGCAGGGGTGCACCACATAACCCAACACGCTTGATCCCATTTGGCCGGACACACTTTCCTGGGTCATGCCCGGCCGCGGAAGATCAACACGTCGCAGCCCCACCTAGGCTCAACAGAGAGGTCAGCACGCCGGTCTAAACCTAAGCGCACAGGGGTCTGGGCCCATCGCCCTTAGCACACCTGCACGTTGCGTACGCGGCCGGAAGCAGACCTAGCCTACAGGCGTTCCAGTCCAATCCGGCATGCGCCACTCAGTCGCTGACGTCACGAAGTGCTTCGGCTGATACCACGACGCCGAGTGCCCATATCTTTCCCACGTAGTTGGTTAGTGCGTATAGGCCCGTAGCCAGACTCAGATCAAATACCAAGATGTTGTTAAGCGTGTTAAGTATCCGCGAACGCCGAACAGGGCCAGGCCCACCTGTCTCCTAGGCGGTCTCAACCTGCCCTATCGCTCCGCCACAAAGATCCATCCAGAGGGCCGTCGGGACAAAGGTCCTTTCAGCCCCCAATCCGTGAATCACTCGCGGGTGCTCCACAAGCCGACCCGACTTTAGTCACCACATGTATCATGTATAAGTACAAGTATATACCCGTGATCACCTCCCAAGTGATCACGGCCCGATAGTATAGCACAGCAGACGGACAAGAATGTAGGGCCACAGATGGAATACTAGCATCCTATACTAAGCAGGTAGGATTGCAGGTAAAGGTAACAACTTGAGTAGCAAGGACAGGCTATGCATCAGGATAGGATTAACGGAAAGCAGTAACATGCTACACTACTCTAATGCAAGCAGTATAGAGAAGAATAGGCGATATCTGGTGATCAAGGGGGGGGGCTTGCTTGGTTGTTCTGGCAAGAGAGAGGGGTCGTCAACACCGTAGTCGTACTGGGCAGCAGCGGCGTCGGTCTCGGTGTCTAGCGAGAGAAGAGGGGGAAGAAACAATAAATATTTAAGCAAACAGATGCATAGCGATGCATGACAAGAAGTATCGGTGCTAGGGGTGCCCTAACGCGGGATGAGGTGATACCGGTGAAGGAGGGAAGCATCCGGGAAAGTATTCCCGGTGTTTCGCGTTTTCGGGCAGAGGAGCCGGAGGGGAAAGTTGCAAGTTCGATAGGTTAGGGGGGTGTGGAGGACGAACGGGTTGCATATCCGGAATCGTCTCGTCGTTCTGAGCAACTTTCATGTTGAAAATAATTTAATCCGAGTTACGGATTAAAAGATATGATTTTCTAAAGATTTTATTAATTTCTAGAATTTAATTAATTATTTAATTTAATCCGAAAATGGAATTATGACATCAGCATGATGTCATGCTGATGTCAGCAGTCAACAGGGGTTGACTGGGTCAATCTGATGGTGGGACCCGGTTGTCATTGTCTAAGACTAACTAATCAGGTTTAGTTAGTTTAACTAAAATGATTAGGTTTATTAACTACAATTAATTAGGTTAACTAATCAAGATTAATTAAGTTAATTAATACTTTAATTAATTAATTAATATTTTAATTATTTTAATTATTTATTTATTTACTTTTTTTGAATCTTTTTTTCTTTTAGTTTTCGTTCTGGGGTGGGACCTGCTTGTCATAGGGCCAATGGCCTTAGCGGGCATGGGTGCTAATGGGCGCTGGGCGGAACCGGGCATCGGGCGCTAGCTCACCGGCTGTGGCACCGCATGACCCGAGGCGAAGGGCGCCGTGGCGTGGCGTCTGAGGCGACGGGGCCTCGCCGGACTCGTGGCTCCGGCGACCATTTGGTCAGCCGAGAGCGGTTACGGGGAGAGGGCGTCGACACGAGTCGAGGAGAGGGGTCAGTAGGTTCGAGGGGGTGGCCGGAGCGATTGGTACGACGACTGACGAGCGGCGGTGGCGACGGAGCTGCGTCGGGGAGGGACGGGGCGGCGCGGCCAGGAGCTGGCGTCGCGGGCAACGACGCAAAAGGGAGAGGACGAGAGGGAGCGCTGGGTGCGGCCACGGCGCGGCCGAGCACGCTGGCGCGCGGCAGCGGGACCGAGAGGAGGGAGGGGCGAGGCGGAGCTCACGTAACGGGTAGGGATCGGGCAGCGTGCTCGACGGAGCTCGGGAGGTCGACGGGAACGAGCGATCGAGTGGAGAAGGACGGCGAGGTGGCGGCGTCTGGCGCGGGCGGCGCCGAGCGGCGACGGCGGGTCGCCCACGAGGCGGCGGCAAGGTGCGGGCGTCGGGCGTCGGCTGCCCCGACCGGATCCATGCGGGGTGGAGGGATGAGGCGGGCACCGCGACGACGCTTAGGTGGCGGCGGGTCACAAGGGCGACGGGCGACGCAGTCGGCCCCGATCCAGATTGGATCGTGGGGAAGCGAGAGGGAGGCGATGGGAGAGGTGGGGATCGATCCCGATCCAGGGGAATCGAGGGAGGGAGTGGGGCGAGTGGGGGATTAGGGTTACGGGGGTGGGGATAAGGAGAGAGTGGGGTGGGCCGGCCTGGTTGGTCTAAGGCCAGCTGGGCCGAGGCCCACAGGGAGAGGGGGCCTCTCCTTCTTTTCCTTAGTTAGTTTAGTTTTGTTTTTTTATTTATTTATTGTCTCTTCTGTTTTATTTCATTTTAAATATTTAGGCCTTTTATAAAAGCACGGTTCCTTCACCATAAATACCTAAGCATTAATTGGCACACTCCGAACATTTTAGTTTTAATGTTTGAAAACTTTTATTGTTTGCCTCGGTTTTAAATTTGAAATTCGGACTAAGTTCGAACTAACGCGAGTTTATCCACAGTGACCGAGGTGACGTGGCATCATTAGCGGGGATCACTGTAGCTTAATTATCCGGGCGTCACAATATACCTCACAAGTTCAAGGTTTTTTCTCTATAATACTCCTTAAATGCGAGCTAGGAAGAGGAAGAAATATTCGAAGAGCGGTGAGAATGGGAACACGGAGGAAACCCTAACCAGAGGTGGATATCTGCCTCAGTGTTTCCCCTTGCCTCCCATTCCTATTGTTCTTAGGTTCTCCTTCCCCTTCCTATTACCTCATGAGGAGGTGTTTCCATGATAAAAGCTTCATAAATTGTAAAGTTTAGGTCATGAGGCCTTGAGAGTAAGTAGGGAAAAGGAAGTCACGAGTATCTTAGAGCAGTGGGCATGGGAACATGGAGGAAAGCCTAAATTTCTTGGCCTCTTAATTTAGCTGGCAAAGATAGTTTTGTGTTTTCCTGATGCCTCCCATGCCTATTGTTCTGAGGTATTCCATCCTTTTCCTATTTGCTTGTGCAATTATTTTAAGAAATGTGAGCATTTGGATTTAGATGATGGGGAACTGATGGCACATTAGGAAGAGGAGGAAAATGAGCATCTAAGAGCATTGGGCATGTGAACATGGAGAAAGGCCTAAACTAGTGTGTCCCTGTTCAACTAGGGTCCAACATTTGTTTTGGACTTTTCCTGATGCCTCCCAAGCCTATTGTTCTTAGGTATTCCTTCCTCTCCCTTATAATCTGCAAAAATGTTCTGAACGGAGTGACATGTACATCTTCGTGGCTTTAGTTTTAATTTTTGGTTGTGCTTCTGTTTTACTTCTACTACTTTGTTCATTTCACTGTTTTTGTGATAACTTAGGTTCCTTTTCCAAGAAATGGGGATGAGAACATGGAGGAAGGCCTAGACTTCTTGGCCCCTGAATTTAGGGGCCAAGATTGTTTTGTGTTTTTCTAATGCATCCCATGCCTCTAAATTAAGCATGTTCTAACATAAATAGATGTGTTGATTTGCTTGTCAAGTTTTGATTTCTTGTTGGAACTCTTGTTCCTTGGACAAAACATGGCACTTGCGTTGCTTATTTATTTTCAATAGGAATTTATCAATATTGGATGTGACTTGACTTGGTGTTGAGTCTTTTGTTGGCCCGATCTTTCACATTACTCAATGAAATAGGAAGAAAGTCCACGAATGATCGTCACAACAATAGCGTACATAAAAGTAGTAGAACGATTCTTCGGATCAAACAACATGCAAGAAGACCAAAGAATACAACTTACAAACAGAATCGATCAGAACGAACCGCATGCATAGCAGCAACTAAATCTCTCAGACAGTAGCAAACGAACACGGATATTTGGTGTACCCGAATATGGTATTTCCTGGTATGTTTCTCAACTCTAATCAGAACAAATTCATGCCTTACATGGTCATACCCAGCCTCTTCTAGAGGCGACCCAAACATAAGCAAACCAACAACGAAACACTCTCCTTCTCTCTTCTATCCAAACTCATCAAGATTTTTACTAATTAATGATTCGCCATGTTGATTACATAGGATTCTCTTATCTTACCTAACAAAACTAGAGAGACTAACGAATAATGTGACTAGTACTCCAAGCATGCGACCTTCTGGCTCCAAAAACTACAGGACCCCAATAACGAACAGACATTTGATCCGGGTAGCTCTTAGATCAAACGAAACGCCCCTTGCGAACCATCGAATTGATCGAACAAAAACGTTTGATGTGGTACAGACTCCAGATCAAACGAAAACTTTGCCTCTTGGACCTATCAGATCAAAGTCTTATGGATTAAACTCCACACATTAGAAACACCAGGTCCCGATAAACTTGACTGCACACATGAAGCAATATGAATTGTTGATGGGGGATCGATACAAAAAGCTCCAACTTGCAATGTATATGGATTAGTATGGTTTATGGTCATATCACTATGCTTGTTTGTGATTAGAATGAAAATCCATGAGATGTTAGTTGGAGATTCCTTGTCAACCGGGTCGTGAAGTGGCGATGCTTGTGGAAATTTTGTGCACATATATGATATATCATGTTCTCCACTCTCCCTGCTCACTCCTAATAGGAATCCAATAGAGTGGTTTGCTTTCCTTACCCTTCTTATAAATGAACCAAGCGGCGTTAGACTGTTTTTACAATGAGTATTATGTGTGCTTGAGATCAATGACTCCAATGCTATATGGTGCAACATGCAGTAGGTGCATTGCTTTAGTTGCTTTACTGACAGAGTATTTGTGCATCATAGAGCAATGCAGTAGAGGCCTACTTCAGAACATTGTTCAATAGTATAAGATTTCTATTGTTAAAGGTGTGTAGTTCAAGGGCTCAAGAACGAGCCGAGAAGAGGACGAGGGAAACTCTAAGAGCACTGGGAATAGGATCATAGAGGAAATTATAGAGCTCGATTTCTCCTTTAGTGTCAGAGGTACAAATTTGCTTTGTGTTTTCCCGATGCCTCATATTCCTATCGCTCTTAGGCACTCTTCCTCTTCCTTTTGGTTTGCCTAAATATTTTGACAGGAGAAGGTGGGAAATACGAATGCATATGATGTTTCAGGTGATAAAGCGGTGGAAGTGAGTCAGGGAGAGGAGGAAAAGAGGGTCTGAGAGCCAGATGTGGTCATGGGAAAATGGAGAAATCCAAAATTGTTTCCCAATGGCGGAGCTAGGAGTTCCGACGTTAGTACGCGGAGTTCAATGTTTATGCACAACGTTGTAATATATAATAAATTTGTAATAATGACAATAAAATTATACATTATTTTTTGTAGCAACAATGCCTCCAATAATTTAGTTACATTGCAAGAACAAGCAGAATCATAATATAACTTTACAATCGCCCATTTTAAAACAAGAAATGATCGCATCTTCCTTTACTTGCATGAAGAATTTACGCTCAAGTAATGAAGCAAGCAATTATTTAAGTATTATTACCCCGTTTTGTTTGTTATATCTTATTCCTCACATAATTCATTAGAGAAAATATTAAGGAATGAAGAAAACATCTATTCTTGATTAACAATTCCAAGAAAGGAATACTAAATTAAATTATAAATAAACATACATAACAATGTTAAATTAAAATCAAACGATGGGTGAAATTGCATACCCCACCGTTTGTGACTTGCCTGCTAGACGGTGGATACGATCGCATGTTGTGTCACTGCCGAGTGCGTACTGAGGTGGATGTGGATGGTTCGTCAATTGTTGGAAGGTGGCAGCCTAGTTTTACGATGCGGCAGTTCAATCAGCGGAATCGCACATCGGCTGGACACATCGGCTCCTAGTCTGAGTTGTCTCCTCGGCTTCAATCGTTCTCTTCTTCATTTCTCCTTTCCTGTACATATAACTAGGCTTCCATTTGCCATATAAATACATATAAGAGCTTATACACCTATTTATTTTTGCAAAAAAACATTGGGTATGCATTGCATGCCCTTGAATTAGCCTAGTTGTTTCCCTTCTTCATGATTCCTCACATGCCTATTGTTCTCTGATGCTCCTTCCTCATCTTGGACTTGCGATATTGATTTCAGAGAGAACAAAAGATATCAAGTCATATACTTAGCAAATATGGCTTTGAGGATGAATCAGGAAGATGAAAAACAAAGGGCCTACAAGCAGACACGCAGTGACCATGGGAACAGAGGAAAGCATAAAAGGTTCCAGCTACAATTAGAGCTTAGGTTATTATTTTCTCTTATTTTCTTGCAAAATATTCGTGGCAGACAAACAAGAGACAACTTCAGTGTTTAGTTGATCTTTTTGGCATGCACGATTTCTTAGGGCATTGAATAAAAGGTAGTTTCAACTATTAGGGTTCAGTTGCTTTGTCGCTTTTATTACAGTATGGAAAGTAAGTAGTAGGTGTTTTTTATTCATCGGCATGCACGAAGCCCTGCATAGGCTATTCCTGGATCAATAACCTGAGTTAATAGCTATTAAGTAGTGGCACAATGGCTCATGAATGGTGACCCTAGTCCTCATATACATACCTACACCAATAAATATGCACCTCTCTATCTATTTATACCCTAGTGCTATCGTGCAACTACTCAAGATGTTGTTCCGAGTTCTCTAGCTTCCAGTGTTTGTTGTGGAGGTAGGCCCAGGAAGAGGAAGAATGAGTGGACCCAAGAGTAGTATGAATGGGAACATCGAGGAAAGCATAAGCTTTCTAGATTCCCTCTCCTAACAAAGGAGAGATTTGGCTCTGTGTTTTTCCGATGCCTCCCATTCCTATTATTCTTGGGTGCTCCTTCCCCTTGCTTTTGGCTGGCACATTTACTTTAAATACGGGAAGCAAATAGTCTATGTATAAATTTAGCTGTTAGGATCATGATAATAGCTAGGCAAGGAAGAGGAAGAAAAGAGGGTCTAAGACTTGCAGCAATGGGGTCATGGGTGAAACCACAAGCGATTTTTTTCTTATTTCAATTTTTCCCAATGCCTCCCTGTCCTCTTCCTTTTGATTGCAATAGTGTACAATTACCAATGTTGTTTCACCCATTGGATATGATGAGTGGCGAATCTACACAGAAAATGGAGGGTGGGCTGGGTGCCTATTTCATGCGAATATATGTGGTGTTGGGCTCACAAATGGCTGGATTGAGCCTTTAAACTAGTAGTAAAAACTAATTTTGCAAAGCTGGAGGGGGGCTTAAGCCTGTTAAAGCACCCCTAGTAGATTCGCCACTGGATATGATAATGATATCATTTTTTTCTTTCCTTGATGTGTCTGCACAGGTAATATGGTGGCATTACCTTAATGAAGTTTTTTTCACGGTTACATGAAATATTAAAATTTGAGAGTATACAACTCACATTCACAACAAGGCAGGAGCATAATTGTGAGATATTAAGATAAGTAGCAAAGTGGCTAGCCGTTGGCTAGAATTTTACAAAGTTAAGTACATATGTAGTATTCAACTTTTATAATTAGAATATATTATTTCATTTGCTAAAAATGGATCCGAATATCATGACATTTTTAAATATTTTCCCTTTGCAAACATAGTTTTGTCTTAGAGATGTCTGGTTTTTTCCATTGCTATTTAACATATACAATTTATGCATGAATCATGTACTCCCTTTGAATGAAAATATGAATCTGACATGGGTTCTCAGGTCTTCAAAATTATTAAATATGTTGTATGTCATAAAACATATATTTTAAGATTCTTTGTCAAATGAAGTTTCTAACATATGTTTTTGGAGGCATAGCATACATGTTTTGCTAGTTAATTGATGAACTAAATTTGCATGACAGACTTCTATTCCCATCTTAAGGGGGTAATGCATTTGTTAATACTACTATAGTAATAATGTTAGTTTATGATCAATCCTATGGAGCAATTGATTTTTTCATTTTCTGGTATTTAGTATGGGCTTTATAGCATAATTAGCTAATTATATACCATCACTTCTGCAATCGCCTAAAATGAAATATAGCATACTAATATCCTTGTGGTTACTGTAGAAGAACCATCAAACCATATTTCACATTTTCTTTTCGTTTTGAATACTTTTGTTATCAGAAAGTGGTTAGCGCTAGGGGCTAGAAGGGGGACCTTGATACTAAATAATAGCAAAGAAGAACCTTGACCCTAAACCAAATTTCAAGAACTTCTTCTACTCTCATTTCCTTCATCTTCAAAGTCACAAAGTTATTCCAAGCCTAGGTTTTATTACTACAAAAAATCTAAAGTAATGGGGACATTATTGTTCTCAAGTGTACAACACAAATGCTTTGGGGCTAGGGTCAGAGGCTATGCAACCCCAAACAAACCGAGTCCTAATCTCGGCTACATCATAGTCGAACACAACTTGACTAAAATCATACTTACAAGGACTCTACCCAATGAAGCTGATGGCATGCACTATATGTTGATTGGTATGGCGAAGTCAGAAGCTAAGGGGGAGAGCAGATAGCTGGCGAGGTAGCTATCATGTACATAGGAATACCTAAGAAAAGGACTCCATGGGGGACTTGGCATAGAACGATGGAGGACTCCATGGAGTTCAAGTTCGCCTCTGTAGAGTTTAAGTTCAAATGTTCTTTTATTTCAAAGAAACAAAAAAAAGAAGTTTGCGTGCACAAACTTTGGCCTTAAAAATGAACGGTGAGGATAGAAGATGTAGTTGTATGGTAACAGAAGCACAACTTTCCCAGATTAAAACTCGGATCCTCGCAGTTCCTGAAGATCAACGAAGGCAGCAGGTGATCGGGTGGGAAGTAGAGAATCAGTAGAGGTTGGTGGTTGCATGCATTAAGGACATCATAAGGACATCCCGTGCAGATCACAGAGCCAAATCAACAAGGAACCCGAAACTTTTATTTTATTTTAATAGGCATATTTTTATAGGTAAGGTTTTTTGTAGATTTTTTATTTTTTTAAAGGTTGTTGTCAGAGGATGAGAAAAAAGAAAATGTTTATGTTACGTGATGGTAAAGATGGGTAATTGGCCCAAATTTCCATTTCGATTAATAAGATCAATTGGTTGTGACTTACTGCTGTATCAAATAGACGGTTAGACATTGCAGATTTTTGTAGGATTGCCTCCATGGTCTCTCCGCGAGCCAAGAGCACCTCCGAGCCATCTGTTGCTCCGTGGCGTGCTGTGGGAGCTACTTGGGGGGAAGTGCTCTGAGCCGTCTGATCTACTCGAACGGCTCAGACCCAGGCGTTGCGGTTGGGCAGTTCATGATGGGTGGACCGTCCAACGTGCCCAGGGCCACCGTCATTGCACGGCTCCTGTCATGCCCGCAGGTGAGGGACTGCACGCTTTCTTGCGCGCGAAGCCGTGCCAGGGCCTGCCTGATGACATGTACGCCCATGCCATGCTGGTCATGTTGCAACGGGCGGGGGTTCATTGCGGTCGCATCGCCGACTAGCGCCTGGGGCTCATTTTGGCCTGTATCGTTGTCCCCATGTGGGTACACACGTGGTGTGTGCACTGCTTGCACTGGCTTTGCGTCCAACCGGTTGTGCGCCGGCTCTATGTTCAGCCGGCTGTGCGCCGCCCTGTTCAGCCAGCCATGCGAACGCTCGTTCAGCCGGCTGTGCGGACACCCGATCAGCCGGCCGTACGAGATCTGGGGTGTAGTGGGTAGTCATGCGTCCGTATATGGTTTTCATGTCGGTTTGCCATGGGCCCTTCGCATACTCTACAGCGGTATATATGGGGTGCCATCCAAACTCATCCACTGCAGCATTTTTTTTGTCTTGCTACTCGGCTTCTTTTGATTTTCTCACATATATTGCTTTGTTTGTCGTCCTTGGAGGTCCCCGTCATGTTTTTTCGTCGTGCCAGTTGAGGTTTGCATTTCTTTGCCTCTTGGCCGGCTGTCTCTTTTCTCCTCGCTAATCGCAGGTTTGTCGTTCATTCATGTGAATGTATGAAGGCCATCCGTGAGGCAGCTATGGAGGCCATGGAGCTCCCATCAAATGGAACCGGCGAGCATGAGTTGGAGATGGAGGAGACAGGCATCGAGGACTATGAGGCATTGGAGTTGTGTGTGTGTGTCATGAGGAGGAAGAGTTGTGGTGGGCTGTTGAGGATACCATGGAGTACCATCGCGGGAATCGCGCTGCAGCTACTTCGACCGTGATGGTGACGACGACGAGTTCATTCTCGGGTGCATGGGTTCAACGCCGATGAGGAGCCGTCGACGCGAGTTGTCAATATCTCGTCCGAAAGTGGATACTCCATAGGTTTGTCACGCTTGGCGGCTATGTTTGGGCCGCTATCAAGGGTGGAGCCGGTAGTTTGTTTTAGGGAGAGATGTGTCGGCCGGATTGGAAAAGTGGTAGATGGCATCGTGTGGCCTAAAGAACCTTCTTCTTCTTTGTAAATTTTAGTCGCATGCAAGCAGTGTGATGTAATTGTTTGAGCAAATTTTTGGTTTGATGTTGTCAGTCGGATCCCACGGATTGTCATCCGTCTTGTCTCGTCCCTTATCCATTCCGTCTCTTTAAGGCACTTGGTCGTCAAGGCATCACTTGCCTTCCACTTGGTGGGTGTGGGCCGCACCACTTGGGCCTACTTGGTCGATGCGATGGCTTTGGGTATTCATGGTTGTACAGGTGACACTTTTCTGCCTTCTCACATATGTTTCTGTTTTGAGGTTTGTAGCATGGGCGTCTCTTGCATGGTGATTGTCTGGTTGGCGCCGGATTCTTTGGCCTGCGGGTAGGCTCACCTTTTGACCGGGCACTTCTGCATTTGCCTTTTAATTGGTGCGGCGTTGGCCTATAAACGCAGCGTCTGGTGGGGTACTTCCTTGGTCCAATACCGCACGACTCTTAGATCCATTCTCTGCCTCCTCGTTGATAGCATAGCCGGTAGAACAGCCCCAGGTTGATCCTCTCGCTTGCTCGTCGGCAGAGATGGAGCTGGCCATTGTGGAGGCTGTGTAGGTGGACTTGCTCATGAAGCCTACCCAGCGGTTATTGGAGCTGGAGGACGAGCATCACCACGCCATAAACGTGTTCATAGAGGGCATTGGCCGTGCCCATGGGGATTCCCAGGGCCATGCCCGTGGCGTTGGTCGTGTCCGTGCGGTGGCCGGAATGTTGATGGTGTCCGTGGGATCCAAGTGGAAGCCGAAGTGGTCGTGTACACTGTTATTCATGGTCTCCGATGTGCTCATGGTTGTAATTAGTTTTACATGTTCTATGAATGTAAGTCGCAGCGCAGCAGATTTGCCGCTTGCGTTCATTGGAACAAAACTGAAGCTTTTGGATTTGTTGCCCGTGTTGATTTTTCCCATTCAATGGCCATGAGAGAGCTCAATGAGCGCCGGGTACAGCCGACGCAGTCAGACGTAACAATGACGATAACGCTGCCCGGACACGGGATGACACATGACGAGAAAGTGATAGCAGCCACGGGACCCACCTCGGGTTGCAGAAATCCCACGGTGAAGAAGGCACGGGCGTTACTTCACGATGCCTTCCCGGATGACGCTTGTGGTTAGCCTGCGCTGTGTTGGTGCTTGCATTGCGGAAGTGGAGGTGCCTTTGGCATCCGGTCTGCTACCGTTGCGGCCCCTGCCCGGTTGTCGTGTTTTGGAATGCCTGACTGGCATTTGGACACCGCGTTCTGCCTCTCCATCGTTTTGTTCTGCGTGTGCCCTTTGATAGTGCTCTTCCCCTCGATTGGTTGATCGTTCGCTCGGTTCTTTCTTCCTTGTCTTCTGTGTGGTTTGAGTTGGGGTGTGCTACTTGGCTATTGGGTTGCTCTGGTCGGACAAAGAAGGACATGGGCAACGATCAACCCATGCGTGGTCTAAATTTAGTTGTCTGGCTTTCCAAATTATTCGGATGTTTGCATGGGCCGGGTTGGATCGTGTCGGGCACCTGCTTCATGTTTGCATCAATGGGTGTGTAGCGGACATGTTCCAAGTACTTTTCTCTTGTGAGTACCATAGTACGTCCTATGAAATGGATGGACCCCATCCTGCCTTTGTCGTGATGATGGACAGGTGTGATGGCGCAGATGGGGCATCGTCGTGACCAACTCTCTAAAAATAGAGATGGATCCTCACATGATAGATACGTGCCAGTGATGATGTTGATGACTTGGTCTGAGGCCGGCATGGACTGCCAAGGCATGCCCGACTAGCAAGGGCTGCCAAGAAGGAAGGTTCGGGTACCTGGGACATCGTCGTACGATAGATCCAATGGGCAACCGCCTCCGCGTATGATCTAATAAGAAGAGCCTCCTTTCCCTCACTGCGGAAAACCATTGCTACTCTATTAGATCGAGACCTAACAGCGGCATGCACTCGTCAAACGCTGCTAGCTAGTTTGTACCTTACCAACACTGTTCGGCCCCAGCGCTGCTAGTATCCTGTTACGAGCGGCGTCGTACTAGCAGCGCGCCGGCCAAACACTGCTAGTAGGCACTTACACGCGGTGATAATTGGGGGTTCTTGTACTAGTGCCTAGTTCAAAGCATTCCATACTGGTCTGTAATTTTGACATTTATTTTCTTGATTCTGGTGATTTCCATCACATGGATTATTCTCTCTTCGTGTATGCTGCCCTCTTAAAATATACTGAAGGACCATATGGTTTATTACCTTCCAACTTGTTGTAGATGCAAGTTCAGGGTCAAGAAAAACTCTTTCTCTTTAGCTATGCATGAGAAAAAGATCTCCCTCCATGTGCCCATATTAGCAATAGATGTTAGATGGCCCAGTGTCATTCAATGATACACTATGGTGCACATTGGAGATATGCATGTGTTTTCATTGATTTCAGCATTCGCATACAAGTTTGAGCACAGTTTACACTCTAGAGCACTTCATAAAAGGCCTATATATACCTCACAACTTAAAGCTTCTTTCAGTGTAATATTCCTTCAACGTGAGCTAGGAAGAGGAAGAAATAGGCGAAGAGGAACACAGAGGAAACTCTTAGCTATCCACCTACACCTCTAGAAACAGAGGTGGATATCTTCCTCAGTGTTTCCCCTTGCCCCCCATTCCAATTTTTCTTAGGTTCTCCTTCGTCCTTCCCCTTCCTTTTACCTCATGAGGTAGTGTTTCCATGATGAATGCTTAATAAATTGTAAAGTTCAGATCATGAGGCCTTGAGATATAGTAGGGAAAAGGAAGCCATGAGTATCTCAGAGAGGTGGGCATGGGAACATGGAGGAAAGCTTAGATTTCTGGGCCTCTTAATTTAGGGGCAAAGATTTTTTTGTGTTTTCCTGATGCCTCCCATGCCTATTGTTCTTAGGTATTCCTTCCTTTTCCTATTTGCTTGTGTACTTATTTTAACAAATGTGCGCATTTGGATTTAGATAATGGGGAAGTGATGGGAAATCAGGAATAGGAAGAAAATGAGCATCTAAGAGCATTAGGCATGGGAACATGGAGGAAGGCCTAAACTAGTGTGTCCCTGTCCAACTAGGGTCCAACATTTGTTTTGGAATTTTCCTGATGCCTCTCATGCCTCTTGTTCTTAGGTGTTCCTTCCTCTCCCTTATGACCTGCAAAAATGTTGTGAATAGAGTGACAATATACATCTTCATGGCTTCAGTTTTAGTTCTGGTTGGGCTTCTGTTTTACTTCTATTACTTTGTTCCTTTCACTGTTTTTGTGATAACTTAGGTTCCTTTTTCAAGCAATGGGCATGGGAACATGGAGGAAAGCCTAGACATCTTGGCCTCTAAATCTAGGGGCCAAGATTGTTTTGTGTTTTCCTGATGCCTCACATGCCTCTAAATTAAGCATGTTCTAACGTAAATGGATGTGTTGATTTGCTTGTCAAAATTTCATTTCTTGTTGGAACTATTGTTCCTTGGAGTTAACTTGGCACATGCTTTGCTTATTTATTTTCCATAGGAATTTATCAATATCACTTACCTGTGTGATGTGACTTGACTTGGCGTGGAGTCTTTTGTTGGCATGATCTTTCATCACATTACTCAATGAAATAGCAAGAACACATTGACGAACGGTCGTCACAACACCAGCGTATGCAAAAGTAGTAGAAGGATTCTTCGGATCAACAATATGCAAGAAGACCAAAGAATACAACTTACGAACAAAATCGATCAGATCGAACCATGCGCGTAGTAGCAACTAAATCTCTCAGATATTAGCAAACGAACACAGATATTTGGCATGCCCGAACATGGTACTTTTCTGATATTTTCCTCAACTCCGATCAGAACAAAATTGTGCCTTCATGGTCGTACACTGCCTCTTTTAGAGGCGACCCAAACATAAGAAATCCGACTACGAAAGACTCTGATTCTCTCTTGTATCCGAACTAATCAAGATTTTACTAATTATTGATTCGGCCACGGTGATTACATAGGATCCTCTTATCTAACCTAACAAAACTAGATAGACTAACGGATAATGTGTCTAGTACTCCATGCATGCGACGTTCTGGACCGTAATAACGAACGGACATTCGATCTGGGTAGCTCTTAAAATTAAACATTCCCTGCAAACCATCGATCTAATTGATCGAACGAAAACATCCAATGCGGTAGTTACTCCAGGTCAAACAAAAACGTTTTTTATTGCATATGGGATCAAAGCCTTATGGATTAAACTCCACGCATTAAAAACATCAGGACTCGATAAATTTGACTACACACATGAAGCAATATGAATTGCTACAGAACCAATTTGACCTCTTCTTTCTTGGTTCTGTTGACGGGGAGGGGGTGTGATCCGAGTGTATGTTGCATCTCCCGGAAGAGGCGATTCCCTAGGCATGCAGGGTGCCAGGGGACTGTGAGCTGACTGTGTTGTATCTGCTCAGACATACCTACTGTAAATTTGGTCATGCGATTGAGTGACCGCTAAATTCCTATTCCCTATTTTCTTGTGAAATTATTTTAACAAATGTGTGCATTTAGGTTTACATGACAGGGACATGATGGCAAATCGGGAAGTGGAAGAAAATGAACATCTAAGAGCATTGGAATGGGAACATGGAGGAAGGCGTAAACTAGTGTGTACCTGTGCAACTAGGGTCCAACATTTGATTTGGACTTTTCCCGATGCCTCCCATGCCTATTTTTCTTAGGTTCTCCTTCCTCTCCCTTATGATATGCAAAAAATATTGTGAATGGAGTGAAAATAGACATCTTCGTGGCATCAGTTTTAGTTTCTGGTTGTGCTTCTGTTTTAGTTATATTGCTTTGGTCCTTACACTATTAGTTTGGATAACTTATGTTTCTTTTCAGTTTTGATTGGGCTTTTTTGTATACTTTTTGTCATCCTGACATCTTCCTTTATCATAAAACAACAATCATTTTGGTGCGTGTTCTAGAAAAAGGACATGCACCATACGATGCTTGGTCTCAGAGTTAATCATATGCAACCGATAACTCAAATACACTTCCAAGTTGCCATCAAACTGCGTCATATGGTTTCTGACAAATATTTTGACCTATGATGATTTAACAGAATTTAACCCAAGGCATGAACATTAACAATTACAATGAAATGACTTAATAACAGAAAGCGCATCACATATAAACAAGCTATTATAGAAATGGGAACAACCAATTATAATTGTAAAAGACCAAGAGGAACAAGTGAAGAAGGGAACTCATGGTACAGAGAGTCAGGGGCCGTTTGGTTTCTGCCCCAAAGCGCCATGCCAAATCCTGGGCATCGTGGGCGTGCCAAAAAGTTGGCGGCCTATTCGGCCGCCCTAGTTTCGCCCGTTCGTTGGCCCAAAAGTAGAAGAGGAAAAGGTGGGGCGTGCAGGCGAGCCAAAACATTGGAACCCATCCAAACGACTCGCGATGTCCCAGTCAATGCCAAAATATTGGCTAGGCGGACAACGGCTCCAATCCAAACAGACTCTCAATCCGCCACCTTCTCCGCCCATATAGAACTATGGTGGCAACGCCATATACCATACCCCATGAATTCCCCTTCCACCCCCCACTCCCACTCACACACATTCGCCCTGGTCTCGCCATATCGGCTACTCCTTCGCATGGAGTGGGAGAGTGAGGAGGAATGACTGCTACTCCAGGTTAGGACATTTCTAGCCGATCCCCTAAAAAATAGAGGAGTAAACCCTCGAGTAAAGTTAGTGGAGTAAAATTTTACTCCACTAACGGTGCCCGGACCTAGCCAATCTCCTAAACTTAGTGGAGTAAAAAAATCATGTCATGTGGTGAAATCAGCAACACAGATGGTAGATATAAGCTAAAGAAGTAATATAATAGTAGGGATCTGGTTCCCTGCCTTCTTTTTCTCCACCGAATCGAGATAGGGCACACTGTCGGTGTCAAAACTGGCGGATCTCGGTTAAGGGGTCCCGAACTATGCGTCCAAGGTCGATGGTAACAGGAGACAGGGGACACGATGTTTACCCAGGTTCGGGCCCTCTCTATGGAGGTAATAACCTACTTTTTGCTTGATTGATCTTGATGAATATGAGTATTACAAGTGTTGATCTACCATGAGATCGTAGAGGCTAAACCCTAGAAGCTAGCCTATGGTTATGATAATGTGTTCGCCTATCCGGACTCTCTCCGGTTTATATAGACACCGGAGAGATCTAGGGTTACATGGAGTCGGTTACATAAAAAGGAATCTACATGATTAATCGCCAAGCTTGCCTTCCATGCCAAGGAGAGTCCTATTCGGACACGTAGAGGGTCTTTGGTCTTCACATCTTCGTGGCCTATTAGTCCGGCCCATGGCTAACAGGCCGGAGGCCCGAGGAACCCTTAGCCCCTGAACCTGGCTTCAATGACGAGGACGCCGGCGCGCAGATTTGTCTTTGGCATTGCAAGGCGGGTTCCCTTCTTCCGAACTCCAGAATAGTCTTCGGATGTAGTAAGTATGTCAGGACCTGTGTATGTCATTACAGAGAACACAATATTTCCCGATCCCAACCTTCCGACAATTGTTTATGACGTCACGCCCGCCTGGTTATCGATCCAAACCGTTTGGCTAGCCCGCCGCCCCACGTCTCGGGACGCGGTTTCACTGGCACGTCTTATCAAAGCAGAGATCGTGTTTCCTTTATTCACGGGATTTTCATCAATGCGAGCGTGGGTAACCCAATCGCCCTCCGGGTACAACTCCTTGGAGATAGGTAAGTCTCGAGACCCAAGAGGAGACGCTCGGTATTCGGGGTCTTTACATAGGGACCCAGGCTCGTCTTTTTCCCTTCGTGCTTGCTTCTTCCTCAACCCCAGCCACCTCGAGTTTTGACCCTCAGGTTCCAATCACCACCCGCCCCAATCATGTCCAGTTCCAGCCGTTCGGGCCAGTGGGTGGCTTCTTCTGTCACGGAGGAGGATATCACGAAGCTCCGCGCGGCGAGGTATCTGACCCTAGAGATTCTTCATCGGCTTCGAGCAGCAGGGCAGGTTATACCTACCCCTAGATCCGGCGAGAGGGTGGTATTTGTAGCCCACTTCCTTCATGGGTTAGGTTCGCGCTTAACCCCTTCGTCCGGGGGCTCATGTTTTACTATGGACTTGATTTTCACGATCTGACCCCGGACTCCATTCTTCTTGTCTCGACATTTATCGTCACATGTGAGGCCTTCCTCCGGACTCCTCCGCACTTCGGTTTGTGGCTCAATACCTTTGATGTGCGGTCGCAGGTGATAGAGGAGGAGCAGGCAGAATGCGGCCGCGCCACAATAGGCAAGCTTGCCAGTGCGGTTAGGTTTGATGGGTCTTTCGCCGAGTCCTCCGACCTATGGCAGCAGGGGTGGTTTTATATCAGCGAGCCGCATGGCTCCAGGTGGGCGGCTACGCCCGCGTTCCGACCAGGTCCTCCCATCCAGCTTGCTTCGTGGATCAATAAGGGATTGGACTGGGGATCTACCAATGACGTGCAGGCTCTTCAAGTCGCCTCCGAAGCCTCATCGAGAAGGGCCTCGGCCTTGTGATCGTCATTCAAGTAATGTTAGTCCACCGGACCTTGCCATGTCAGCGGCAGCCTCTCCATATGTGGGAGTTTAATCCAGAAGGACGGCAGACTCTTCAGCACTTCTTCGGCACCACGCACTAAGGAATGTGGAAGTTATACTTCGGGGAGCGAGGGCAATGTCCGGACACCACCGAAGATGTTGGCCTTGACTGCAATCATCCGGACACTGAGGTAAGTATTTGCTCTCCGCACATCTTCCATTCAAGCATGACCTGACAAAGTACTGAATAATCCGTCTCAATGCAGGACTGGATAAAGAAAGTGGTGCTAATCTGGTGTCCGGCGCCCCTTCCCGAAGATTCTGCGACCGCGCTGCTGACAAGAATGCTGACTCCGACACCGTGCCAGGTGTCTACAGGGGAGAGCGAGAACAAGGAGACCAGAGGTACTCTTGGCTCCGGGGATAATTTAGACACTGTATTTGGGAAAACCGAAACCTCTCTGCCCGAGGGCAAAGATACAGCGGAAACCCTCCATGGTAAGAAGAGAGCCACTTCCGAAGATCAGAAGGGGAAGCCTTCCAAGAAAGGAAAAACGCGATCGACGGGCGGCTCTCGCCGGGCAAGCGATGTTGCGACAGAACTTTATGATGAGGACAAACCTCTGGCAAGACCGTAAGTGAAGCGGGGCACTTTAAACGTACCTCATACCTTTCCTATTAGCGAAGTAATCGTCCGATGTATGTACATCCTCACATGATAATGCTTGGTGCTTCTCCACTGTCCTCCTCCTCGGGGGACCTTCTTCCGGAGATGATGGTGAGTGGTACGCCATCTCCGGCTTCCTCGCCCCACAGGGCAGATGATCCTGAGGTATCGTCCCGGAGGTCCTCTCCCGATCGACAAGCAATGCAGGGGACGAAGAAGGCATTACGCGAAGGTGGTGCCTCCGCCCCTTAGGGTTCGGAAGTCAAGAATGACGGCCCCGCACTATCCGGTTTACAGCCGGAAACAATTCTGGAGGGGAGAGAGCGTATTCCTTCAAAGGAATGCCATACTCCGGCGGGGGTGTCCGAAGGCCCTGGGGCTGCGGAACTGCTGAAGGACATCCTGCGACAAGCGTCCTTTTTAGAGGAGCACCGTGCCTTGATGGCTACGGTGGTGGAAAAGGTTATGTCCGCGAAAAGCGGATTGCAAGAGGCCTTTACGAGCCTTCTAAGAGGCTTCGAGTGGTTGACCTAACAAGGGGGTCCTTCGTATTCCGATGTGGTGCGTTACATATTTGACCTAACAAGGGGGGTCCTACGTATTACATGGAAGAATCACGAAAGATTCCTAAAAGTCATCGAGTGGTTGACCAGCTCTCGTAGCATCATGACAGTCGGTTTTCGGCTTTCTCTATTGAGGTGCTCATCCGGTCTAAGCCGGGGCACAATCGCAGTAGTTCTCCCTTTACTACCCTAGCCGATAGAGCGGAACGTAGGGTAGCAAGCACAGGAGCCGGGCAACCCAACCATTGACCCAAGACATGATTCGGAGCTGATGCATATAAGGCCAAAACTCGTGACGCCGAAGTACGTTGTAGAGCTGTTCGGACTTTGCTGGCAACTCATTTGTTCCCGTACCGAGCCCCTGGCAGGTAATGCCGAGGTGCGTATGTAGAGCGGCCGTTAAGGCCGTGCTCAGTGCTGAGAGGGTATTGAAGATTACTTCGGATAAAGTTTTTCTGGGAGCAGAGCAATATGCCAATGATGAATTTATATGTATAAACAAACCGCAAACCCGGCTATTTGACATGCACAGGGTAGGGATCGGAGGTAAAAGGGCATAATACAGGCTCAAAGATAAAGAGTGTGGTCTACAAAAAGTTATTTTGGACCTCCTGTCGCACGTCTGCGTCGCCCGTCCTCGGAGGTGGGGGAATCCTTAACGGGAGCGGCCCCTTAGGTGAGTATACGAATCCGAACTCCGATAGAGTCCGTTGTAGATGCTGTCCTTTTCGTCACCTATTTCTTAAAAGATGATAAAGAAATAAATACATAAAAACAGATAAAAAACGTTACAAGAATGTTTGCAGGGTTGTCCATATTGTGCTTCCGTCAATGCCCATGGTATCTTTAGTGCGTAGTGATGTGCATGCTGTGTGAACCTTGCTGGTATAAGGAGTGGGCGACGGAAGCCGAACTGCTATTTCCGTTCTGGGAGTCGTCAAACTTCGGAAGGGAATTGTTTCTGGCCCCTGGTGTTTGTGTTCGGCGTTGAGCTTGCCTGGCTACTTGAAGACCCAACAGTTTCTATTGGTATGATTAGCGAGCTTATAGGGATGACCATGAATCTGGCAAGGTCGGTCCAATATCCTGTCGAGGGTGGATGGTCCGTCTTGGTTTGCCTTCAGTGGCTTCTTCCGTTGACCCGGTTTTGGATTGTTGAATCCTGCGTTGACCGCAGTCTCGCATGAACTTTCATTGTTATAGCGACTATTTTGTTCAGTTCGTCGCGGCTTGCCGTTGCCATCCCGGATTTTGGAAGTGCCCGGGTCGCTGGCATTATTGCTTTTACGAGCAAGCCAGTTGTCTTCTCCCGCACAAAAGCAAGTCATGAGAGCGGTGAGGTCTGTCATGGACTTGGGTGCTTTGTGGCCGAGGTGACGCGCTAGCCATTCATCCCAGACGCTATGTTTGAAGGCCGCGACGGCTTCTGCGTCCGGACAGTCGACGATTTGGTACTTTTTGACTAAGAACCTAGTCCAGAGCTGCCTGGCTGACTCGCCGGGCTGTTTGACGATATGACTTAAGTCATCGGCATCTAGCGGCCGGACATATGTTCCTTGTAAGTTTTCCCAAAAAGCATCTTCCAAATCTTCCCAGCTGCCTATAGAATTTTCTGGCAAACTATTTAGCCAGTACCGCGCTGACCCTTTGAGCTTGAGAGGTAAGTATTTGACGGCGTGAAGGTCGTCTCCTCGGATCATGGGAATGTGGAGGAGAAAATCCTCAATCCATATCGCGGGATCGGTTGTTCCATCGTATGATTCGATGTTAATGGGGTTAAACCCGTTTGGAAATTCATGCTCCATTACCTCATCGGTGAAGCAGAGAGGGTGTGTGACTCCTCCGGTGGATTCCGTTTGCGACTTTCGGACCGAGCGTGGTTGGGTCTATGGCGTCCGAATAGGTAACCATCCTCCCCTGTCGGGGCATGTCCCCGCGATCTGTACACCGATCTTGTGTGTCCTGCTCTGCCCTCCCGGCTTTGTTGGACATCTCGAGTGTGCCCCCTAGCTGTTTTGGTCTTGCCTTGTGATACGTCTCCGTCGTATCTATAATTTTTTATTGTTCCATGCCAATATTATTCACTTTCATATACTTTTTGGCAACTTTTTATATTATTTCTGGGACTAACATATTGATCCAGTTCCCAGTGCCAGTTCCTGTCTGTTGCGTGTATTATGTCTCACAGAATATCCATATCAAATGGAGTCCAAACGGGATAAAAACGGACGGAGCTTATTTTTGGAAAATATGGAAATTTCTGGAAGAAAAATCCGCGCGAGACGGTGCCCGAGGTGGTCACGAGGTAGGGGGGCGCGCTTGCCCCCCCTGGGCGCATCCCCTACCCTCGTGAGCCCACCGTAAGGTGGTTAATGCTCTTCTTTTGCCGCAAGAAAGATAATATTTGGAAGAAAAAAAATCTAGGCGAAGGTTTCAGGCCAATCGGAGTTACAGATCTCCATATATACGCGAAACGGTGAAACAGAGCCAGCAGCAGCGCAGAACAGAGATAGATCCAATCTCGGAGGGGCTCTTGCCCCTCCCAAGCCATGGGAGCCAAGGAACAGAGGGGAAACCCTTCCCCCATCTAGGAAGGAGGTCAAGGAAGAAGAAGAAGGAGGGGGGCCCTCTCCCCCTTGCTTCCGTTCTTGTTGGAGCATGGGGGGCCATCATCATCCTGATCTACACCAACACCTCCGCCATCTTCACCAACATCTCCATCACCTTCCCCCCTCTATCTACAGTGGTCCACTCTCCCGCAACCCGTTGTACCCTCTACTTGAACATGGTGCTTTATGGTTCATATTATTTTCCGATGATGTGTTGCCATCCTATGATGTCTGAGTAGATTTTCGTTGTCCTATCGATGGTTGATGAATTGCTATGATTGATTTAATTTGCTTGTGGTTATGTTGCTGTCCTTTGGTGCCCATCATATGAGCTGCGTGTATCACACCATAGGGTTAGTTGTATGTTGATAGGACTATGTATTGGAGGGCAAGAGTGATGTAAGCTTCAACCTAGCATAGAAACCGATGCATATGGGATTGAAGGGGACCAATATATCTTAATGCTATGGTTGGGTTTTACCTTAATGAACGTTAGTAGTTGCGGATGCTTACTAATAGTTCCAATCATAAGTGCATAGAATTCCAAGTCAGGGATGACATGCTAGCAGTGGCCTCTCCCACATAATACTTGCTATCGGTCTAGTAAGGTAGTCAATTGCTTAAGGGACAATTTCGCTAAACCTACCATCACTCTTCCACACTCGCTATATTTATTTTAGTTGTGTCTTTATCTAAACAGCCCCTAGTTTTATTTTCGTGCTCTTTACTTTCTTGCAAGTTTACCCGAAAACACTTACAAAGTACTTCTAGTTTCATACTTGTTCTAGGTAAAGTGAGCAGTGGCGTCGTAGAGTTGTATCGGTGGTCGATAGAACTTTAGGGAATATTTGTTCTACCTTTAGCTCCTCGTTGGGTTTGACACTATTACTTATCGAAAATTGTTGCGATCCCCTATACTTGTGTGTTATCACCTTAAGCCAAGTGGGGAGGTATGGTGTTCTGCTCGGGCTGATGTTTGGTCCGGACCAAACTGTGGTCGGCCTGCCGCATTGTTAGATGGTGGTGCTGGCTCCAGCGCCTCGCCGTCGTATTGAAGGAGCCACCTATGCTTGAGGTGGCTTTTGTCCGGGCCATTAAAGCTGTACTCTTCGGTGGCCAGGACCTCGGTCCATCTATCGTTGAGCAGATCTTGGCTCGCTTGAAGTTGCAGCTGCTTCATATGTGGCCCGTTCGTCAGGGCTATCTTGCTCGCCTTGTTGTTCCTCCTATTCGGATCCTTCCTTAACAGGGTCTTCAATGTCCGAGGTGTTATCTTCTCCGGTGCCAGTATTGTTTTCTTTTGGGCGACGCGACATGGGGTGGTGCCGGGGGCACTGGTGTTCGGACTGAGTACCAGGAGGTTTATCCTCGACTGGATCCTTCTTGTCATCATCGGGAGCGTCGTCGGATGTGTCTATCATACACACGTCATACCAAGAAGCGGCCGCCCCGCGTCTAGTGGATAGAGATTTCTGGCCTTGCCCCTCATCGTCGTCCATAACGTCGATGTCTTCGGAGCCGGGGTCAATCATGTTGATTGGGTCTTCGACAGTGGCTATGAAGTGGGTGGCGGGTGGGAAGCAAAATTCTCCTTCACCTGCCGCGAATTCGAACCGGACATAGTTCGGCGGGGAATCACCTGCCAGGGATAGGTTTTTTAGTGAGTTTAGTACGTCGTCCATGGGCGAGCGTCGGAAGACGTCTGCAGCGCTGAACTTAAAGATCGATAACCGATCGAGTTCAGTATCTGCGGGCTCGCAGGGTTCGGAGCTTGTCATCAGAGGCGAGTCCGAGGTTCCGTAGGCACAAATATTATGCGAAGTAGGATCTGTGTGCGGCTCCAACACCGTGGAATCGGTGGCCCCTGTGATGGGGCTGAGCCTACCATCTTCGGATGACCCGATCTGCTCCAGATCTGAGGCAGGAGTTGTCCCAGGAGCTATCTCCTGGATGCGGCCCGATGGCAGGTTTAAGCCGTGCTCCTCGGGACGAAGGGGAGCAGTTGCTGCGGTCTCAAATCCGTCAAAGATCAAGTCTCCGTGGATGTCTGCGACATAGTTCAAGCTCCCAAACCTGACCTAATGGCCAGGGGCGTAGCTATCGACCTGCTCTAGATGGCCAAGCAAGTTGGCCTGCAGTACGAAGCCGCCGAATACGAAGATCTGTCCGGGGAGGAAAGTTTCTCCCTGGACAATGTCATCATGGACGATCGAAGGGGCCATCGAGCTCTTTGTCGACGGCATAGTGGAACTCTCAATGAAAGCACCAATGTCGGTGTCAAAACCTGAAAGTGCGTTATATCGACTTGAGGGGGGGTGAATAGGCGATTTTTATGAATTCTTCAATGAGGAATTATCCGGTGAGGAAATTCCTAAGTGAAGAACTACTTGCAGCGGAATAAGTACTCAGAAGTAAGCATAAGAGAATGCGGGCATGGTCATCATGATGAAATGAAGACAATCAAAGAGTATGTAAAGCGTAAACACAGGATAGCACAAGATGAAGACAAACAGGTGAAGAAATTGAACTGAGGAAATTGAGAAAGTCTTCAGTCAAAGTCTTCAAATACAGATATGAAAGAACACTCAACACAGTAATGAGGAAATGAAAGGGTTGAGGAAATAGAACCAGTTAGGTTGGTGAAGACAATGATTTGGTAGACCAGTTCCAACTGCTTTCTCAGTTGTACGTCTGGTTGGAGCGGCTGAGTATTTAAACTCGAGGACACACAGTCCCGGACACCCAGTCGCTGAGCACGCAGCTCAGGACACCAAGTCCTCACCGTATTCTCCTTGAACTAAGGTCACACAGACCTCGTCTAATCACTCGTGGTAAGTCTTCAGGCGACTTCCAAACCTTCACAGACTTGGTCACTCGGCGATCCACAATTCTTCTTGGATGCTCTAGACCATGACGCCTAACCCTCTGGAAGAAGCACAATCTTCAAGGGTAACAAGCGTCGGATCCACGCATGATCAATATCTTCAGTGATGCGCAATCACTTTGGGTTTGTAGGGGTTTGGTTTTTGGGTTTTTCCTCACTCGATGATTTTCGCTCAAAGTCCTCGGAGGATGGGTTGCTCTCAGATGACAAGTGTCAAGTTCTCTCGGAGCAGCCAACCAGCTAGTGGTTGTAGGGGGCGGCTATTTATAGCCTAGGGAGCAGCCCGACATGATAAGACATAAATGCCCTTCAATGATATGACCGTTAGGTGGATAAGATATTTTGGGACAGCTTGCGCGCAGCACAACAACAGTCGGAAATTTGACTTTCAAATTCCTCAGGGCTATCATGTTCCTCACTATGTAGGCAATCCGCACTGGCGAATACCTAACTCCTCAGTCAGAACAAATTCCTCTGACCCGGAAGAACTTCGTCTACATCGAAGAAATTGACTGAATGTATGAGATTTCCAAAGGCTTCACTCGAAGGGATTGGTAGGTGTAGGATTTTGAGTTGAGCATCACATGGAAATTTTTCCTTAGTATTTCCTCGATGCCCTTTAACGATCACGGTGTTTCCTATGACTCAAGAAAGAAAGCGAAACTCTGAAAACAAAAGTCTTCACGCTTCATGTTCCTCAAATGAATACCAAGTCTTCAAGGTCACACCAATTTCTTCACTTTCAAAGTCTTGAAGTCTTGAATATCAAAGTCTTGATCGAAGAACTTCATTTTTAGAAATTCGACTTTCTCTGTAAATATCAAACTCCTCATAGACTTATAGACCTGTGTACACTCACAAACACATTAGTCCCATAACCTATAAGTCTTCAATACACCAAAATCACTAAGGGGCACTAGATGCACTTACAATCTCCCCCTTTTTGGTGATTGATGACAATATAGGTTAAGTTTTCAACGAGGGATAAACATATGAAGTGTAAATACTGATATTGAGGAATTTGATTGCAAGATATAGAAGAACTCCCCACGAAGATGTGCATAGTGAGGAATTTGCTTTTGAGGCAATGCACATTTGAAGAGTTGAATCATGGAGATCTCCCCCTATATCTTGTAATTCATACACGCATTTGACATATAATATGAAGAATTTGAAATGCATGATGAAATATGGTGCTTGATGAAATTCAGCATGCGTGCGATAACATTAATCAGGAATAATGCATCAAGAGTATCAGAGCACAGTGCATCAAAAGTATCAAAGCACCATCGGGTTTAAGATTACAACTCGATCCAATAAAAGTTTCAGAAGAACGAGAGTTGCAACTTAACAAAAAATGCCCATATAATAGACCTGTTTGAAGATTAACTCAAATTTCTCCCCCTTTGTCATCGAATGACCAAAAGGATCGAAACTGAGGACTAACGCCCCTATAGAATTTCAAGTTGAAGAAGGAGCGCCAGCGTTGTTGGGGTCGGTTGTTGTAGTAGGGCCTGCCACGGTGTCATCCAAGTCTTCATTTTCATCAGTGTCTCGCGATGAAGAATAGGAGCTGGCCACCAAGGAAGGAACTTTGACCTTCTTGTATTTCTTCGGAGGAGGTGCAGACCAGTCAAATTCTTCCTTGAGACCCATTGTCTTCAGTTCTTCCGCGCTGTAGACATTTGAAAGAACAACCCAGGTGCGTTTGAAGGTTTCATGGAGGTAGTAGTGGTTTTTCTTCACTGCATTGTGTGTTGAGGTCATGTTGTGAAGAATTGAACCAAACTGACGTTTGACCCATTTATGATTGCGATCAACCTTCTGATGAAGACTGAGGAGTAACTCACGATCAGTCATCACCACAGGTCTTTGTGGCTTGAGGACTTTGCTTGGCTGAGGTATTTGCAGCAGAGTCATGTGTGGCAGAGTCATCATTGGTGGAGTAGGATGCAGCTTGGCGAAACTGACCATCCAATGGACGAGTGCCTTCATCAATCACAGCAGTTGCCTTGCCCTTGTCATCAGCTGAGGTAAATGTCCGTTTGAGGACTTCAATCAGGGGCAAGTAGCTGCAGTGGTTCAGAGTATCAGCCTTGTAATTGAGTGAAGACCTTGTCCTGATGAATCTCATAATCCAAGGTGCATAAGGCTTCAGCTCAAATGGTGATAGCAATGTTTGCCAGAGTCCTCATGAAGAAATCATGGAAGTTTACGGGAACGCCATGAACGATATTGAAAAGCATATTCTTCATGATGCTAACGACTTCTTCATCATTTGAGTCGTGGCCTTTGATAGGACTCATTGTCTTCGTCAGAATTCGATAGACAGTCTGAGGCACATACAATAATTCCTTGATGAGGAATTTGGTTCTTGGGGCCTGCCCTGGCTTCAAAGGCTTCATCAGCACTTGCATATAGTGATTTGAAAGCTCAGGTTCGTTGTAGATACAACGAGCACCATCAAGGGGAGGACTGAGTGGTAGGGCACGAAGCAATTCAGTTGCTGGTGCCTTGTAGTGAGTATTTTCAGACATCCAGTCTAACACCCATGAGTTCACATCTTCAGCGTCTCCGGTGATGTGCAGCGTTGCATAGAATTGAAGAATGAGTTCTTCATTCCAATCACAGATATCAGTGCAGAAATTCAGAAGTCCTGCATCGTGAAGAACACTGAGGACTGGCTCGAAGCCTGGCAGAGACTCCATGTCCACATGAGGAATATGTGCATGATCGAAGACTTTGTCTTTGTTGAAGAGCACTGAGGAATAGAAATTTGCTTGACTGGCAGTCCAGAAACGTCTCTTCCTTGTGCGAGCAGAATCATATGGATTGTAATCAGTGAAGAATACGTGCTCGCCAAAGAAGTCTTCAGACTTGAACTTTTGCTTCGTTGAGAATGGATTCTTTGGTTTTGGCAATGGAGTGTCAGTGAGTTGCAGCACGACCTCTGGAATCGCAATCTCAGGTTCTTCAAATTTGAGGAATTTCTGGTTCCTCTTCATGTGCGATCGAGGATCAGCGAAGAAGTTCATCGGCGCTAGTGGCTGGAATGTCTTCATGGACAGATGAAGTGGGATGAGTTTCTTCAGAGTCCATTTGAACTGTTGGAGCAGGGGACTGAGGAATTTGTTGAATTGGGGTGAAGAGTGGAGAGTTTGGATGCTGACTTTCCCAAAAGTCATCGTTCATCACTGGCGTTGTTCTTCCAATGTCCACACCTTCTTCAATTTCCTCAACACCGGCCTCTTCAGCTGTGAACTGAGGCATAGGCGAGGAAATGATTGCAGTTGAAGGGATAGCTTCCACTTCAATTTCTTCATCAATCTGCTCGTGAAGCAGCAGAATGATCTTCTTCATCAGATCCGCTCGGGATCTCATAATCTTCACCAAAAGGAACAAGGTCCTTTGATGGCATGGAGGAAATTGGAACAACATCAATAGGATTTTCAAAGGAGCTGGTCATTTACTTCATTTTCTTCGCAGCCGAAGAATTTGACGCAGCTGATGCTTTCAATTTCTTCACTGCAGCTCGTTCTGCAGCCTTGGTCTTCTTCACATCAGATGCAGATGGAAGAATTGGAGCTGGTGTAGGCGCAGGAGGAGCTGAGGAATCTGGTTGATTTTCCTCAGGCGCAACTGATGCAATTGCCCTGACTTGTTCAGTTTCTTCAGGCGCACCACTAGTGTATGCCCTGGCTATTTCTTCAGCGGATGGAATGGGATCATCAGCCATGGAACTGGCATTGTCTTCAGCCTTTGAACTTCATCAGTGATCTTTGGCATGTTCGTCGACCATCGAAATGAGGCTCCGGCTGAGGAATTTCTTGTGGCGTTGGGGCTGCAACATTGGTGAACTTCTTCGTCATGTTGACGAATCTGACTTTGGCTTCTTGCCAATCAGCATAATAGGAGTCAAATTTGTCGTTGAGGGCTTTGATGTCATCTTGCATCTTGATAAGTTATTCAGTTGTCATCTTGACAACGTTTTTCTTCAGCAGTTTCTCCTTTCTGTACTGCGATTTCTTGATCTCTCTGGCCGTTTCAAATTTCTCAGCATGTGACTTTGGCCAGGTGTCAACTTGAAGTCAGGCATAGGAGTGTTTGGGTCCTTGTGCCAGAGATCAATGTAATCTAGGATCGCTCTGGGATCCAACATCATTGGCACAGGTGTGCCTTTGGCTCTAGCAGCCCTTTCTTGGCGGTCTCTGATGATTTCCGCAAGTTCATCATCATCAGCCTCATCATCTTCACGTGGCTCTTGGAAGGCGACCTGTTTCTTCTTGGGACTTGGCCGAGGACCTCGTCGGTATGTGGCCTTAGTCTTCAGCAGAGTCGGGCCAGATGAAGAATTTGGTGCAGGTGAGGAACTTCTTTGAAACACCAGAGGCAATGGAGATGCCTGCAGTCCTTTGGCACGTTGCCAGATGCACAGGTGCTGAGGACTTTGTAGGAACTGCTGAGGATTTTGTAGGAGCTACTGAGGACTTGGGAGGAGCAGGAGCAGCATGAGGAATTTGTCGTGTGGGCACAACTGAGGAACTTGGCCGTGAGGGCACTGTTGGTGAAGCACTTGGCTTGTGTGCGGGCTTCTTTGCCATAGATTTTCTTGGCTTGACAGAGGCCTCAGTGGCAGCAGCAGAAGCAGAGTCCTCATTAAATTTCCTCACTGCCTCATTGGCTTGTCTTGCCAATTTGGCTTGGCGCTTGGCCCATTCTTCAGAAAGTCCTCACCACGCTTGATCTTTGGTGGGGTCGACTTCTTGACCAGGTGCCAATGGAGCTCTTGGGCATGGAGGGTTGAGAGCGAATTTCTTCATGTACTTTGGAGTTACATATCTGTACTCCCTCCATTCCCTTGCCCATCTCCGTTCAATCCTTTGAATGCGCACCTTGCGCTGATTTTGTTTTCTTTGCCGAACTCGGCTTCATCAGGTGTGCAATAATCAGCATATATTTCCTCAGGAATCTCAAAAGCAGTCATGACCTCAGGCCTCTTTCCTCCTTTCTGTGGCTTGTTTCCTTCTGCCATATTCTTCAGCTGAGGAATTTGAACAATCGAATTCTCTGAAGAAGTATGCAACTTTTTTCGAGGAACGCTGCAAATGAGTTAAGTTGATGAGAACCTAGTGATTCAGCAGCGGACATGAGTACCTGTGAACAGAGTATAGTTGCGAGGAATTTGGAGAGGTCATATGCGTTCTCAGAAGGTTTTTCAAAAAGAACTAGTTTGAGGAATTTGACCAGATGTGCCTTGAAGAATTTCACTAAGCGATCTTTGTCTTAGGTTCCAGAGTTGTATAGATCGAGGATCCACACAATTGAGGAATCATGAAGAAAATCATTGCTTAGAGAAACGAATCAAGAGCATATTTTGTTTGAGGTGTTCATATGTGTGAAGATTTGAAGAATAAACACCTTTGAAGATTTTCAGGAAGGTTTGAGAATCAAAGCGAGTGACAAAAGTAACTTTTAATTACCCGAACTAAAGAACACGATGAACTGAGAAGAACAGATGGGAAGTTCGTCAGGTTACATCTTCCACGCCCTAACTTGGCGGAGGAAGATAGCTACGGTGGCGGCGGAGTGAAGATTTCCCGGGTCGGCGCGAGTACGACGGCGACGAGGTCAAGCCAGTGAAGCTCTTCCTCACCGGCGACAATGGAATAGCGGCGGCGCTAGGGTTTGAGAAGCTCGAGCGAGAGAGAGCAGTCGAGCGGAGTAAAGGAAGTGAGGAAGGGGAGAGGGGGTATATATAGCCACGGTGAAAAACTGTTCGCCCGAAGATTTTGGACGAACGTGCTCTGACCCTTCTCATTCGCTTGACATGTGTCACCCACGTACTGAGAAGTGGAGATTGTGTTAGATCGTGGGTGAATAGTTTAATCTATCGTGGGATGCGGAACGGTTTGAGCGGCAAAAACGAAAGTTTGGATAGATCTGTTTTAAAGTTCCGTTCGCAATTTCTTCAGCTGACAAGGACACGGTGAAGATTTTGAACAAGTTTCAAATAGAACGCACATGAAGAATTTGTGAATAGATTGGTTTGAGTATAGCATAGAGGGGGAAGGGTCCAATCACATTCACTTAGCAGAAAAAGCGACTTGAAGAAATAGCCATAAGTGAATGCTGTAGAGGACATAAACCCATATATATATATAGCCAATGAAGAAAAACGACGGAAACAATGAATATTTTGCAAAGTTGAAGAATTTCAAAAACTGAAGAATTTCAAAAACTGAGGAAAAACTCAAATTGAAGATTTTCAACTTTGGTGGTGGCGTGACCCACCGTATAAGAATGATGATTTCAGACACCGCGTACAATTGTCGTAGGGTTCTGAGAATCAAATTCTTCATTAATTTCTTCACACTTAGAGTGTTATTCTTCATTGATTGAAGAAAAACGTTTCTTCATGCGTTGCACATCTAAGTCATCAATTTTGCATAAGTGTCAGGATGTGTGTCCTTTTCAAAGAATATTTGAAGATTCTAAGATATTTAGCTCACACCGCAACTTGCTAAATTTCTTCTCATCCAAGGGCTTTGTGAAGATATCGGCTAGCTGTTCTTCAGTCTTCACATGCTCGATGGAGATGTTGCCTTTCAACATATGATCACGAAGAAAATGATGACGAATCTGAATGTGCTTTATCTTCGAGTGCTGAACTGGGTTGTGAGCAATCTTGATGGCACTCTCATTGTCACAGTAGAGAGGCACATTCTTCACGTTGATGTCGTAGTCCTTGAGAGTTTGCTTCATCCACAGCAATTGAGCACAGCAAGAGCCAGCAACAATGTATTCAGCTTCCACAGTAGACAGTGATACGCAGTTCTGTTTCTTCGAGGACCAACAGACCAAAGATCGTCCAAGGAAATGACAAGTACCAGATGTTGACTTGCAGTCTACACGATCACCAGCATAGTCAGAGTCAGAATATCCAATGAGATCGAAAGTAGAGCCCTTGGCGTACCATAATCCTAGTGTTGGTGTGTGAGCTAGATATCGAAGAATATGCTTCACAGCCTTATGGTGTGATTCCTTCGGTGTAACTTCAAATCGGGCACACATGCAAACACTAAGCATTATATCTGGCCTAGATGCACATAAGTACAATAAAGAACCAATCATGGAGCGGTATACCTTGTGATCGAAGTCAATACCATTTTCATCGATTGCATAGATGGCCAGTTGTGGGCATAGGAATTTTGACGCCTTTGCAATCTTGCATGCCGAATTTCTTCAGGACATCTTTGAGGTATTTCTCCTGAGATATGAATATGCCATTGTGTTGTTGTCGAATTTGAAGACCTAAGAAGAATTTCAACTCTCCCATCATAGACATTTGATATTCTTCACTCATCATATAGGCAAATTCATCACTATAACGTTGGTCAGTACAGCCAAAGATAATATCATCAACATATATTTGGCTCACAAACAGTTCACCATCATATGATTTAGTAAGAAGAGTAGGGTCGAGTGAACCGGGTGTGAAGCCATTCTTCACGAAGAATTCCTTCAATGTATCATACCACGCCCGTGGGGCCTGTTTGAGACCATAGAGGGCCTTGTTGAGTCTGAAGACTTTGTCGGGATTCTTTGGATCTTCAAAACCTGGGGGTTGAGCAACATATACTTCTTCCTCAACTTACCATTGAGGAATGCACTTTTCACATCCATTTGATATAAAGTGATATTATGATGGTTAGCATAAGCAAGTAGTATGCGAATAGCCTCAAGTCTAGCAACAGGTGCAAAAGTTTCATCGAAATCAATTCCTTCAACCTGTGTGTAGCCTTGAGCTACAAGTCGTGCCTTATTTCTCACCACAAGGCCATTTTCATCTTGCTTGTTGCGGTAGATCCACTTTGTGCCAATGATATTATGCTTGCGAGGATCTGGACGTTTGACCAGTTCCCAGACATTGTTGAGCTCGTTCTGATGTATTTCTTCTTGCATGGCCTGGATCCTCTGCGGCTCCAGATATGCTTCATCTACCTTAGTGGGCTCTGTGATAGAGACAAAAGCATAGTGCCCACAAAAGTTAGATAAATGTGAAGCTTTTGAGCGTGTGAGAGGACCTGGCGCTTCAATGTTATCGATGATCTTGTCAACTTGCACTTCTTTTGCAACGTGAGGATGAGCTAGTTGTCGTCGAGGAATTTGATCATTTTCCTCAGCACCATTGTCTTCAGCATTATCTTCAGGTATATCAGCTCGACGTTCTTCGCGTACAGGAATGAATTCTTCAGCAGATTCTTCAGTAGGAATGACATCCTCAGTTGCCTTGAGCTTGATAGATTCCTCAGGAGCTGGTTCATCTAACACAGAAGGTAGGTGCTCTCTTTGCGAGCCATTAGTTTCATCGAACCGCACATCTACAGTATCAACAATCTTGTGAAGAGCGATGTTGAAGACTCTGTAGGTGTGCGAGTCCTTTCCGTAACCAAGCATAAAACCTTCATGTGCTTTCGGTGCAAATTTAGAATTGTGATGAGGATCTCTAATCCAGCATTTAGCAATCAAGACTTTGAAATAACTCAAATTGGGTTTCTTGTCAGTGAGGAGTTCATAGGCAGTCTTCTTGAAGAATTTATGAAGATATACTCTGTTGATGATGTGGCACGCGGTATCAATTGCATCAATCCAAAAACGACTAGGCATTTTTATTCATCAAGCATAGTGTGAGCCATCTCAACAAGAGTTCTGTTCTTGCGCTCCACGACGCCATTTTGCTGAGGAGTATAGGGAGCAGATAACTCATGAGTAATACCAAGTTCATCAAGATAGGCATCAAGGCCGGAATTCTTGAACTCAGTTCCATTGTCACTCCTGATGTGCCTGATCTTCACACCAAAGTTTGTTGAAGCCCTCGAGGAAAATCGTTTGAAGACTTCCTGCACTTCATTTTTGTAAGTAACAATGTGTACCCATGTGTAACGAGAGTAATCATCAACAATAACAAAGCCATATAGAGATGCATCATTAGTGACTGCTGAGTAATGATTAGGACCAAAGAGGTCCATGTGAAGCAATTCGAATGGACGAGTAGTGATCATGATAGTCTTCGCTGGATGCTTGGCCTTGGTCATTTTTCCAGCTTCACAGGCTCCACACAAGTGATCCTTGAGGAATTTGACATTCTCAATGCCAATGACATGCTTCATCTTTGCAAGCGTGTGCAAATTCCTCATGCCTGCCTGACCAAGTCGCCGATGCCATAGCCAGCCTTCTGAAGCTTTTGCAAGTAGACACACGGCTGGTTGTGGTCCTGTAGAGAAATCAACAATATACAAATCTCCTCTCCTAAAGCCTTCGAAGACTTTGGAATTGTCAGTTTCCATGATCACAACACAATGATACTTGCCAAAGACAACAACCATATCAACATCACAAAGCATTGAGACTGACATGAGGTTGTATCCTAAGGACTCAACAAGCATGACTTTGTCCATGTGTATGTCCTTAGAGATCGCAACCTTACCAAGACCCAATACGACCTTTGCCTTTTCAGCAAAGATGATATGCTTCAGATGTGACGGTGATAAGGGAGTATCCATCAATAGATTCTTGTCACCGGTCATGTGATTTGTACATCCACTATCGAGGACCCACTCATTGGCTTTGGGTTGATCATCCTGCAGATGAATTAGTGCAACTTACGATCTCATATACTTCATCGGTGAAGAATATGATATCAAGTTCATCAGATGAATTTCATCAGGCAGTATAACAGATAAGTAGTATGAGGACGTGTGAAATGAAAGTTCATTTCTTCATGATTAGCCTGCGTCCTTTCAGGCATTTTTGTCAGGCCCCCAGCAAATTCTTCAGACGTTAAAGCACGTCTGGAGACCTGACCCTGCAGAAGAGGTTAGTTCTTTTTCTTCACCACCCACATCTGAAGGGGTGGCAAAGAGTTCATCACTCTACGAGCACCATATGAGAATGGTGGCATAGAGGCCAATCCATTTCGTTTCACATAAGAGGGGTTAGAGTAAGCATATGAATAAGCAGAGAAATTCTTCGAGGACTTATGAACATATTGGTTTGAAGAATAATGCACATATTCATAGCCCTTAGTTATAGCCTGCGAAACAGAGTTGTTAGCAAGATGATAATCATATGAGGACTTTGATCCTTTTTAGGAATTTGATCCACGTGAGGAATTTGGTCCGTATGATGACTTGGATCCATATGAAGAATTTGGTCCATATGAAGAGTTTGATCTGGGGTTCCTTTTCTTCACAGGTGGTGTCATGAGGACATTCACCTGAAGACTTTCAAGGCACTTCTTGGGAACCCAGATTTTCTTCATAGGGGAACCGTTCCTGCAGTTAGTGCCAACATATCTAGCAAATATTTCACCATTTTGATTTTTGAACAGTTTATAGTTGGAGTCAAATGACTCATCAAAAGAATGAGGGGATTCGCATGTAAAGCCAGATAGGTTAGATGGATCAACTGGAGGTCCCTTTGAAGCAACCCATGAGGTTTTGGGGTACTGCTCAGGCTTCCAATATGTTCCATCAGCATTGAGTTTCCTCTCATAGGAAATACCCTCTTTCCTAGGGTTCCTGTTGAGGATCTGATTTTTAAGCACATCACAAAGAGTCTGATGCCCTTTGAGGCTTTTGTACATGCCTGTCATGTACAATTCCTTCAGCCCTGCATCGTCAGTGATACTAGCAAAGTCCTCAGATGAGGAATTAGTGATAGCAGAGGCAGGTGAAGAATTTGTAACAGTTGAAGCATTTGATCATTCAGGTGAAGAATTAGCAGATTCACGTTCAATGCACTTTAAGCATGGAGGAACAAATTCTTCCTGAGAAGCGCTGATTTGTTGAGCAAGTAATGAATCACGCTCCTTCTGAAGATTTTCATAACTCACTCTTAGCTTCTCAAGATCTTTCTTTCTTTGAAGAAATTCATAAGAAAGTTTCTCATGATCAGACAAGAGAGTGTTATGATGACCTTGAAGGCTGTCAAACCTAGACTGAACTCTCTGAAGATTTTCAGTCAGGGCTTTAGTGCGATCCATTTCTTCACCCAACATATCATCACTTTTACCTAACATGTTTTGAACCTTTTCCAAGGCATGTTGTTGTTTGGTGGCAATACAAACAAGATTGGTATAGCTAGGTTCAATATCATCATCAGATCCATCATCATCAGATTCATCGTCACTACACTCGGATGAGGAACATTCGGTTACCTTGTCACCCTTTGCCATGAGACATGATGCAGAAGATGATGATTCTGGTTCGAAAGCCATCGTTTGAGAGATTCCTTGAAGTCCTCAAACCAGGGATCATGACGGGTTCGATGACCTTCATAGGCGTCGGAGATTCGGTCCCAGATAAGCTTCGCATTGCAAAGATGCATAATGCGCTTGAATTCATCTCTAGATAGGCAGGAACAGATGATATCCTTCGCCATGATGTCAAGTCGAGTGTACTTGCGAATATCATCTGCGTTCGCCGTCTTGCATAGATCAGTAAGGCCAATTTCAGTGACGGTCCACAGCTCGCTGTCCATTGCCATGAGGCGCTTCCACATCATGGCCTTCCACTTGGGATAATCATGACCGTCAAAGATAGGGCATGTCACTTTCTTCATACCTGCGGTCGACATAATTAAAACTCCAAGTGGTTAAAACAAAAATCACACAGAACAAGGGAGTACCTTGCTCTAATACCAATTGAAAGTGCGTTATATCGACTAGAGGGGGGTGAATAGGCGATTTTTATGAATTCTTCAATGAGGAATTATCCAGTGAGGAAATTCCTAAGTGAAGAACTACTTATAGCGGAATAAGTACTCAGAAGTAAGCATAAGAGAATGCGGGCATGGTCATCATGATGAAATGAAGACAATCAAAGAGTACAGAAAGCGTAAACACATGATAGCACAAGATGAAGACAAAGCGGTGAAGAAATTGAACTGAGGAAATTGAGAAAGTCTTAAGTCAAAGTCTTCAAACACATATATGAATGAACACTCAACACAGTAATGAGGAAATGAAAGGGTTGAGGAAATAGAACCAGTTAGGTTGGTGAAGACAATGATTTGGTAGACCAGTTCCAACTGCTGTCTCAGTTGTACGTCTGGTTGGAGCGGTTGAGTATTTAAACTCGAGGACACACAGTCCCGGACACCCAGTCGCTGAGCACGCAGCTCAGGACACCAAGTCCTCACCGTATTCTCCTTGAACTAAGGTCACACAGACCTCGTCCAATCACTCGTGGTAAGTCTTCAGGCGACTTCCAAACCTTCACAGACTTGGTCACTCGGCGATCCACAATTCCTCTTGGATGCTCTAGACCATGACGCCTAACCGTCTGGAAGAAGCACAGCCTACAAAGGTAACAAGCGTCGGATCCACGCAGGATCAATCTCTTCAGTGATGCTCAATCACTTTGGGTTTGTAGGAGTTTGGTTTTTGGGTTTTTCCCCACTCGATGATTTTTGCTCAAAGTCCTCGGAGGATGGGTTGCTCTCAAATGACAAGTGTCAAGTTATCTCGGAGCAGCCAACCAGCTAGTGGTTGTAGGGGGCGGCTATTTATAGCCTAGGGAGCAGCCCGACATGATAAGACATAAATGCTCTTCAATGATATGACCGTTAGGTGGATAAGATATTTTGGGACAGCTGGCGCGCAGCACAGCAACGGTCGGAAATTTGACTTTCAAATTCCTCAGGGCTATCATGTTCCTCACTGTGTAGGAAATCCGCACTGGCGAATTCCTAACTCCTCAGTCAGAACAAATTCCTCTGACAGGAAGAACTTCGTCTCACATCAAGAAATTGACTGAACTGTATGAGATTTCCAAAGGCTTCACTCGAAGGGATTGGTAGGTGTAGGATTTTGAGTTGAGCATCAAATGGAAATTTTTCCTTAGTATTTCCTCGACCCCTTTAACAAAGACGATGTTTCCTATGACTCAAGAAAGAGAAAGCGAAACTACGAAAACAAAAGTCTTCACGCTTCATGTTCCTCAAATGAATACCAAGTCTTCAAGGTCACACCAATTTCTTCACTTTCAAAGTCTTCGTGAAGTCTTGATCGAAGAACTTCATTTTTAGGGTCGACTTTCTCTGTAAATATCAAACTCCTCATAGACTTATAGACCTGTGTACACTCACAAACACATTAGTCCCTTAACCTATAAGTCTTCAATACACCAAAATAACTAAGAGGCACTAGATGCACTTACAAAACTGGCGGATCTCGGGTAGGGGGTCCCGAACTGTGCGTCTAAGGTCCATGGTAACAGGAGACAGGGGACATGATGTTTACCCAGGTTCGGGCCCTCTCTATGGAGGTAATACCCTACTTCTTGCTTGTTTGATCTTGATGAATATGAGTATTACAGGAGTTGATCTACCACGAGATCGTTGAGGCTAAACCCTAGAAGCTAGCCTGTGGTTATGATAATGTGTCCGCCTATCCGGACTCTCTCCAGTTTATATAGACACCGGAGAGATCTAGGGTTACATGGAGTCGGTTACATAAAAAGGAATCTACATGATTAATTGCCAAGCTTGCCTTCCACGCCAAGGAGAGTCCTATCCTGACATGTAGAGGGTCTTCAGTCTTCACATCTTCATGGCCCATCAATCCGGCCCATGGCTAACAGGCCGGACGCCCGAGGACCCCTTAGTCCAGGACTCCCTCACACACAACAAGTATACCTAATGTGTGCGTCAGCAGGCAAAATCAGCCTCCATCATCATACATACCACCGCCTAGGACTCACTGCGAGCAAAAATATCCATTTACCTATTTAATGAAACATAATTATTATTTTAGAATTATTAGATATTTCATTTATTTGAGTTATTCTTATTACATTGTATAGGGCTCTTGGGGTCTCATGTACCCATTGAGCTGCCCCAATTATAGGGCGGGCTTCTGTCAAGCAAAGCAAAATGAATTCCTCTATGACTTCGTCGATTAAGAAAAGCAGTCTACGGTGGTATAGCCCCATCAGATAGCGTCTCACACTACCCTTTCTACATGCTAATTTTCAGTGAAATGACAAAGATGGCTGAGTTTTATGGATGTAAACCAAAGTGAGATAGTATATCTACTAAACTTTCTAAATACTATATTTTTAGTGCTCGCCTAAATGGAACAGAATGTGTGAAGCTAAACAACCTAACAAATATCTCGCACTCTGATTCCAGGCTTAACCTAAGGTATGTACCAGACACTTTTCAAGAGATTATTTTTGGCATGTAGAACTTTATTAGATATAATTACAAAAATATACATAGGGGGGATTCCACTACATGAAGTTATATTATTATGATGATGCTAGCTATCTTAGAGCAAGTATAATAAGATGATGTAAGCAGGCTGTAAGTATTTAAATATTGTATTATTGATGAGTTGGAAGAGAGAAAAGAAGCGGGCTGAAGACTTACAACCGGTTGTAGCACAAGCTCCAATAAGCTTTGTGAGAGTGAAAAGTGGGTCATATCTTGACAAAGTAGTACTTTCTAATAGCAACTATTATACGTGTTGTCCATTACATTGGCTACAAATGACATGCCAACATGTTATAGCCAGCAGATCTCTATATTATTACAATGCTCTTATGTGTAATGCACTCTCTCTTTAAGCATCATACCATATATAACCTTATTGCATTTGTGATTGCCATAAATGCACCACACCGCATGAAATTCAATGTTCACAATACTGCACTAGGACAATGGATGTCGATATGTGGTACCCAGAATTTCTAAATTGTCCGATGGTCCGGACTTCCAAATTAGAAAATCCAGTAGTTGTACACAAGGAGTGTGAGCTGGGAAGAGGAAGGAGCTGGTCTAAGAGGTGTAGGAATGGAACATGAATAAAATCAATTGTGATGCCTTCTCGTCTATTGGAGGGGAGAATTAGTCTAAAGTTTCTCGTGCCTCCCATTCCTATGGATCTTAGGTTCTCCTTCCTCTTACTTTTTCCTTATACAATTTACTTGTGAAGAAAACAAACAACCCTCCCTACAAAACATAAGAAGAAAACAAGAATCCTACTTTGATGGTCATGAGGAGTCTTAGTAGTTAGTCAGAAAGAGGAACATTTTAGAATAAACAAATACGAGAAAAACTATAATTCTTTTTCCGCCACTAAAATTTGGGATTGAGAAATAACATTGTTTTTTCCTAACGCATGTCACATTCATAATGTTCTTACATATGTCCTTTCTCTTCCTTTCGGCTTGCACATATACATGCACAACATCTTTACTTTTGCGCTAAGGGTGTTCAATACTGGTTTTCAGTAAACCCATGGAAGTCAGTTGTAAGTAGGATCCAACTTCCTTCATTAATTCCAAAAACAGAACCACCAAACTAAAATAAATGAGCTACAATGTCCTTGCTTTGAATTCAAACCGACTTAGACTGTATCTATGAACCAATTTTGATATTGTTCTTATATGCTCTTTATTTTTTCTGTTGTCCTACACATATACATGCACAACCTCTTTATATTTGTACTAAGGGTTTTCAATAACATTGTCATAAATCGCATTGAACTTCCTTTATTAGTTCTAAATGGACCCCTAGTACCAAAATATTAATCCTACTAAACTAATGAGCTTATTTACATTCCATTAAGTTGGATAATCTACACTCTGTGCTTTGGATGCAGATATTACAGTGTACTAAAACTCTTCCTTATCCAAAAAAAGGAGATACACAATGTTGTAAAGGAAAGTCAAAACACCTGGTTGACATTATCTTACTTCATTGAACTCCAAACATAATTAATACTTCCCTCACAACGTCCTCGCGCTACATAAAGGAATGTCGTGACACTGTTATCATCACGGTGTGTGCAAATCAGAAATTATATACATCACAAAAAAATTAAGTGGCACCAGGAAGACATATTTGGCTCTTATCTTCTCCCTAGGGCGGATCCAGAAATCCAGAAATAAGAGAAGAAGCCTCCACCGAGCCTCCTCGGAGCTCAGTGATTCTCGGCCGTTGGATCATTTCCCTTGATGCGTTTTCGTCCGTTCGATCGAGATCTGGAGAAGGCTGGGCCGTTGGATCTGGGATCAGCACTGCTGGAATGAATAGTTACCGTCTCGCAGTAAAAATCTCGTGCCACCGCGCGTAATTCCTGACCCCCGCCGAGGACATTTTCGTAATTTCGCTATGGGGTATAAAAGCCCAATGCCCATAGGGTTTCTCCCCAATCCTCATCCTCCCTCTTATTGTTCATGGAGGGGAGCCGCCGCCGCCCCTTCCCCTTCCAGAGCTCGTCCTCTTCCTCTCGTCCCCGCCCCCTCACACCGCTGGAGCCACCGCCGCCCCTTCCCCTTCCACATCTTGTGCTCTTTCTCTCTTCCCCGCCCCCTCGCACTGCTGGCCGCCGGCCCGCTGACTCCTTCACCTCCGAGAAGCACCGCCTTGTTTGCTCATGTTCGGCGGCAGCCGTGGTTGAGCTCGAGCCCGGACGCGGTGGTGCGTTGTTGAGCACGGCTGCGGCCCGAAGCGGCGGGGGTAGAGGCGCAGGGTGACACGAGGCACCCACTGAGTGCCTCCCCACCAAATCCGGTCGCCACCAGCTCGCCTCGGCCTCCTCATCTTCGTGCATCTTCGGGAAGAAGACGACCCGCGCTGAGGCGCCTCTGATCCGCGGTGAGAAGACAGCGGTGAGTGCCCTTTCCACTTCCCCCGTTTCCACGGTCTGTCTCTCAGATTATCTGTTCATCCCCTCGAGATTCGATTGCGTGTGTCTGTCTGTTCATTTGCAGGGGGAGCTGGATCCCAGGGGCAAAGTTGCAGTCCTCTAGAGCTGCGGGGAAGAAGAAGAAGATGTGACTCATATAATATATTGCCTCTCTCTGGTGGTGAAGACTCTTCCCTGGAATCAAAGATATGCCTATCCCTGCATCATATAAACTGTGGCCTGCAGGTATCTCCTTACTTCTGTGTTGCTATGTGCCTGCGTTGTTCAAGTGCATACTATGTTAGTTGCTACCTTATTCAAGGAAAATTTAATATCTTTTAATATTCATGATCCACTACTAGATTCCCAAAGGAGAAATTTTTTGGTCTTTGTTGTTTTGTTGGTACCTTGCTGACAAAGAAAGATCTTTAGGTCTAGCTAGGTTACAAAGAAGAGATTCTTCTTTGTCTTTGTTGCTTTGTTAGCACTTTACTATGAAGCCTGGCCTTTGCTTTGTCTGGCAAAATATAATACTCAAAAGGAAATGGAAAAGGTACAACATGGACGGATCTACACCATGGCCAGACCAAAAAAAAGATGGAGATGTGGTTACTGGAAGTAACCCGACCTTTCAAGATCGCCAATTAACATGCTTACTTTCATTATTTGAGGTGGTGGTAGACAACGGCTGGCTAGCAGATAGTTCAAGTCAGGTCAAGTCCTCCTTTTTTGTGGTTGGATCTTAAGCATCGTCGGCTCTAAATTTGAGTTAGCTAGCCCATGTTACTCTGTGAGAGGCGGGCTTAGATTTCGTGTTCAGTTTATGTGTTTCAAGAACATTGTTGTTGCCGCCAGTCCCTCGCCGCTGCTCTCCTCGCTCTCTGTGTTGCCGTGGCTCGAACCAACGAAGGAGAAAGGGAGGAGGAGGATGAACACGAGGACACGTGATTTATCCCGGCGCACGAACGCCACCGGCCACAAGAACGGCCACTTTCCTTTGTATTCAGAGGCTATATCACGGCTACACCGGCTGGCTCACCTCCGTGGCCTTACAGCCGAGTACACATTATATAGCACACTCACGCACCCAGGCCAGTGGCCACACACCACCAACTAGCTAACTACATGCACGCACACACAAAGTCCACTAACGTACAACTCGGCTAGCACACATACATGCAGCTAACAACCATGCATGCAGCCAACAAACAGCCCACGATCTGGCTGCTTCGCCCATGCTCGACCACACCATGCGCCAGGCCACACGCCTGAGTCTTCCATGCCAAGATTATCTAACAATTTTCCCCCTTAATCTTGACACCGGCTCGTCGTGGACCGTCGTCTTGAACGTCTTCGCTTGACATCATCATGCGCCATGTGCCTGCCGTTGCCGGAGTTGATCCAGCTCGCGTCGTTATCGTTGTCACAGCCGTGAGCCAGTCCGTGGACCCGACCTGGCGCACCGTGCTCCATCACGACTCCAGCGACACACGCCGAGCTCCTTCTCCGCCGGCGACACACGCCTGGCGTCCCTTTGCGTCCCGCACGTCAACGCGCGCATCCAACGCGCCCGACCGCACCAGTGCGTCCCGCACGTCCCGCGCGCACCTGTCGCGCCCGACGTGCCCGACCGCACCAAACGCTCACCGCGTGCCGCCTCCGCGTCCGCCATGGCAGCCGCCAAGCCGCGCCTACGTGCCACGCACCTTCCACGGTTGTCGCCCCGAGCCGTCGCGACCTCTGCGCCACCACGCAGGTCCTTCGCGACCTCCTCGTCTCCGCGACTGCCATGCCCTTCGCGCGCACTCCCCACGTCCCCGCGCTCCCGGCCCGCGCTCCCGCCGCGCACGTACGCGATCTGCGCAACCAGGTCCAGCGCCTCGACGCGGTCCACTCCCACGGTCCCGACGCGTCCAGTGCGCACCCATAACACGCACCGGTCGCGCCCGGCTCGCCGCCGCATCTTATTGCCCTGCATCGCCGCGACCTCCATGCCGCCATGCCGTGCTGCGCCGCCGCGCCACCACGCAGCGCCTCGGCGGCCTCCGCGGTCGCTGCATGTACGACGTCACCGCCCGCCGCCTCCGCCACGCGCCATGGCAGCCACAGCGCCGCCCACCTCCATAGTTCGACACACGACCCGGAGCTCCAACGTGCAGCCGCCGGGCGAGTGCCGCCATCGCTGCCACGCTTCCGGCACGGCAAGCACGCCCAAGACACCAAGCTCATGATACCAAATGTTGTTGCCGCCAGTCCCTCGCCGCTGCTCTCCTCGCTCTCTGCGTTGCCGTGGCTCGAACCAACGAAGGAGAAAGGGAGGAGGAGGATGAACACGAGGACACGTGATTTATCCCGGCGCACGAACGCCGCCGGCCGCAAGAACGGCCACTTTCCTTTGTATTCAGAGGCTACATCACGGCTACACCGGCTGGCTCACCTCCCTGGCCTCACAGCCGAGTACACATTATATAGCACACTCACGCACCCAGGCCAGTGGCCACACACCACCAACTAGCTAACTACATGCACGCACACACTAAGTCCACTAACGTACAACTCGGCTAGCACACATACATGCAGCTAACAACCATGCATGCAGCCAACAAACAGCCCACGATCTGGCTGCTTCGCCCATGCTCGACCACACCATGCGCCAGGCCACACGCCTGAGTCTTCCATGCCAAGATTATCTCTAACAAACATATGCATGTAGATTGTCACTAATATTTGGCTGCTTCATTCTTATCTAAAACTGCAGGTATATTCCCACACTGAGTTGGATTATTGCTATGATTCGGTTGATTGGACATATACTTTATCATGCAGCAAAGCAACAGAGCCATCGATGCAGTGAGAGCTCAGTGTCGCGTCTGTTGGCTGAGCAGCAAGCTAGAGCTGCAGTAACAGAATATAGTGGTTCTACAGTGAGAATCTCATGTCTCTCTCACTATGTCTGTATCTCTCTTTCATGTCCCTTTTTGCCAATCATTCATGCCTATCATGATCACTAAGGTTTTTTTTGGGGTTTTGTAGTTGTGGATTGCTGGGAGAATGATTACCCTGATTAGTTAGGATTTAAACATGTTAGCCCAGACCAAGATGGATTAGTTTTGATGTATTTTTTGGGTTAGAAAAATGTCAAGCCTTAACATTTACAGGAGCTTTACATATGTTTGGATTATGGTTCTGCTGTAGGTTTGCATAGATAAATAAATAGCACTCTTGCTATCAAAGTGTGTGTTTCATGGGCCTTTCTTTGTTTAAGGGAAATAACTCAATTTTTGTATCAGCTATAATTCTGCTGTATGGAAACAAGCGGTGACTATTTCTTTTTTATCTGAACTGAGACATAATTCTGAAGTATGTAAACAATCATTGGTTCTTTCCTTTTTATCTGAACTAGGAAATAACTCTAATCAGTTGTTTTTACTGTCTAAGTATCTTCCTTACCTGAAACTTGTGCCAAAACTGGTATTTCTTTCATGTGTTCCTTGTGTCATAGATTATCCAACCGAAAACCCCCTCTATTTCTGTACAATTTTTGTGGTGACTGATTGCTGGCACCATGTGAATCTGAAGCTCCACCATTTCCTAATTTTGCTCTCCTGGTCGCCTCTAGGTTTTCTGGCAAGGCGATGATGTGTGAACCCTCTGCGCATGCCTAGCTGTATTGTGGGATGCAGCGGAGGTGGCACATGAGCAGATGAAAGAAGAATAATTGAAGCCCCAATGCCTCCACACATTCTTTCTCCCTGACAATGGGAGTACTAGGTTGTAAACTCCTTCCCCTTCCCTGACATTTACAATTCATTTTCGATTAGCCATCACCGATGTTGACTATTGACTGAAATATTTAGTTCTGCTGCTGCACACCTAATATCTACACACTGTGCGTCTATCGATTTAGTTGGTCCTCATTATTTCCGAAAATAGATAGATTGTCCATGATGGATGCCAAATTTGCTGTTGGAATAGTTAATGAGAATCTACAGTGTCGAATGTTACATCAATCTTTCTTTTGCCCGGATAAAATATTAGTGTTGATCAGCTACAAAGAACAGAAAATAATGTGGCTGGATTAAAATGGAGGTACATGGATTTAGAACAGAGTAAGATATGCTTCTGTACAAAAACTATTGAATCAATAATACAAAATACATTTCTTGAATGTATTTATTATTAAGAATAAAATAAGGCGTGAGAGTTCTAAAGCATCCACTAATAAATCTATGTAATATTTTGAGAAAGAGTTAAACCTGTATATGTTGTGTTCTTGTTATCTAATATTTAGATTCTCAGTCGTATGGAAGTATTAGTACACTTAAGACTATGATAACCATTTATTTAATAGTCACTTGAAACCGTCATGTCCTGGCCTTCTATCGAACTAGATTATTTCTTTTTGTACGCTACATTTGTTTTTCTGCATAGAAGTGGTGATGATAATAACATGTTTGGTACTGGGTTCATGTGCGCTTATGCAGGAATATGTATCAGGTTGCATCCTCAAGCACTAATGCTTCCCCTCTTGGATTCTGGTTTCTTTCGTCCAGGAATTACCCGAGGTATGTGAGGAAACAACACTCAGCAAGAGTTTGTATTTTGAGCCTGCTTTCCTGAAGAAATGTCCCGTTGTATAAGCATATTCATTTTTCCAAGAATTTCATTGTTTGACATTAAGTAGGAGTTTCTTATACTAAGGACCAAAATTGTTTCCCATCAAGTATAATATCTTTCTCACCTTCCCTCACTGCTCAGTCTCCTGGATGTGCCACACATCACCTCCTCGCGTCCTTGGCCGCTTCGGTGCCCGTTCATGCTCATCGGCGGGATGGTGCAAGGCGCAACTCCGATGCGGTTCCTCGCCGGTTGGACGGCGTTGAGGCGCAACCCCGGCACCAACTGAGTACTGCCTCGGCTACAAACTCCCTCGGTGAGCTCCATCTTCCTCATGTTCCTCTTCTTCGGGACATGGTCGTGGCTATATTGATGTGGTACTCGTCTGGTTGATGCTCTATGCCCTACTCATGCATCGGTTCCTGCTTGAGCTCTATAGGTGTCGATCCATGCTATTCTAGGGTTCGCAGGCTGCTGTTCATGTTTAGTTGCTATCATAGGAGCTCATGTGATGCTATGGTTTACATGTGGATGCCTTGGTCCTATAGCTATGCTACTAGAACTACTAAATTGATCAATGACGATTGTGCTAGGGCGATGATGATTAACCGTGGCTGAAATATGTATGCCTTTGAGTAATCGAGGCACCTGTGGGTATCAAGTTGGATCCTCCCTCTTGTCTCTAGGATCCTTTTTGATCCTGTAATACTTGTTGTTCTGTCGTTGGATGGTCATTCTTGTTGAGTGATAACCAGGGCAGCTCCCCTGTATTAACACATTGATCTGGTGATAAGAGATGACTGGGGTAGGTTATATGACCGAGGAAAGGCCAATCTGAGCCGACTATGCAATGAACCCCAAACCATTTTTATTTATATTTAAAGGTGTTGCTTATCCAGAAACATCCAGAAATAAGAGAAGAGTGTCTCACCGAGCCTCCTCAGAGCTCAGGCGATTCTGGCCGTCCGATGCGTTTGCTTGATGTGTTTTAGACCGTCGGATCGAGCCACTGAATGACCTCGGCCGTCGGATCAAAGCCGAGGCATTCTAGGAATGAATAGTTACCGTCTCGCGGTAAAAATCTCGTGCACCACGCGTAATTCCTGTCCCCCGCCGAGGGCATTTTCATCATCTCATGTACAGGGGTATAAAAGGGGGGCCACACTCGTGGTAAAACCCTAGCCTCCTCTCTCCTCTGCTACAACCATCCTCGGTGAGCTCCATCCTCGTCCTGCTCCTCTACTTCGGCTATTGTATGTAACATGGTTGTGGCTATATTGATGTGGTGCTCGTCTGGTTGATGCTCTATGCCCTACTCATGCATCGGTTCCTGCTTGAGCTCTGTAGTTCTGGATCCATGCTATTCTAGGGTTCGCAGGCTGTTGTTCATGTTCATTTGCTATCATAGGACCTCCTGTGATGCTCTGGTCTACATGTGGGTGCCCTGGTCCTATAGCTATGCTCCTGGATTTGCTAAATTGATAAGTGACGTTCGTGCTAGGGCGATGATGATTAACCGTGGCTGAAGTAAGTGTGCCTTTGAGCAATTGAGGCACCTGTGGGTATCAAGTTGGATCCTCCCTCTTGTCTCTAGAATCCTTTTTGATCATGTGATACTTATTGTTCTGTCCTTGGATGGTCGTTCTTCTTGAGTGATAACCAGGGCAGCTTCGCTGTATAAACAGATTAATCTGGTGAAAAGAGACGACGGGGGTAGGTTATATGATCGAGGAAAGATGAATCTGAGCCCACTATGCAATGAACCCTGAACCATTTTTTTAAAATTTAAAGGTGTCGTTTATTTATGCTCCAGTGGTTATACACATATTATGTAAAAATTTCTTCTCTCTCATACCTTTATTGCATATCAAAGTGCTGCTTTCAGGTGCTAGATTAATTAGGTCCTTGCTTAGCCATATAATCACATGCCTGATAGGTCGCATGGTTGATTAGAAAAATATCATTTGAGGGTCCATGTGTATTGTGGTTGTAGTTCTGCGAATCAAAATGTTATTCTTGGTTGCTAGATTAATTTGGTTATCCAGTCGGCTCCCAATTCTCAGTTTCTAATTATATGAGGAAATAGTGTTTTAATGTTAATTAATTTGTTCGGTACTTCTGTTTTCTAATTCTTTGCTTGATGTGTTTTCAATTGGGAGCTCTCCACTCGAAAGATACCTCAACGCCCAGCCACCTCTTCACCACCACACGCCAGTCAGCGCACGAGGCAGCGGAACTGGGTTTGTCTTCGTCCAGGGAAGTGAAGGTCTACCCCTTCTCTCTCTCCTTTCTCTGTTCTTGTTAGTTTGTAGGCCTGGGCTTGTAGATTTTTTGTCTTCTCTATTTGGAGATGCTGTTGGACTGAGACTATATTCCAAATACAGGGGCCTTTTGTGCTCTCTGGTTTGGCTAGATTCCAAGTATTAGGATTTTTTGGGCTCTATGGTCTGATGCTGTTAGTTTCGGCTTATTGTAGCTTCAGAAATGATCAATTTTGGACGTATTGAATTGGAATTTTCTCTCTGTTGGGCCCATCGGTGGAGTTCGCCCTGGGGCCTTTGAAATCCTAGAGCCGTCCCTAGGTTTAGTATGTCATTTTTCCTGAGCGTTTTCCTGAGTATGAGCCGCTGATCCTTAGAGCCATTTGCTACTGAGTGTGACCATAAGATTAAATAATGGTCTCTTACATAGCAATTTGCTTTCTTACGCTGTTTGTTACCTAGTTAGTCTTTATTATATCATAACTCACGACTTCTCTACCTCTTTTTTGTAAAGAAGAATTAAATCAATCCTAAGCCTGCACCACAAATATTTGTTTTAGCACCACAATTATCGTATGGAGCTGATATTTGTTTAAAAGTTATTGTGCTCTATGTGCCGCCAATAAAACTTTCTTTGCTATTTCGTTAGGCTCAGTTAGTGATTTGTCTCGGGCATTTTCATCAAAAAGGGAGCACTTGTGAGCGGCTACCACCAGGAGGTGACCAGTACACGAGAAGCTGCATACGACAAGAGGAGAGGCACACAAATGATGTAATATTCAGGTTGACCTGACCACCCAACCTTTTGCTAGGTCTGATTCTTATGCAAACTTCTCTTGCAATGTGGAGCAGCCTAATGAATTCATTACTGCCGATTCATTTATTACGATGTAGTATTAGCTAGAAATACTTGCTTTTTTGCGGGGTAGAAATACTTGCTTCTGTGATGATAAAAGAAATGGTTATAGCATATTCGACATGTTCTCTTTAGCCTTGCGGCTCATAGTATTCGCTTGATTCAGTGACTTCGATTCAGCTACATTAGAACAAATAAATATGGGTCAAACATTAGTCACAGTAATTTGGTTACTTACATCCCTCGGATTAGATGCATAATATTGCGTGGACACGACAAGACAATTTTTTAGAAAAAAGCAATCAGATCTGAAGCCTATATGCTATCGACGGAGTGATTTTTTATGACCTTAGACACATGTAGTTTGTTCCCTCTCTCCAATATGCTTTGTTATCAAGAGATTTGCTAACGAACTAAAGGGTGCTGCCTAGCCTACTGCATGTAGCCACAAATTGAATCAATTAATAGCGGAAGCACACAATGTTTTACTTGCAGAGTTTTTATGCTCCACTTTCAACTACTTGCATGTTTATGTTGCCTTTGACGTGACTTGTACAAGCCTATATTACTGTCTTCTCTCCTATAGTCGGTATAAATAGACCCCCCTCCCAATTTAGCAGGGCTACTCTAATGTAAGTGGTGCATAATGTATATCTTTTACTTCTGATCAGAGAATAGATAACTTTGGCCTTCTATGTGTTGATAAAATGGTGAACACCTTGTGGCACAATACCGACAACCTATGGTTTTTATATGCTATACTAGCAGCCCACCAAAAGAATTTTGTACATAAATACAAGGTTTTAATGTTCTGCCAGCCGGTCCATTGAAGATGTGCCATATTAAAAGATGCATGCTGCCAATTTCACTTACAGAAACATAGTATATCAGTGAGTTTTGGACAAAAGCACATACTGCTTTAGTTTTTTTTTCTGTCAACATGATGACGCTTCACAATTTCTCTTCATAACACATTATTCCCAGAGTGCAATTCCTTTAGTTGAATCTGAGTGATGCTGTGTGTGTGTGTGTGTGTGTGTGTGTGTGTGTGTGTTTTATTTTCAGTTTTGTATTTTTGTTCTTGCTCGGCAGGGTCGACGAGGAGCTAGCAAGATTATTTAGTGTGTGATTCCTTTAGTTGAATCTGAGTGATGCCGTGTGTGTGTGTTTTAATTTTAGTTTTGTATTTTTTTCTTGCTCGGCTGGGTCGACTAGGAGATGGAATCATGGTTTTTATCGTCCCATTTCTTCGGTTCAATTGCCAGATTGTTGTGGCCTAACTTCATCTCTATCGCATGTGTTCAGCATTTGCAGCACATATGATGCAAATTCTGGAGTTTGTGCCTGGAAAATGAATGGGTAGGCCAGCCGACTGTTGTGATGCGTCCTTCCACGCGCCTTCCACCCTTAGTGTTCTTGTTTCAGTCATGGCAAATATTCGTGTGTAGAGGCTGATAAAGCCTTTATGCCTTGTTTGTGTTTGTAAATATGTGGATGATATGTACAATCTGCCGCCGCTGTTGTTCCGATGCTATGTATTCTAACAACTTATGTACTTGGGCTTTTATCCGAATCAATTCAATTGTGTATGTCTTTTCACTTGTGGATCGTTTCCTCTTCATTTCTATGGATCATGTTATTTTGCATCTATACTTTTCTTTGGAACTGACATGTGCACTTCGCCTTTGTTTGTACTCATGTGACATATGAGTTGAACCTTACTGCTTTTCTTGGAACCGTCAGTGTATGAGTGAACAACATTATGCTCCTGTTATGTCGTCTATAACCTGTCTATCAATGTATTGTTCTTTCCTTATTAGCTATCTATTTGGTTTTGCACAAAAAGGTTATGCTATCCATCAACGGCACAACAACATGTGATTTTCTCATCGCCAGGCTTTCTTCTCGCCAGCCGCAATTGAATGTTTCTTCTTCTCTTCATTGTTATCCTCTATGAATGCATATGCTAAATCTGGATTACTACTAACGTATACGTGCTTGACCAAAACGTTCGGACCGGCATCCTCGTGCCAAGGCGCGATCTTGATCTAGTTTATTAGGAGAATATGCATATCTTGAAGCATGCTGAACAAGCATGAAGGATTTTAGCATGGATTAAACAGTACCATAAATTTATGTTCCTACCGGGATTTTATTCGGACATGATACTTCCTGATAGTACACTTTGCTTAGTTGTCTAGGATTTCCTATCATGTTAATTATTCGGTAGAGTTTTGCTTTTTGAACAATTTATTGGGTAGTGTGTACAGAAAGATTGAGCATCATTGTTGTTAGAGTACATGGGGTATTTGTGTTTCAGATGCCAATGTAATAATAATGGTCGACACCTCAGATTTGACATTCTACATTTCCCATACAAGAATGATGAATGTTGCCTCCTCATATTTTCCCTTTCCTAAAGTCTCACATCATGGCTTGGCTAAATTGTTGGATTTTTGGATACAATAATATGTAAGCAGTTGAAGAAGATCAACTCCCTACAAATACAAGTGATGGTCCACAATTACAACACAAGTTCCATGTGTCCTGAGAACAATTCCATGGCCCCACTATCACTTACTACTGTGTCCCATGCCGTGATATGAGTGTGTGCGCTTAACTCATATACAGACCTACACCAACAACTATATATGCACCTTTCTATCTGTTTCTTGTATGGGACTCATGTTTCCCTTTCTATATGTTTCCAGTTTTCATGTTTCTGGATTTAGTTGTGGAGGGTGGGCTGGGAAGAGGAAGAATGAGAAGGTCCAAGAGTAATATGAATGGGAACATCGAGGAAAGCGTGAGCTTTCTATATTTCCTCTGCTTACAATGGAGAGATCTTGCTCTGTGTTTTTCCGATGCCTCCCATTCCTATTGTTCTTGGGTGCTCCTTCCCCTTTCTTTTGGCTTCCACATCAAACAACCTATGTATAAATTTAGATGATAAAATATTGATAATAGGCAAGAAAGAGGAAGAAAAGAGGGTCTAAGAGTTGTAGCAATGGTTTCATGAATAAAACCACATGTGAGTTGTTTCCTACCTCTTAACAATAGAGGAGGCAACTTTGCTTCAAATTTTCCGAATGCCTCCCCTTCCACTTCCTTTTGCTTGCAACATTTTACAAATATCAACATCGTTTTGGCTCTTCATGCACAGGATATAATAATGATAGTGTGTTATTTCTTTCCTTGGTGTTCCTGCAAAGCTAACATGGTGGCATTACCTTAATGAAAGTTTTCTCATATCACAGTGACATTAAATATTAACATTTGAGAGTATATACTCGCATCCACAACAAGCCAGGAACATAATTCGAGATAGTAAGATAACTAGCAAAGTGGCCAGCACAACGTGTGGGCTATAATTTTACAAAGTTAAGTACGTAGCCAGTATTCATCATTTATCATTAGAACATATTATTTGATTTGCTAAAAAAATTGGAGCTAAATATCATGCCATTTATAAAAAATTCCCTTTGCAAACATAGTTTTCTCTGAGAGATGTTTGGTTTTTTTCATTGAGATTTAACATATGTCATCTAATTTATGCATTAATCATGTAGTCCCTCTGAATGGAATATAAGTCTGACACGAGTTCTTAGGTCTTTTATTTAATTAGCAAAAAATATGTTGTATTTCATAAAATATATATTTTTAGATTCTTCATCGAATGAAGTTTCTAACATATATTTTTTGTGGCATATTATATAAGTTTTGCTAGTTAATTGATGACCTAAATTCGCATGACAGACTTATATTCCATCTTCAGGGAGTACGTACCTGTTAATATTACTATATAGTAATAATGTTAGTTTATGATCAATCCTGCCGCACAATTGAATTTTTTATCTTTTTCTGTTCTTTTGCCCTTGATGCTCCATCTTGTCCAAATAGCATCGCAACACCATAAAATTCGTGCTACATACCAATGTAGCATGAGGTGTATCCAGCAGGGAAATCTTCTTTGCAAACGCCGCTGTCTTGAAGGCATCTAGTACGAGAGAGACCAGTTACATGCAACAGCGAGATTTGGAACTTTTATTGACGATCTCTCAATACAAATCCAAGAGAAGTTCTAATTTTAGTGATAGCAATGAAAAACAATAGATGGTGGCTGGTTCCCTCACGCGCTAGCTCTTGCCTACTGGGGAGAGCGTTGACGCCTGCTGATCCCAAATAAGCTGCAAGGAGAGTTAGAGGAGAGTACACATGATGCCTCCTATGAGATGTGAAGCTCCGCTTGCCAATTCCTTGGAACGCAGTGAACCACCTGGCCATGCGTGGGATTGGTGCAGCTCAGCTTATCTACATGGCATCTCTCATATAGCTACGACGCGAGCGACTTTCCAGCAGGGAGCAAGAGGCCTGTTGGACTGCACTCAAAAAGGCCACTCATCACCAACATCAGGGGCACCAGTGACTAATTGTTGCAAGAATAAAGGAGCTACATCTCAATTTGCAAGAAAATAGTTGTTTCACCGCTTGCATTCTCAATACATTTATTTGTGAAGCCCCACAATAACTATCACGCACCAAATAAATTGCCTATACATTGATGCAATTATGAAAGAAAGAAAATAACTTTTGGTAAATAACACTTATTTGCTACAGAAGAAGAGCATGAAGATTAATCGTACGCCACTGTTATGACTGACTTCGCAACTAATCATGACTATGTATAACAGCTTGAATTTTGACATGATCTTATAGTGACAACGTTGGGGATATAACTATTAGGTATGACCCGCCCAGGAGGGGCCGGGTCATACCACTGGCGATTCATAATGAGAAGGCCCAAGAAGATGTTGAAGATGACGGTTCATAGAGCAAGCTTACTGAAGGCCCAAGACCCGGAGACGACTTGAGGCCCATGGATATAAACCGCCATATGTTTAACTTGTATGTTAAGGCAAGCTTAGTTTGGTCACTGAGCCGAATACGTTGTGTATGAGCCGTCCGGGACTCCGTAAGCCGCCGGGCATCAACCTATGTATATAAAGGGGTGATCGGCGGCGGGTTAGGGCAAGAAACAACAGATCGAGAATTAGGTCAAGCTTATTTGCTCCCTGGTAATCGAAACCCAAGCAATACAACCTAAAGCAGGAGTAGGCTTTTACCTCGTTGAGAGGGGCCAGACCTGGGTAAAACTCTCTGTGTTCTTCGTCTCGTTTAACCCCTTCAAGCTTACGTACCTGCGATGGCTCCACACCTAAGTCCTCTTGCTAGGGCACCTGCCCTGTTAAGTCCACGATAGTTGGCGCCCACCATGGGGCCAGCGCACGGTGGTTTCGAGTTCTTGAAGGGCAACTTCGTAGGGATCAAGGGATACGCTGTAGGCCGGATGACTAAGAGTCACCGCGGCAAGCTTTACATCAATGACGTGGGCTGGGGCCTCTAGGCCGGCTCAATTGAGTATGGGTACCAGGTCCCCTTCGGCGGGATTCATGTCATCATCGGCAAGATTCGCGAGTCGGAAGCTGAGCCGGACACCTGCATCGACATCGTCGAGACGGCTCAACGCGCGCGACCCGCCAAGATTCAAGCCGCCCCGAACCGTGTCTTTGTTGGCTTTACTCAAGGAGTGGATCTTGAAGGAGGATCTATGCAAGCTGGAGAGACGGTCGTCTACTCAGGCGATGAGTCGAGACCAATTCCATGTACCAAGTGCAAGATGATAGGCTTGGGGGATGTTCCGATGGCGACAGTATTCTGGGCCCCTATGATCCGCCCAACCGGGCTGTGATCTTCATGGCCAGTACGCAGCCGGTGCAGAATTCTTCAACTGCGGTAGCAATGATCTTCGGTTCAGCGACTGCTACGGCAGTCGGGGCAGGAGGCCATGTGCGCCCGCCGGCTCAAGTTTTATCTGAACTGTTGGAGGCTCTAGAACGTTGCTGACGGTGGAGGTAACCCCGGTGAACCAAGCGCAACATAATGTGGACGTTGCGAAATTACATAATGAGATAGCTCAGGCTAAAGAGGATCTTAACGCTGAGAATACCAGGATGGCGACGGAGCGAACTGCCTTAGAGAGGGAAGTAGAAAGGATTCAAACAGAAAATTTTCGCTTAAGCTTGGACCAGAATGCATCAAATGTTGTTTCTAAAAGAAGGCATAAGAGTCATTTACCTCCGGTATACGATGCAAGAAACCTTTTCAATACGCCTGGGGCAGGAACCAGTAACCTGCCCGTTGTGGATCGGGCCGTTGATGCGCCTGCAGCTGGAGCGCCGGTTCAGCTACGTGCAACAGATCCCCCACATTCGAACTTGACTCCTCTTCAGCATATTCCGACGCCACCGGGTCATTATTCTAACCCTCTGGACAATATGATAGCTGCGGCTACCCGATTGGCGTCTCTTCCTGTTGAAGATGATTCACCAGCTGCGCTGGAAATACGGCGAGCCGGAGAGCTTCTTCAGGCAGCAGTGGCTCATCCAAGTAGTTCAGCATCAGTGCTAATATAGATCCGGAATAGGAAAGCACGCTCATCGAGTTCATCCGGGGACATCTTTGCATGGAAGCCTTCAGAAATGCTAGGTGTACCGAGGGAACTCGCTGAGCTCACTCTCAATATTTATCCCAAGTCTAAGCCAGCCAAACAATTCCTTCGTCGTTTCAATGAAAAGAGGCGTAAGGTTATTGGTGAAGAGGTGGCCCGGCTCTTGGCCGCTGGATTCATTAAAAAAATGGCACTTGGCGTATGTGTGTGAATTATACAGATCTTAATAAGGCATCACTACTAGGGAAAACCTTATACACAGAAATTTAGCAGTAGCGCGGGTCAAAAAAGGGCGCTAGTGCTAGATAGCAGTAGCGCGTGAGCAAAAACCGCACTACAGATAAAATTGTAGCAGTAGCGCGTGCGCGTGTAAAAGTGCTACTACTAATATTCCCATTTCTAATACGATAGGCTACGCATAGAAGTAGCAGGCTTGGAAGAAGCGCGCTACCGCTAGGACATAAGTAGTAGCGCGTTTCCTATGAAAAGCGCTACTGCTAATGGAAATAAAATAAAATGAAAAACAAGTAGAAAAATAAATGAAAATGAAATAAATAGAAAAAGGAGAAAGGAAAAAATAAAATGTAAAGCAAAATAAATGAAAAAGCGAAAAAAAGGAGAAAGGCATAGCAGCAGCGTCTGTTCGTAAGAGGCGCTATTGCTAATGTAGCTGCAACGCGTTTCCTAGACCCCGCTATAGAAACAGAAAAGGAAATAAGAAAATGGAAGGAAAATAAATAGCTATAGTAGTAGCGTGTTTTGCTAAAACCGCTATAGCTACCTTAGCTATAGCGCATTTTGCGAAACGCGCTACCGCTAAGTTTGACTTAACCAAAAAACCGTTTCCCCCAGGCCACCACTTCTCCCCCAAATCCCTCGACCCACCCCGCCGCCGTCTGTCCGATTTGCCGTCGCCCCACTTTGCCGCCGTCTCATGCCGACGTCGATGCCCCCGGAGCCACCAGAGCCGCACGCCGTCAACGCCACCGGAGCCGCCCCCAACGCCACGGAGCCGCGCGGCCTCATCAACGCCACCGGAGCTGCCGTCGACGCCACCGGATCCTCCCTCGCCACAACTGCCTCCCTCGCCGTCACCGGAGACGCCCCTGCCTCCCTCGCCACCACTGCCTCCCTCGCCAACACCGGAGCCATCCTCTGTAAGCCCCCACCCCTCCCCTCCCTCTCATGCATATATAGCACAAACACTGGACAGAGAACCTAGGTTAACTAGTTTAATTAGGTTAATTATCTAGGTTAGTGCAAAAATTAGTTAGGGTTTTGAGAGAGAACTAGTTAGGTTAACTAGTTTAATTAGGTTAATTATCAAGGTTAGTGCAAAAATTTAGTTAGGGCTTTGACAGAGAACTAGTTAGGTTAACTAGTTTAATTAGGTTAATTATCTAGGTTAGTGCACAAATTTATTTAGGGCTTTGACAGAGAACTAGCTACGTTAAATAGTTTAATTAGGTTAATTATCTAGGTAAACTAGGTTAACTAACTAGGTTAAATAGGTAGGTTAATTAGGTTCATTAGATTAACAAGCTAGGTTAAGTAGGTTGGCTAGGTTAGAGCAAAATTTTATTTTAGAGCATTAGGTCAGAAGCGTTAGAGAAATGGAGTTCCTTTGCAATTTAATTGGGTTCTGTCCTAGACAGGGAAGGGTTATTGAAAATAATTTGTGTGTGTGTGAGAGAGAAGAATAGCTAGATCAACATAATTTGGGTTCTATCCTAGGCAGAGAAGTGTTTAGTGAGGTCATTTCGCAAAGGTTTTTGATTTTTGACAAGACCACTAATTTTCAAGGAAAAGAATTTAGGTAAGTTTTATTTTAAAGATGATCCTTTCCTAGACTTTTATTGTTGATTATATCTTTTCATTGAAGTGTTCATATTATATCTTTTCATTGAAGTGGTTCGATTGTGCCCAAGTGGCTTTATTGTTTCCAGGGAATGACGCCGAGTGGCCTATGTTTTGCCGGGATGTTAATTCATTTCCGTTCCGGCAAATTTCAGGTTCTCGATTTGTCCACTTTTTAGCAGAAGTCATGCCAAAATTTTCCGTGAATTTCGGCATGACTTGTGCTACAAACTAGGAGATATCGAGTGCCCGGGATTTGCCGCACCGAGAAGGAGTCAATGTTCCTTCATGGCATTATTCATTTTATTAGGTCTAGAATTAATTACTAGATTTAATCGTAGGAAACATGGCTAGCAACGATGAAGGACAGGGTTCTGGTGACTACAACAACGGCTCACTACTAGGAAAAGGGCTATAGATAGGATTGACACTAATGGCGCACCAGGGATGCAGTGCGCCACTACTATATACTAATGGCGCACTAGTTTGTGATGCACCATTAGTGTGGAAGACACTAATGGCGCATCAGAAAAACGGTGTGCCATTAGTAATAAAGTTTTTTTTCGTTTTTACATACATACTAATGGCGCATCCGACCGAAGTGCGCCATTACTAGTTCTAACTAGTAATGGCGCACCGTGCAGACAGTGCGCCATTAGTATATATTTTTTCTTTTTTTCAAAACTACTAATGGCGCACCGTGTCGCAGTGCGCCATTACTAGTTTCAACTACTAATGGCGCACTTTTCTACAGTGCGCCATTAGTATATATATATATATTTTTTACTTTTCCGCAAAACTACTAATGGCGCACCACCTGCAGGTGCGCCATTAGTAACCAGGGTTACTAATGGCGCATTTGCTGGTGGTGCGCCATTAGTAACCTGGGACCAACAAGATATTTTGGACAGCCCACCTACCCACTCACTTTCCCCACTTCATTCTCTCCACCTCCAAGCTTGTCTCGGCTGCCTCCGCCTCCTCACCTCATTTGCACCATAGATTCATCAAAATTAAGTGGTGAAATACCTTTTTTTGATAGGTAAGTAACGGGAAAGCTATCTTCATGATGTAGATCTACTTTTTTTCTCCCTAGCTCGCTCCAACAACGTGCACATGCACTTTTTGTGGCCTAGCTATATCTATGTATGTTTGTGGTGTTGCATGTGTTTGTGGTGTTGCATATATGTTTGTGTTTGCAGGTACCGGTATTTGAAATGCGATAGTTGCCAATATTTTGCCGGAATGTTGATTCATTTCCGTTTCGGCAAGAATTTTGGCACTATGCATTCTTTTTGGTCCTATTTTTAGGGAAGGTCATGCCAAATTTTTTCTTGGTTCTAAAATATCGTTTTGCTCTACCCCGCAGGCGACCATGGTCCGCACGATGACCGAAGGCATCGTGAATAGGTTTTTGAGCTCCGTGAAGGCCGAGATGCTTCAAAAGAACGAGACGGAGATAAGATGTCCGTGTCGAAGATGCAAGCTGAAGAGCCTTATTGCGGACCCGGATTCCGGGCAGGTGCGGGACCACCTGCTCTTGCGTTGTTTCATGGATGGCTATCGGTGGCAAGGTAATGAAGATGACTATGCAGTCGTCCATGGGGGCTGGGCAAGAAATGAGGAAGGGCAACAAGACAAGTACCAAGGCGGCGAGGGCGGGCGAGAAGACGAAGAATCTCCAGGACATGATCACGGCGGTGATGCTGTACACAATCATCATGTAGAAGATGTCGTACATGATGATGACGAAGATCAAGACGAAGGGCATGATCATGAAGATGAAGATGCCGGAGCAGACGACGATGGAGGCTGGGTGCAGGACCCTCATATTCAAGAGCTGCTTCTCAAGCAGACGGATAACGCAAGAGCTGCCGCCCGAGAGAAAGCCAAGCTAGATCAACTGGAGATAGACGCGGTTACTCCATTGTATGAAGGATGCAAGCCCGAGGATACCCGCCTGAAAGTAACGCTCATGGCTCTGGAGATGAAGGTAAAAAACAAAATGACCGACGCATGCTTCGACGAGAACATGTCATTACGCGCACGAACGTCTTCCCAAGGGGAACAAGTGCCCGACCAGTTTCGAGGAGGCGAAGAAAATCCTGTGTCCTCTGGATTTACCGCACGTGAAATACCATGTGTGCATGAACAATTGCATCATTTATCGGGACGAGCACGCGGAGTCTACCATATGTCTGGTGTGCGGCATCACTCGATACAAGAAGAGGAAGAAAGCTCCTCGAAAATCGGTGTGGTACTTTCCGATCACTCCTCGTCTGCAGCGGTATTTCGCGGACCCTAAGGTACCAAAGCTCCTGCGTTGGCACGCGGATAGGGAGGAGAAGAAGCGGGAAGATGACGGAAATGATCCGGAGATAAATAAAAAAGACAAGATGCTGAGTCACCCTAAGGATGCGAGCCAGTGGCAAGAGTTGAACTTCGAATACCAAGAATTTGGGAAGGATCCAAGGAACATCGTGCTGGGCGCGAGCACCGATGGAGTCAATCCGTTTGGCAGCCAGAGAAGCACACATAGCACCTGGCCCGTGTTTGTGTGGATGTACAACCTTCCCCCCTGGTTGTGCATGAAGAGGAAGTACATTCACATGAGTATGCTAATTGAAGGGCCGAAACAACCAGGGACCGACATCAATCTGTATCTGGGGCTGCTGAAAGAGGAGCTAGACACGCTGTGGAAAACGCCAGCCAATACGTGGGACGCCGCAGAAAGAATATTTCCCTATGAGAGCCGCACTGCTCACGACGGTGCACGACTATCTCGATTCTGAGATATCTCGCGGGGCAGGTAGTCCACGGATTTTCTGGATGCGTAAGGTGCATGGATGACACAACATATCGCTAGCTAGATAGAGATCCCGGGTCTTCGAAAACCGTGTTCATGGGACATCGAAGGTGGCTTCGTGACGATGACCCATGGAGGAAACGCAAGGATCTGTTCGATGGTGAAACCAAACCCCGAAAACGCCTGTCACGAGGAGCGGCGAGGAAATAGACGAGCTGTTGAAAAATTGGAAAGACTGCCTTGCGGAAAGAAGCAAAAGGTGCGAGCCGGAAAGAAGCGAAAGGCGCGGAGCTGCTCTTGAAGGTAGGGAAAACGAGGTTTGTTTTCTGGGACTTGCCGTACTGGAAGATCCACCATGTGCCTCACAGCCTTGATGTCAAGCATACCACGAAGAACGTGTGCGAGAGTCTGCTTGGTACCCTGCTCAACATGCCAGAGAGGACCAAAGATGGGCCGAAAGCAAGGGCAGACTTGAAATCAATGGGCATCAGGCAGGAGCTTCACGCTAATGATGATGATGATGATGATGATGAGGCGAAGCAGGACACAGAAAGTCGTCGCAAAGGCAAAAAGGCCAAGAAGACCGGAAATGACTACCCTCCCGCGTGCTTCACTCTAAGTCAGGAGGAGATCGAGCAGTTTCTCACCTGCCTCCTAGGAGTAAAACTTCTTTCTGATTCTGTGGCGAAGATAAGCAGATACCTAGACCCAGTGAAGCGAAGTTCAGCGGGATGAAGTCTCACGGTATCACGTGCTAATGACGCAGAATACTTCCGATTGCAATCCATTGGGATCATGGACGCACACGTCCGTGAAACGCTATTTGGCCTATGCAAATTTTTCGACATCATCTCTCGGAAGTCGATTGGCGTGAGGCAACTCAGAAGCCTACAGGAAGAGATCGTGGTGATACTATGCGAGCTTGAGATGTACTTCCTGCCCGCATTCTTCGACGTTATGGTGCATCTGCTGGTCCATATCATGGAGTATATCATCCAACTCGGGCCGACGTTCTTGCACAGCATGATGCCGTTCGAAAGGATGAATGGTGTCATCAAAGGATACGTTCGCAACATGTCACGTTAGAGGGAAGTATAGCCAGGGGCTCTCTGACCGAAGAGTGCATCTCCTACTGCATGAATTATCTAGGCATCGAGAACCCCGTTGGTCTGCCCGTCAACAGGCACCTCGGCAGGCTCGTTGGATGGGGTCACCGTGAGGGTCGCCGTGAAATGCATGTCGACTTCGAGGGTCGACTCGCCGACTTTGAAAGAGCAAACCTAGTCGCGTACAACACATAGACGTGGTCGATCCTTGGGTGGTAGAGCACAAAACCTTTATTGAGAAGACGTACAATGAACGAGGCCAATAGAGGACGGACGGAGATATAATCGAAGAGCAAACTCATGTTTCACGGCGTTGGTTCAAGCAGAAGCTTCTGTCGTACCCTTTACATGAGGATTCTTCCGTGGAAGAACAACTCATATTCACCTTGTCACAGGGTGCCGAGCACAACCTGATGACCTATGAGGCGTACGATATCAACGGCTACACATTCTACACCGAGAACAAGGACATGAAGAGCGATGGTTATCAGAACTCCGGGGTAACGATGGAATCCTACACCGGCAACGACAAGGACAGATACTACGGAAGGATCGAGGAGATCTGGGAGCTGAGCTACGCTGGAGAGAAGGTCCCGATGTTCCGTGTCAGATGGGCCAAGAGCGTCCTAAAAGAAGATCGGTATTTCACCACCATGGTTATACCCGAAGCCAAATCCAAGACCGCGGGCGCAAACGTCACCGCAAAAAATGAGCCATGGGTACTGGCTTCCCAAGTGGACCAATGCTTCTTCATTACCGAACCGTCAAAGCCCAGTCGTGTTGTCGTGAGGAGAGGCAAAAGGAAGATCATCGGAATGGATGGAGTAGCCAATGAGCAAGACTTCGACAAGTACGGCAACCCGAAGATCGAGCAGGACGACGACGATGAAGTAGCAGCACACACCACAAGAAGAAGCAGGACCACCCTACCTAAAGGACGTCCGTTCCACAGAAGAACTCCATTTGCGAAAAAGAAGGGCAAGAAGATACTGAACAGATAGCTAGCTAAGATTGATTGTATTTAAATCGTAGTCTTCATTTCTCGACTGTATTTCATGGGCACTTTTTGATATCATGAATATTTTTAAATTTCATGGGCACTTTTTGAATTCATGAGGACACTCGATCTCGACCCCCCTCCATCTCGATCCCACCCGCACCCTCCCCCGCTAGCTCCACCGCCGCCAACCAGCACCCGGCCCCCCGCACCCTCCCCCGCTCCACCGCCGCCAACGGGCACCCCCCGCTCCACTGCCGCCGCCGATGATATTTTCAAGTAACAAATTTGAACATATTTTTTAAAAGATTATTACTGTTTTTATAAAAAAAATATTACTGTTATGATATAAACAAGTTTGAACATGTATAAACACAAATAAATATCAAACAACATTTAAACTGCATAAAAAATATTGGGTAGCCTGGGAATCGAACCCAGGACCTCCTGGTGTGTGTGCTGCGTGCTGACCAGTCGGGCTAGTGGGGCGTTCTATTGTGGATTGGGTTAGGTGTAATATAACCTGAGGAGTGCTCGAACTAAAAAAAACATTCTAATGGCACACCCCCTGGTGGTGCGCCATTAGTAATGTGCCCCCATCCATACACTTCGTCCCTCTCCCTCTCGCCAGATCGACACTTCCTTCCTCTCCCTCCACCGCGCCACCGCCGCTGCCCCAACCCACGGCGCCGTAGCCACCCATGCGCCCCCGCCGCCTCCCTCTCCCCTTCCTCCCCCTCGAGCGCCGCCTCCCCCTCGACCCCTCCGTCATCTCCGCTCCGGCCACCACCAAATCTCTCTTGTCAGAGCTGCCCCTCGACGGAGGCTAGCCTCGTCGGACGCACTCCTCGATGGTGGCGCGAGCCTCCCCGCGCGGCCTGGTTAGTCTCTCTCCCTCCCTCCCTCTCTCCCCCGCTCATCCCCATGCCCCCATGGGGCGGCGACCTAGGGTTAGGAGCAGGAGCTCGCCGCCGCCGCCCCATCGTTCCGCTGTTGCTGCTTCTTGCGGCCGCCTTTGTCTAGCTTCCCCTCGGGATCTGCGCGCCATGCCGCGGCTGCTGCTGCTTTGTGGCCTCCGCCGCCGCCTGCCCGTGTGGGTTGGTCGCCTGCTTCCTCTGCCGGCGCGGCGGGATGCCCAACGTGTGTACGGTTTGGCAGCGCTGTGTTGGTGAGCTGTTCCTTGTTGGTGAGCTCTGTAGGTTCTGTAGGTTCAAATATGTCTATGAATTTGTGGGAGAAAGAGAGTTAGTGTAGAGCAGTACATCCAAGAAAATATGCCTGTGAGTTGTTATGCACAATGTACATACACATGTAGGTTCAAATATTTTCTGTAGGTTCAAATATTTTCTGTAGGTGTACTTCAATGGTACATCTACTTTTTTGTCTGTGAATTGTAGTGCTAGTGTATGTCCTGATCCTAAACAAAAAAGTAGAGCCAATGAGCCAACCCGTACATACGTGTACGTGTATACCAAGTAAATATGCCTGTGAATTGTTATGCACAATGTGCAGATGTTAGTGTAGATCAGTACATCCAAGAAAATAGTTCATCAATAGTACTTCAATGCACCAATAGTTTCCTCAAATCTTAATCAAGCTAAATAGCTATTTAATGTGGGCATGTGCTGCCACACTTCTTTTTTTATATATCAAGAAGTCTGGACTGCTTGGTTTATTTTCCTATGGTTCCTTTTCAGGTATCTGGTCTGAAATCAATTACTTCTAAGCATTTAGCTTTAGCAAGTCAAATTATCAGTTTCATACATTCTTTGATTCCAGGTAAGCATTTTTCCCCTACCTTCTATCTTTTTGCTGCACTGTTATTTATCGTATCCATACTTTTTGTTAATTTTGCCAGAACATAGAGTTCTGAAGGCTGACTATCCTGTCACTTCAAGTGATTGTGGGTTGCATTATCTTATCTTATTATATGTTTTAGTTGATTATTTTTGTGTCTTGATTTGTTGGTGGGATGAAGGTTTGGAAAACTGGAAACCAGGGTCCTTAAAAAGATATCTACTGAAATATAAGCTGGAGCGCTTTTGTCTCTCCCTAGAACTGTTATATTTGAGTAGCTAGATGTAGAAGGGTAGGGAACAACACAAACTTGAAAAAGTAGAAGCAATAGCTAGTTTCCAGCTTAGGGACCAATACCAGGTGTGTTGTTCCGCTTTGTTTATCTAGAGCCTGATTCATGTGATGGTGATAGCACGATAGGCAATAGATTTATTTTGGTACAAGTAAACTGCCTTCCAGCCAACCAGAACTAACATTGCATCTAATTAATAAATTCACCAAATATGCAACATATATCCCAAGAGCCATCCTGTTCTTGCTACACCCAATATTTACTTAGGGAAAAGAAAATGCAAATGGCCATGTTGAAACAGTTTTTCTAGGAAATTGTCATGAAACATCCCCTCTTTAGTTACAAGCATTGCTGCTCTAATTGGTTGGGTGCACATTAAAAATTCAGTCTAAAAGTCAGTTAAAGTTTCAGTTTAGAGTAATTTTATGTTTGTAAAACTGAGAAGTGTATTTTCTATTTTGAAACTTAGTGTAACTATTTTCAGTCATGCAGGCTGTAACTTGAACTTGAAGAACTCCTTAGATAGTTTTTAGTCTCCTTATACAAAACAAGCTGAAGTTTGAAACCTATTTCTCCTAAGCGGAACCTTTGAAAAATTGCAGATAAGTAGACACTGAAAATTGCAGCCATGTCAAAGTGTCATTTCATTTGGGAGCAGTAACTATAAGAAAAGGAAGTGAGTTGAATTGCAAAAAATGGAAGGTGAAATGAAAAGAACATTGCTCTATGTGAAAACTGTATGTGCAATCTACAAATGTGAAAAACTGTATGTGTTGTCATAGGTGCTGTGCTGTCAAAAACTGTATGTGCAATCTCGAACAATTATGCTTATGTGAAAACTGTATGTGCAATCTCCAAATGTATCATCATAATGTAGGTGTTGTGTTGTGTGATTCTTCATGCTGAGAACTTCAGCTTTTTCAACTTGCTGGACTATATGTTCATTGGTACTACTTGTGATGCTGCTCCTGTACTACTTGGGAATTTTGTCAACTTGTGATGCTCTTGTTGTACCCCGAGAGGCCCTTGAGTTTGCCGGAATGTCGATTAACTTCCGTTCCGGCAAATTCGGGTACTCCATATGTCCTATTTTCAGCAAAGGTCATGCTGAAATTTTCCGTGAATTTTAGCATGACTTTGCTAAAAATCAGACATATGGGGTACTTGCTACTAATGCATGGGCAGGTATCTTAGTACTTAGTTAAGTAGGATCAACTGCCCCTTTATTCTTGCTGCATTAAACCATAGGTTGCAATAGAGCCAAGTGATTAGGCCCAACTTAGAATTCTCCTTAGCATCGATAAACCCTAGATGATAAACCCAATATATGTGGCAATAGAGCCAAGTGATTAGTGCCAAGTGATTAGGCCCAACCTAGGGTGCCTCGGCATCGATAAACCCTAAATGATGAAAACTTAACTTAGCATTTAGGGTGCCTCGGCGTCGACAAACCCTAAATGATGAAACCTTGGCTGCCCCGGATGCCTCGATGTCGATGAGAACCTAAATGATGTACGCTTAGGCTTTTAGGGTACCTCGGCGTCGACAAACCCTAAATGATGAAAGCTTAGGCTTTTAGGGTGCCTCAGCGTCGACAAACCCTAAATGATGAGACCATGATCTTGTTCCTTGACAATAACCAACTTTTTGACCAAACTTTTTTCCTATTTAGAGCGAAACATGCCCCACAACGATGAGGCGGTGGTTCGGGCGGCAAGCAATTCTGGGGGTTGTCCCAGGAGATGGAGGAACAACCTCACCACTATGAGGACGCCGCAGAAGACACCGATCCTGACTACACAACCCCTAGTGGCGTCGGGGATGACACCACTGATGGTGCCGCCGAGGATGCCACCACTGATGATGGCGGCGCACACACAGATGGCAGCCAACCAAAGAAGCAAAGGAAGGACCGGCGCCCGAATGCGCTCCGCACCCTCAAGGAGGAATTTACTCAAGTGGACTCCGACGGGCATCCAACGGAGCCCAAACATATAGTCAAGGGGTACTCGCTTCAGCTCGGGTGCATTCTCCGGAGCACCGTCTCGATCAACACCGAGAACCTTAGGCATAAGGACCACGGGAATTTGCGCAACCTCCTCTTCACGAAGCTGCACGAATGATACAAGTTCCCCGCCGAATTTGAAAACACACGCCTCTCAGGGAATAAAGTGAACAGTGCCGCCCTCACGAGGATGAGCACGGCCCTGTCTACTTGGAGAAGCGCGGTGAAGAGAATGATTGATAAAGGTGATAGTTATGAGAAGATCAAGGCGAAATATCCTTTGATGAGCGAAGATGAGTACATGGAGTTCAAGATCAAGTGCGAGAGCAGCGCAACCTCCGAATCAAGTCAGTGGGGGAAAGAAATGCGGGAGTTGAACTTAGGGGAACACAAACTCGGTCCCTGCGGTTACAGAGTGGCGGAGCCTATATGGGACAAGGAGGACGCGGAGCGTGCTGAGCAAGGCCTACCGCCCGCCGAGAAATACAGCGGTGACAAGCGGACCAGGAACTTTGTCGGGGCCGGTACAAGGAGGACCCGATAACATAGGAGCTTACCACGGATCCGAAGACCAGGCGCTTGAGCTTGTTACAGTAAGGAATACACCCAGCGTAATTAGCTCCATATGGTTGCACTCTAATTAATCCCCAATATTTCTAAATAGTTCACGTTCCTTTCGCAGGACACCGAAAGCAGATGGCGAGGGTCGTCTCAGAGCTCCCCTTTCGACACCCCTTTAAATAGGGCGTTGAACGTAATGAAAAAGAAGGATAAGCTCACTAAGCCGACGTCAGCTGGTCGTGTGGCCGGCAAAGTCTTGTCCACAAAATGGGGGTCATACTATACCGCTGGTGTGCGGAAGGAGAAAAAGACCAGCTCGGAAAGCCAGACGCACGAGGTTGAAGCACTCAAGGCACAAGTGGCGCGGATTCCGGAGCTTGTCCAAGAGCAAGTGGAACAACGGCTGGGAACGAAGCTCAACGCCATGGTGCCTACGTTGATTCATGGGCTGACGACGTGGATTGCGGGCGGCCAACAGGGGCCTCCCCCGGTTCCCAGCTTCACGGCCAGCAACTCGCACAGGGCGCAGGCGGCGCCATTGGTGTCTCCGGTGGCGCCTTTGGTGTATCAGGCGGTGCCATTGGTGTCTCCGGCGGCGGCGCCATTGGTGTCTCCGGCAGAGGCGGTATTCGTGTCTCCGGCACCGGCACGGGCATTGGAGCTTAATGCACCTGGGTGTACGCCGGCCGGCACCTCGCCAGCAAGCGCCCCTCCGTCGATTACCGCCCGCCATTGGCGGTGCCTCGACATTAGCCGAGCTTGACGGCATCACGGTAACTAAGCCTCTCGGCCGATGACTTCATCTCCTTGCCTTTGATTGGGCATCCCTGACGCCCTACATGTTTTCGCAGGGCGCCGCCGACGTTCCATGCACTCTTCTGCACTTGGTGGGCGGCGAGTTGGTCGATGTCGCCAAGGGCAAAATCGTTCAACCGGGCAACCGCATGTTCCACGGTAATCCGATGGCACCCACAATGTATAGGGTTGAAGTGGTTCGGGTGCTGCCAGGCTGCGACGAGCTGTTACCTCCGATTCGACCCGCTGGGGCCGACGAAGAAGATGAGATGACCCTCAGCGCCTCCGTAAACTGGCCCCTGCTTTGGCCGAAGAGCCAGATTCGTTGGGGGGCGGGGGACACCACCACACAGACAGGACCGCCAGTCGTGCCGGCGCCAAGCCATGGCAAGAACGCCACAACGCTACCGGACCTGCCGCACATCCCTATGGCACAGGATCCGGACAGCCCTATGGCACAGGACCCGGACAACCCTATGGCATAGGATTCGGACGGCGACGACAACGATGACTGTACATTTACCAAAGTTGATAAGTACTTTGCCGAACATGGGTACGCTGACGAGTTCTGCGGGCCTCTTTCTCAAGAACCCAACCAAGACGACGCGATCTAGCTGATGCGGCGGAGAAATCCAATTACAGCGAGCGTAAATGCGGCGTTCAGTTCTCAGGACACGCCTCCAGCTCCCGCCTTCACCGAGCCTCAGATAGCTGAGGTGCGAAATATTATCAGCCCCAACACGCTCAAGAAGGCGGTCTGTGAGCAGAACTCGGTCCCATTACAGGAGATCAAGAAGAAGGGACGGAAGCGAAAGACTAACAAGGGCGCCGGTGCGAGCCAGCCGGCACTGAGTTCGATCTGTGCTCAGGACGGGCCACCTTCACCTAAGGATATCTCGAGGAGGGTGCATGTGGCGGGTAGGGCAATGCTACCTCCAAATATGTTGAATGCTGCAACCGGTGCTATGCGGAGTCTGCACGACAGTGTTCTTTCTTTGGAGAAGCGGCGTCTGAGAGAGAATGATGTGTCATACCCGGTTTTCGTGGCCAAGGTGCCAGAGGGCAAGGGCTTTGTGGATGGCGACATCGGGGGTACAATCGTCCTGCGGTTTGATGACATCTTTGCTATGTTTAACCTTCATCCGCTGCACTACACCTTCGTTCGGCTGTATTCGCTGAGTATGGAGATGCGGATCATTAGAGACAAGACCCCGGACATCGTGATAGTCGACCCCTTCTACATGCGTGCCAAGCACTTGAGCAGCGCTGGGGACCACCAAGTTGCGATTTCACACCTCGAAGGCGCCATTCTGGAAACCCAGATAAGGATAACTTCCTTGTGGCTTACTTTCCCGAGTAAGTCATCCCTTAACTGCCCCGTAACATATGATTTCTTAGATTTCGATCGTTCTTTTTTTTGTAACATTCCGTGTTCTGTGTAGTGACACACATTGCACACTCATCCTCCTAAGCCCGCAATATTCCATGGCCACGTATTTCGACCCGAACCGTAACTCCAAGATAGACTACGCAAATGTCAAGAAAGTTCTGGATGATGTTCTCCCCGGCTACGCCAAATCTGGAGGAACCTTCACGGGGCAGTTCAGAAATACGGCAAGCACACCTTCTCACACAATCAGTTCTGCTGCGTCAAGCAGCCGCCTGGCGGTCAGAAGGATGCCTACTACGACCTCCATCACATGCGGGCGATCGTAAGGGACCATCATCACCTTCTGCTACCAGATAGTCTCAAATATTGGGCCGCGAGGTTGTCGGCAACCCAGGACGCGGACCTCAGACAATAATTCTTTCGCATCCAGTCGGAGTTTGCGGACATCATCCATCAAGATGTCCTTCATACCTCGGGGCAGTTCTTCCGCAGATATCAACCGTCGAACAGTGAGATAGATGAAACGCTACAAATGCAGGGTGACAACAACCGCGATTTCACGACCATCACGACAAACGGCGGCTTCATCCACGCTCCTGTCCGATGAGTCGAGTCGAAAGTAGTGATGTGTAGTTCTGAAACATTTATTGGCTCATGTTGTAATTAAACTTTAATGAATTCGTATGTCTCTTTGATTTGGACAGTCGTTCAACTTAGATGTAATCGATGCTATTTATTAGTAGGACCATGAATCATGCTATTAATGTCTTGCTTTTCTCTTCCGATCCTTTTGTTGCATACTTACATATTGCTTATGTATTATGCATTGTTTGGCTTGTGCATAGAGATGCTTTGTCGTATGTCGTGTACAAGGGTAAGGTTCTGAGTCTCGATGACTGGGAGGAGTGTCGGAGACAGGTTCACCGTTTCAGCGGTAACAGTTACAAAGGGTACACCACTAGGGCGGAGGCCGAACCTAGATACGCCTGCTATCTAGCGGGAGAGAGGAGGGAGCCTTGGAGGAACCGGATGAAGACCAGTTTGATCGCGATGATGCTCATTGTGATGACCGCAGCTCTCTTCTATGTGATGGTAGTTTAGATGATCGATATCGACTTGTAATGTGAAGACAAACTCGATACTCGTGGTTTTGAGACTTGTAATGTTTTATCTTTGTTCGGTCTTTTGAATTCGGAGACTAATATGATGAATTGTATTCGGAGACTAATCTTCTATTGTATTCGATGAATCTGCTGTTGTTGTGTGTTGCTGTCTATATTTTGTCGAATAATATATTTTGTAACCTGTGCAAAAATCAGAAAAGTAAAAAAAAACAAATATTCATACTAATGGCGCATCACCACCAGGTGCGCCATTAGTGTGCCAAAGGACACTAATGGCGCATCATAATAGTGTGCGCCATTAGTATGACAAAGCACATGGTTACGTATGGCCCCCGGGAGGCACACTAATGGCGCATGGTGTTACATACTAATGGCGCACTAGGTGGTGCGCCATTAGTATACGAGATACTAATGGCGCACCAGTGGTGCGCCATTAGTAGAAAATACTAGTGGCGTAATACTAATGGTGCACCGGTAGTGCGCCATTAGTAGGCAAAACCAGTGCGCCATTAGTAGGCCTTTTCCTAGTAGTGTCTACCTGGCGGCAGAAGAATATTTGAGGGACGCCGACGATCAAGAGTTGATGTTGGTGGGTCCACCTGTCATATCGGAGATTGAGACTGACATCGAGACCGACGCTGAGACTGAGACCGGCGCTGAGACTGAGACTAACATCAAGACCGGCGCTGAGACTGTGACCGGTGCCGAGACTAGCGGAGCCGGTATAGAACGAAAATAAAAGAGGCAACGGCTTCCTAACAAGCTCAGACTACTAGATTGGTGGTCGCGGAGGTGGACGACAGCAATTTTGAGCCAACCGCGCCCAAGGAAGCGCGCGCATGCTACGACAATCAAATAGGCTGCATCATACGGACAACCACCACCATCAATGATGAGAAACTAAAGAAGATAGATAATATGAGGCCCTCCCTCCTAAAGAAGCTGCACCAGATATTCTTGTTCCCGAGCCAGAATGAAAAGGATTATAAAGATCCAGATAAGGACCCGGCAATGAAGAAGATAAACAAACACGCCATGACATAGTTAAACGACGCATTGGCCGCCTGGAAATCAAGGGTGAAATGTCAGATCGTCATCAAAAAGGAACCCTACTCTGAGATTGTAAAGGATAATCCGACAATCACGACAGAGCACTTTCAAATATTCAAGGCGGCTTGCAAGGCCGAAGCTGCCAAAAAAAGTCGAAGTACATGAAGGGGCTTCAACAGAGGAACATTGGGAGCCACCACCTCGGAAGCCGTGGTTACGGCGGGAAGAGGTCCATATGGGACAAGGAGGACGCGGTGTTGGGGAACGTTGCATAAAATAAAAAAAATTGTACGTTCACCAAGATCAATCTATGAGTTCATCTAGCAACGAGAGAGAGGGGTGCATTTACATACCCTTGTAGATCGCAAGCGGAAGCGTTCAAGAGAACGGGGTTGAGGGAGTCGTACTCGTCGTGATCCAAATCACTGGAGATCCTAGCGGCGGGCAGACGGCACCTCCGCGTTCAACACACGTACGGTCAGTGTGACGTCTCCTCCTTCTTGATCCAGCAAGGGGGAAGGAGAGGTTGATGAAGATCCAGCAGCACGACGGCGTGGTGGTGGATGCAGCAGGGATCCGCAGGGCTTCGCCAAGCGTCTGCGGGAGGAAGAGGTGTAGCAAGGGGGAAGGGAGGCGCCAGGTGTAAGGGTGCGGCTGCCCTCCCTCCCCCCCCTCTTTATATAGGGACCCCAGGGGGGGCGCCGGTCCTAGGAGATGGGATCTCCTAGGGGGGGGCGGCGGCCAAGGGGGGAAACTTCCCCCAAGGCAAGTGGAGGCGCCCCCTCCCCTAGGGTTCCCAACCCTAGGCGCAGAGGGGGGCCCATGGGGGCGCACCAGCCTTGCAGGGGCTGGTTCCCCTCCCACTTCAGCCCACGGGGACCTCCGGGATAGGTGGCCCCACCCGATGGACCCCCGAGACCCTTCCGGTGGTCCCGGTACAATACCGGTGGCCCCCGAAACTTTCCCGATGGCCGAAACTCGACTTCCCATATATAATTCTTTACCTCCGGACCATTCCGAAACTCCTCGTGATGTTCGGGATCTCATCCGGGACTCCGAACAACTTTCGGTTTTCTGCATACTTATATCTCTACAACCCTAGCGCCACCGAACCTTAAGTGTGTAGACCCTACGGGTTCGGGAGACACGTAGACATGACCGAGACGGCTCTCCGGTCAATAACCAACAGCGGGATCTGGATACCCATGTTGGCTCCCACATGCTCCTCGATGATCCCATCGGATGAACCACGATGTCGAGGATTCAAGCAACCCCGTATACAATTCCCTTGTCAATCGGTACGTTACTTGCCCGAGATTCGATCGTTGGTATCCCAATACCTCGTTCAATCTCGTTACCGGCAAGTCACTTTACTGCATCGTAATGCATGATCACGTGACCAGACACTTGGTCACTTTGAGCTCATTATGATGATGCATTACCGAGTGGGCCCAGAGATACCTCTTCGTCATACGGAGTGACAAATCCCAGTCTCGATCCGTGTCAACCCAACAGACACTTTCGGAGATACCCGTAGCATAACTTTATAGTCACCCAGTTACCTTGTGACGTTTGGTACACCCAAAGCACTCTTACGGTATCCGGGACTTACACGATCTCATGGTCTAAGGAAAAGATACTTGACATTGGAAAAGCTCTAGCAAACGAACTACACGATCTTGTGCTATGCTTAGGATTGGGTCTTGTCCATCACATCATTCTCCTAATGATGTGATCCCGTTATCAATAACATCCAATGTCCATAGTCAGGAAACCATGACTATCTGTTGATCAACGAGCTAGTCAACTAGAGGCTCACTAGGGACATGTTGTGGTCTATGTATTCACATGTGTATTATGATTTCCGGATAATACAATTATAGCATGAATAAAATACAATTATCATGAACAAGGAAATATAATAATAATCCTTTTATTATTGCCTCTAGGGCATATTTCGAAAAGTCTCCCACTTGCATTAGAGTCAATAATCTAGTTACATTGTGATGAATCGAACACCCATAGAGTTCTGGTGTTGATCATGTTTTGCTCGCGGAAGAGGTTTAGTCAACGGATCTGTGACATTCAGATCCGTGTGTACTTTGCTAATATCTATGTCTCCATCTTGAACATTTTCACGGATGGAGTTGTAACGACGCTTGATGTGCCTGGTCTTCTTGTGAAACTTGGGCTCCTTGGCAAGGCAATATCTCTAGTGTTGTCACAGAAGAGAGTGATCGGCCCCGACGCATTGGGTATGACTGCTAGGTCGGTGATGAACTCCTTCATCCATATTGCTTCATGCGCTGCCTCCGAGGCTGCCATGTATTCCTCTTCACATGTAGATCCCGCCATGACGCTCTGCTTGCAACTTCACCAGCTTACTGCTCCACGATTCTATATATACACATATCCGGTTTGTGACTTAGAGTCATCCAGATTTTTGTCGAAGCTAGCGTCGACGTAACCCTTTACGACGAGCTCTTCTTCACCTCCATAAATGAGAAACATGTCCTTTGTTCTTTTCAGGTACTTAAGGATATTCTTGACCGCTGTCCAGTGTTCCTTGCCGGGATTACTTTGGTACCTTCGTACCAAACTTATGGCAAAGTTTACATCGGGTCTGGTACACAGCATGGCATACATAATAAATCCTATGGCTGAGGCATAGGGGATGACACTCATCTCTTCTTTATCTTCTGTCGTGGTTGGGCATTGAGCCGAGCTCAATCTCACACCTTGCAATACATGCAAGAACCCTTTCTTGGACTGATCCATATTGAACTTCTTCAATATCTTATCAAGGTATGTGCTTTGTGAAAGACCTATGAGGTGTCTCGATCTATCCCTATAGATCTTGATGCCTGATATGTAAGCAACTTCTCCAAGGTCCTTCATTGGAAAACACTTATTCAAGTAGGCCTTAATGTTGTCCAAAAGTTCTATATCATTTCCCATCAAAAGTATGTCATCTACATATAATATGAGAAATGCTCTGAGCTCCCACTCACTTTCTTGTAAACGAGGCTTCTCCATAAGTGCATAAACCCAAACGCTTTGATCATCTCATCAAAGCGAATGTTCCAACTCCGAGATGCTTGCACCAGCCCATAAATGGACCGCTGGAGCTTGCACACCTTGTTAGCATTCTTAGGGTCAACAAAACCTTCCGGCTGCATCATATACAGTTCTTCCTTAAAATAGCCGTTAAGGAATGCCGTTTTGACGTCCATCTGCCATATCTCATAATCAAAGTATGCGGCAATTGCTAACATGATTTGGATGGACTTCAGCTTCGCTACGGGAGAGAAAGTCTCATCGTAGTCAACCCCTTGAACTTATCGATAACCCTTAGCGACAAGTCGAGCCTTATAGATGGTAACATTACCATCCCCGTCCGTCTTCTTCTTAAATATCCATTTGTTTTCTATCGCTCGCCGATCATCGGGCAAGTCTGTCGAAGTCCATACTTTGTTTTCATACATGGATTCTATCTCGGATTGCATGGCTTCAAGCCATTTGTTGGAATCTGGGCCCGCCATCGCTTCTTCATAGTTTGAAGGTTCACCGTTGTCCAACAACATGATTTCCAGGACAGGGTTGCCATACCACTCTGGTGTTGAACGTGTCCTTGTGGACCTACGAAGTTCAGTAGCAACTTGATCTCAAGTACCTTGATCATCATCATTAATTTCCTCTCCGGTCGGTGTAGGCACCACAGGAACATTTTTCTGAGCTGCACTACTTTCCGGTTCAAGAGGTAGTACTTCATCGAGTTCTACTTTCCTCCCACTTACTCCTTTCGAGAGAAACTCTTTTTCCAGAAAGGATCCATTCTTGGCAACAAAGATCTTGCCTTCAGATCTAAGGTAGAAGGTATACCCAATGGTTTCCTTAGGATATCCTATGAAGACGCATTTTTCTGACTTGAGTTCGAGCTTTTCAGGTTGAAGTTTCTTGACATAAGCATCGCATCCCCAAACTTTTAGAAACGACAGCTTATGTTTCTTCCCAAACCATAATTCATACGATGTCGTCTCAATGGATTTAGACGGCGCCCTATTTAAAGTGAATGTAGCTGTCTCTAGAGCGTATCCCCAAAATGATAGCGGTAAATCGGTAAGAGACATCATAGATCGCACCATATCCAATAGAGTGCGATTACGACGTTCGGACACACCGTTACGCTGAGGTGTTCCAGGTGGCGTGAGTTGTGAAACGATTCCACATTTCCTTAAGTGCGTACCAAATTCGTGACTTAAATATTCTCCTCCACGATCTGATCGTAAGAATTTAATCTTTCGGTCACGTCGATTCTCGACTTCATTCTGAAATTCCATGAACTTTTCAAAGGTCTCAGACTTGTGTTTCATCAAGTAGACATACCCATATCTACTTAAGTCATCAGTGAGAGTGAGAACATAACGATATCCTCCGCGAGCCTCAACGCTCATTGGACCACACACATCAGTATCTATGATTTCCAATAAGTTGGTTGCTCGCTCCATTGTTCCGGAGAACGGAGTCTTGGTCATTTTGCCCATGAGGCAGGGTTCGCATGTGTCAAATGATTCATAATCGAGAGACTCTAAAAGTCCATCAGCATGGAGCTTCTTCATGCGCTTGACACCAATGTGACCAAGGCGGCAGTGCCACAAGTATGTGGGACTATCGTTATCAACTTTACATCTTTTGGTATTCACACTATGAATATGTGTAACATTACAATCGAGATTCATTAAAAATAAACCATTGACCATCGGGGCATGACCATAAAACATATCTCTCATATAAATAGAACAACCATTATTCTCAGATTTAAATGAGTAGCCATCTCGTATTAAACGAGATCCAGATACAATGTTCAAGCTCAAACTTGGCACTAAATAACAATTATTGAGGTTTAAAACTAATCCCGTGGGTAAATGTAGAGGTAGCGTGCCGACGGCGATCACATCAACGTTGGAACCATTCCCGACGCGCATCGTCACCTCGTCCTTCGCCAGTCTCCGCTTATTCTGCAGCTCCTGCTGTGAGTTACAAATATGATCAACGGCACCGGTATCAAATACCCAGGAGTTACTACGAGTACTGGTAAGGTACATATCAATTACATGTATATCACATATACCTTTAGTGTTGCCGGCCTTCTTATCCGCTAAGTATTTGGGGCAGTTCCGCTTCCAGTGACCCTTCCCTTTGCAATAAGAGCACTCAGTCTCAGGCTTGGGTCCATTCTTTGACTTCTTCCCGGCAACTGGCTTACTGTTCGCGGCAACATCTTTGCCGTCCTTCTTGAAGTTCTTCTTACCCTTGCCCTTCTTGAACTTGGTGGTTTTATTGACCATCAACACTTGATGTTCTTTTTGATTTCTACCTCTGCTGACTTCAGCATTGAAAATACTTCAGGAATAGTTTTCACCATCCCATGCATATTGTAGTTCATCACAAAGCTCTTGTAGCTCGGTGGGAGCGACTGAAGGATTCTGTCAATGACCGCCTCGTCCGGGAGGTTAATATCCAGCTGGGACAGGCGGTTGTGCAACCCAGACATTTTGAGTATGTGCTCACTGACAGAACTATTTTCCTCCATCTTACAACTATAGAACTTGTCGGAGACTTCATATCACTCGACCCGGGCACGAGCTTCTCATATGCTCCGTGTTGCTCAAAACGCTTTTGGAGCCCCGGTTCTAAGCTGTAAAGCATGCCACACTGAACGAGGGAGTAATCGTCAGCACGTGACTGCCAAGCGTTCATAACGTCCTGATTCTGTGGGATGGGTGCTTCACCTAGCGGTCCTTCTAGGACATATGCTTTCTTGGCAGCTATGAGGATGATCCTTAGGTTCCCAGTCCTAAGTTCATGATAATTAAGTTCATCTAATCAAATTATTTAATGAACTCCAACTCAGATTTGACATCCCTCTAGTCATCTAAGTGTTTCATGATCCGGTCGACTAGGCCGTGTCCGATCATCACGTGAGACGGACTAGTCATCATCGGTGAACATCTCCATGTTGATCGTATCTTCCATACGACTCATGTTCGACCTTTCGGTCTCTGTGTTCCGAGGCCATGTCCGTACATGCTAGGCTCGTCAAGTTAACCTAAGTGTTTTTGCATGTGTAAAACTGTCTTACACCCGTTGTATGTGAGCGTAGCAATCTATCACACCCGATCATCACGTGGTGCTTGAAACGACGAACTTTAGCAGCGGCGCACAGTTAGGGAACACTTTCTTGAAATTATTATGAGGATCATCTTATTTACTACCGTCGTTCTAAGTAAACAAGATGCATAAACATAATAAACATCACATGCAATTATATAGTAGTGACATGATATGGCCAATATCATATAGCTCCTTTGATCTCCAGCTTCGGGGCTCCATGATCATCTTCGTCACCGGCATGACACCATGATCTCCATAATCGTGTATCCATGAAGTTGCTCGCCAACTTTTACTTCTACTACTATAGCTAACGGTTTAGCAATAAAGTAAAGTAATTACATGGCGTTAAATCATTGACACGCAGGTCATACAATAATTAAGACAACTCCTATGGCTCCTGCTGGTTGTCATACTCATCGACATGCAAGTCGTGATTCCTATTACAAGAACATGATCTCATACATCACAATATATCATTCATCATTCATCACAACTTTTGGCCATATCACATCACAAAGCAATTGCTGCAAAAACAAGTTAGACGTCCTCTAATTGTTGTTGCATCTTTTACATGGCTGCAATAGGGTTCTAGCAAGAACATTTTCTTACCTACAAATAACCACAACATGATTTGTCAACTTCTATTTACCCTTCATAAGGACCCTTTTCTCGAATCCGCTCCAACTAAAGTGAGAGAGACAGACACCCGCTAGCCACCTTATGCAACTAGTCCATGTCAGTCGGTGGAACCTGTCTCACGTAAGCGTACTTGTAAGGTCGGTCCGGGCCGCTTCATCCCACAATACCGCTGAAGCAAAATAAGACTAGTAGTGGCAAGAAAGTTGACAACATCTACGCCCACAACAGATTTGTGTTCTACTCGTGCAATAGAGAACTACGCATAGACCTAGCTCATGATGCCACTTTGTTGGGGAACGTTGCATAAAATAAAAAATTCTACGTTCACGAAGATCAATCTATGAGTTCATCTAGCAACGAGAGAGGGTGCATTTACATACCCTTGTAGATCGCGGCGGAAGCGTTCAAGAGAACGGGGTTGAGGGAGTCGTACTCGTCGTGATCCAAATCACCGGAGATCCTAGCGCTGAGCAGGCGGCACCTCCGCGTTCAACACACGTGACGGTCAGCGTGGCGTCTCCTCCTTCTTGATCCAGCAAGGGGAAGGAGAGGTTGATGAAGATCCAGCACGACGGCGTGGTGGTGGATGCAGCAGGATCGGCAGGCTTCGCCAAGCGTCTGCGGGAGGAAGAGGTGTAGCAAGGGGAAGGGAGGTGCCAGGTGTAAGGTGCGGCTGCCCTCCCTCCCCTCTTTATATAGGGACCCAGGGAGGCGCCCGGCCCCTAGGAGATGGGATCCCCTAGAGTGCGGCGGCCAAGGGGGAAACTTACCCCACAAGGCAAGTGGGCGCCCCCCCTAGGGTTCCCAACCCTAGGCGGAGGGGGGGCCAGTGGTGCACCAGCCTGCAGGGCTAGTTCCTCCCACTTCAGCCCACGGGCCCTCCGGGATAGGTGGCCCCACCGGTGGACCTCGGGACCCTTCCGTGGTCCCAGTACAATACCGGTGACCCCCGAAACTTTCCCGATGGCCGAAACTCGACTTCCCATATATAATTCTTTACCTCCAGACCATTCCGGAACTCCTCGTGACATCCGGGATCTCATCTGGGACTTCGAACAACTTTCGGTTTGCTGCATACTTATATCTCTACAACCCTAGCATCACCGAACCTTAGGTGTGTAGACCCTACGGGTTCGGGAGACACGTAGACATCACCGAGACGGCTCTCCGGTCAATAACCAACAGCGGGATCTGGATACCCATGTTGGCTACCACATGCTCCTTGATGATCTCATCGCATGAACCACGATGTCCAGGATTCTAGCAACCCGGTATACGGTTCCCTTTGTCAATCGGTACTTTACTTGCCCGAGATTCGATCGTCGGTATCCCAATACCTCGTTCAATCTCGTTACCGGCAAGTCACTTTACCCGTACCATAATGCATGATCCCGTGACCAGACACTTGGTCACTTTGAGCTCATTATGATGATGCATTACCGAGTGGGCCTAGAGATACCTCTCCGTCATGCGGAGTGACAAATCCCAGTCTCGATCCGTGTCAACCCAACAGACACTTTCGGAGATACCCGTAACATACCTTTATAGTCACCCTGTTACGTTGTGACGTTTGGTACACTCAAAGAACTCCTATGGTATCCGGGAGTTACACGATCTAATGGTCTAAGGAAAAGATACTTGACATTGGAAACGCTCTAGCAAACGAACTACACGATCTTGTGCTATGCTTAGGATTGGGTCTTGTCCATCACATCATTCTCCTAATGATGTGATCCCGTTATCAATAACATCCAATGTCCATAGTCAGGAAACCATGACTATCTGTTGATCAATGAGCTAATCAACTAGAGGCTCACTAGGGACATGTTGTGGTCTATGTATTCACACGTGTGTTACGATTTCCGGATAATACAATTATAGCATGAATAAAAGACAATTATCATGAACAAGGAAATATAATAATAATCCTTTTATTATTGCCTCTAGGGCATATTTCCAACACGCGGAAGCCGCGAGTCTGGGCATCCCAGACCCCTTGGTGGAGTTCACCGTTCCACAGGAGTGTGACGTCCTCAGGGCCCGGCACCGTTGGGACCCAGCGAAGAAGGTTTTCGAGACGAACGGGGTCACGACCGAGTTCATGAGACTGCTAGTAATTTTAGTTTCTGATCAATTCGAATGCATGTTAGTCATATTTGTAAACGATCCTTGTGCCTTTTGCAGAGAGAGTAGCACGGGATTGCGACCGAAAGCGACTCGCCATCTGAGGCATTGGCGAGGCCCAAGTGGGACACTCCATTCAACCAGGCATTGAACATATTGAAAGGATTCCCGGTGGAGACTCGACCGTCGTATGGACGCGTGCACGGTGTCAGAGACTAGAGGTTAACTGAAGTACCACGTTGAAGAAGTACTACTGTGAGACCACGGAGGAGAGAAAGGAAAGACGGAGGTTAACTGAAGAAAACATCGACAAGAAGGTTGAGATTGCGGTTGAGAAGAAATCATCTGAGACAGTCACAACAGCGGTAGCTGCCGCAAAACAGGTGCTTGTATATATGTCTACTACCTTGGTTCCGACCATTTTCAATTGGAGCAGGCAAAATCCAGAAAAAAATGCACCGGACTTTCCCCTTGCTGACTTCTTGGGGAGCAGCTCAACTAGCGTTGCACCAGCACCTGCAGCTGCACCTGCTCCCGCACCGGCTCCCGCACCGGCTCCTGCACCTGCTCCCGAACCTGCTCCGTCACCGGCTCCGGCACCGGACGTGCTTTCGGTTTCGCCGTCTTGGCTGAGCTCGATGCCCTCACGGTATCTGTCACACCGGCCCTCTTCAATAAATGTATAATCTCCTATTTTTGTTGCCTTTCGGATGTCTCATGTCGCAGACTTCTCTTTGCAGGCCGACGAAACCCCGTGCACCTTATTGTACACCATCGGCGACCAGAAGGTGGACGTGGAGAAGGCGATGATAATGGAGCCGAAGGAACCATTGTTCCACAGCCGGCCGATCCCCCCGGACGTCTTCAAGGTTTCCATGGCTAGTTTCAAACCGGGCCGCGAGAATTTGGCTCCTCTGGTACTAGTGGGGGATGACGACAAGACCCCGTGGCAGCTTGGTGATTGTTGCAATGGGTGGGTCTTGTTGTGGCCAAAGAGTCTGCTTCATCGGGAGGCGGCCGGGAGCACACCCACGAGCACGCAGTTAGGTATGAACAGCAACACCTCACCTACTCAATTAGAGTTGGCTGTCGTGCTGGGTGATAGCGAAGGGGGTGAGGAAGAGGCTCCATTAGTCGTTGCTGACGTCGCCATAGATGAGGATGAGGATGACGATGACACTCAAAAATATGTCAATACTGGCGCCTACTTAGGGTTTGAGCGTCATGAGTCGGTGCCTGAATTATCGCCTTCGGAGTTTGAACGTATTATGGACAACCTTCATATACCAAAGAAGTCTAGGAAGAGACCGAGGAAAGTCAAAAAAACCTGATTCTATGATCCAGCCGCCTCAGCAGCCTCGGGTTCAAGACCGTATAGATATCCACGGTGCGGCAAAATGGCTTATCACCGGTGAACCAATTCTACCTGAAGCAGCGATAGGGGCCAGATTCGACGATGTAAGGAGACTTCATGACGATGTGCTGCGGAGAGAGAAAGGCCTCATCTCCTCGAAAAATACAGGATACCCACTCTACGTGGTTAACGTGCCGAGGCAATTGTCGTACGTCGACACATTCCCTACGGACAAGTTCTTCCTTCGATTCGATTACATCTTCGACATGTATCAGTGGAAGAAGCTGGATTTTATGTTTGTTCGCCTTTATGCCTTGCACATGAACTACCTCATCGGGGTTGACCAGATGCGTTTTATCTGTATCGCTGACCCGTACTTCACGCACGAGAGCTTCTTGGCAGTCTGCGCAAAGCACTGTGAATTTGCGAGGGACTACCTCGTCAATTTCATGCTCGCCAATAAGGACAAGGAGGCGATTCTCGTGCCTTATCATCCCCTGTAAGTCATCTGCGCGGATATCCTTCCTTCGATTTCAATCATTCATTTGCATGCTGGAGGCTAATTAATTTGAGGTGTACTTATTTTGCGCTTGTGATGGTAGCGCCGTCCTCATCATCCTCTACCCCCGATACTCCCACGCTCTTTACTTGGACTCATCGAAGAACATTACCAAAAAGGATTACACCCACATCAAGTCTGTTCTCGACATTGCTATCTTTTACTACGAAAAAGGGGGTGGAGAGGTCAACGACAAGAAGACAAGGCACGGCATGCCCGCCTTCAGCCATAAGACCGACTTCTGCTGCATCCAACAACCGAGTGATTCTCTTAATGATGGCTTCTATGTCCTACACCACATGCTGGAGTACTGACGGGATCACCAGAAGCTTCGCATGTCACCTAAATCCGGCGATGCCCATATTCTACAATGGGCAAAGCACTTAGGAGATATCGAGGATCATCGACTTTGAGCTGAGTTCTATCACATCCAGCGTGAACTTGCCCAAGTCATCATGAAGGAGGTCCTCGAAAAAACAGGGATGTTCTACGAAGAAAGAGATGTGTCACGGGAAGACGTCCGAACACGCGTAGCCTCTCAGCGTCTCGACATGAAGCCTTTCACTAAGCTCGGGGACTTTCTTCCTGACATGGATGGATGGCACGACATGTTGGAGTGATTGTCGATATATGACAATGTGTCCATTTAGTCCATACTTTCTGTATGACAAAACTTTGAGTTTTGCACGGAAAAACTTTATTTGTGATGTAACTAAACCATCCTCCTCCTCGACTAGCGAAGATCACTCTAGTTAGGGCCTTTTGGGTACGATGAACTTTGTTATTTATGCTTATGATATGTTGCTTCTATTTTTGCCAAGTCTGTCTCTTTCTGCTGCTCAACTATATATGTTGCATATCATCGACTCATGTGACGATGCAGGTGCATAGATCATCGATGGCGAAGAAGTGTTATGCCAGGAGTATAGGACGAGTGGCCGGAGTGTTAGAACCAGGTGTACTGGTTTTCGGTTTCCGAGCGACAGCCAGTAGTTAGTTTAGGTTCATGCTAATGCGAGGGAGGGATACGAACTCATGTACTTCATAGTTCCGCTCTCACTCATAGTGTAGCTCTTCTTGCGTATATCATTGTTTAGATGGATGATGATGTAGTTGCAAGTAATCGAAACTTCATGCTATTTTCTAGATGATGGCGAGAGACCACTTTGTGTTGGATGATGATTATGATGATGACATGATTTGATGAGACTATCTGTATGCATATGCTATGATTACATTTGTATGTGTATGATATGCTAAAGATTATTGTATAAGGCCTATTCAAATACAAAACAAATATGCATAAAAAAACAGAAACTAATAAAAATAGCAGTAGCGAGGGGAACAAAGTTAGCGGTTGTGCTCCCTTACCAGTAGCGCTTACTTCTAAAAAGCGTTGCAGATATTAGCAGCAATGCTCTTTCCTAAAGCGCCATCGCTAGCCATGTATAGCGATGGCGTGGGATGACAGCGCCATCGCTACGCTGTTAGTCAGAAGCGCCTTATCAAGAGCGCGATGTCCCGCCATCGATAGGAAAAATCCCACGCTACTGCTAGGGTTTTCCCTAGTAGTGCATGTCCGGCTGACCCTTTTGCTCTCCCTCATATTGATCAGATTATTGATGCTACGACGGGTTATAAGCGTTTGAGTTTTCTGGATGCTTATTATGGTTATCATCAGATCAAGATGGAAGTTAAGGACCAGGAGAAGTCAACTTTCATCACTCCCTTTGGAGCCTTCTGTTATTTTTCTATGCCTTTTGGGATCAAGAGTGCCTAGGCGACTTATCAACGGTATGTTTAGAATTGCCTCCATGGTCAGATTGGGCGTAATGTTCATGCTGTTGGGGAACGCGGTAATTTCAAAAAAAATCCTAAGATCACGCAAGATCTATCTAGGTGATGCATAGAAATGGGGAAGAGTGTGTCCACGTACCCTCGTAGACCGAAAGCGGAAGCGTTATGTAACGCGGTTGATGTAGTCGAACGTCTTCGCGATCCAACCGATCAAGTACCGAACGCACGGCACCTCCGCGATCTGCACACGTTCAGCTCGGTGACGTCCCTCGAACTCTAGATCCAACTGAGGCCGAGGGAGAGTTTCGTCAGCATGACAGCTTGCTGACAGTGAGGATGAAGTTACCAGCGCAGGGCTTAGCCTAAGCACTACGACGATATGACCGATGTGGAAATCTATGGAGGGGGGCCCGACACATGGCTAAAAGATCAACTTGATCAACTTGTGTGTCTATGGAGTGCCCCCCTCTCCCGTATATAAAGGAGGAGAGGAGGGGGCCGCCCGGCCACAAGGTGCGCGCCCAAGGGGGGCAATCCTACTCCAAGTAGAAGTTGGATCCCCCCTTTCCTAGTCCAACTAGGAGAAGAAGGAAGGAGAGGGGAAAGAGAAGGAAGGAGGGGGCGCCGCCCCTCCCCCTAGTCCAATTCAGACTAGGCCCATGGGGGCGCGCGGCCAGCGCTTGGTGGCCCTTCTCTCTCTCTCCCCTAGGCCCAATAAGGCCCATTACTTCTCCGGTGGTTCCGATAACTCTTCCGGCACTTCAATATATATCTGGCGACCCTCGGTACTCATCCGGTGTCCGAATAACATTGTCCAATATATCAATCCTTATGTCTCGACCATTTCGAGACTCCTCATCATGTCCGCGATCTCATCCGGGACTCGGAACAACCTTCGATACACCAAATCACATAAACTCATAATACCAATCATCATCGAACATTAAGCGTGCGGACCCTACGGGTTCGAGAACCATGTAGACATGACCGAGACATGTCTCCGATCAATAACCAATAGCGGAACCTGGATGATCATATTGGTTCCTACATATTCTACGAAGATCTTTATCGGTCAAACCGCATAACAACATACGTTGTTCCCTTTGTCATCGGTATGTTACGAGATTCGATCGTCGGTATCATCATAGCTAGTTCAATCTCGTTACCGGCAAGTGTCTTTACTCGTTCCGTAATACTTCATCCCGCAACTAACTCATTAGTCACAATGCTTGCAGGGCTTATAGTGAAGAGTATTATCGAGAGGGCCCAGAGATACCTCTCCAAAACACAGAGTGATAAATCCTAATCTCGATCTATGCCAACCCAACAAACACCTTTGAAGACACCTGTAGAGCACCTTTATAATCACCCATTTACATTGTAACATTTGGTAGCACACAAGGTGTTCCTCTGGTATTCGGGAGTTGCATAATCTCATAGTTTGAGGAACATGTATAAGTCATGAAGAAAGCATTAGAAATGAAATTGTAACGATCATAATGCTAAGCTAACGGATGGGTCATGTCCATCGCATCATTCTCCTAATGATGTGATCCCGTTCATTAAATGACAACACATGTTAATGGTCAAGAAACATAACCATCTTTGATTAACGAGCTAGTCAAGTAGTGGCATACTAGGGACACTTTGTTTTGTCTATGTATTCACACATGTACTAAGTTTCCGGTTAATACAATTATAGCATGAATAACAAACATTTATCATGAGATAAGGAAATATAAATAACAACTTTATTATTGCCTCTAGGGCATATTTCCTTCAGTCTCCCACTTGCACTAGAGTCAATAATCTAGTTCACATCGCCATGTGATTTAACACCAATAGTTCACATCTGTATGTGACCAACACCCAAAGGGTTTACAAGAGTCAATAATTTAGTTCACATCGCTATGCGATTAAGACCAAAAGAGTACTAAGGTGTGATCATGTTTTGCTCGTGAGAGAAGTTTAGTCAACAGGTCTGTCATATTCAGATCCATATGTATTTTGCAAATATTTTATGTTTACAATGCTCTGCATGGAGCTACTCTAGCTAATTGCTCCCACTTTCAATTTGTATCCAAACTTAGAGTCATCTGGATCGGTGTAAAAGCTTGCATCGACGTAACTCTTTACGATGAACTCTTTATCACCTCCATAACCGAAAAATACTTCCTTAGTCCTCATAGGTAACTAAGGATAACTTTGACCGCTATACAATGATCCACTCCTGGATCACTATCGTACCCCCTTGCCAAACTCATAGCAAGGCACACAACTGGTCTGGTACATAGCATGGCATACTTTATAGAACCTATGACTGAATCATAGGGAATGACTTGCATTCTCTTTCTATCTTTTGATGTGGCCGGGCTTCGAGTCTTACTCAACTTTACACCTTGTAATACAGGCAAGAACTCTTTCTTTGACTGATCCATTTTGAACTCTTTCAAAAACTTGTCAACGTATATACTCATTGAAAAAACATATGAAGCGTCTTGATCTATCTCTATAGATCTTGATGCCCAGTATGTAAGGAGCTTCACTGAGGTCTTTCTTTGAAAATCTCCTTTCAAACTCTCATTTATGCTATCCAGAAATTCTATATCATTTCCAATCAACAATATGTCATCCTCATATAATATCAGAAATGCTACAGAGCTCCCACTCACTTTCTTGTAAATACAGGCTTCTCCAATAGTCTGCATAAAACTATATGCTTTGATCACACTATCAAAGCTTTTATTCCAACTCTGAGAGGCTTGCACCAGTCCATAAATGGATTACTAGAGCTTGCACACTTTGTTAGCACCCTTTGGATCGACAAAACCTTCTGGTTGCATCATATACAACGCTTCTTCCAGAAATCCATTCAGGAATGCAGTTTTGACATCCATATGCCAAATTTCATAATCATAAAATGCAGCAATTGCTAACATGATTTGGACAGATTTAAGCATCGCTACGGGTGAGAAACTCTCATCGTAGTCAACTCCTTGAACTTGTCGAAAACCTTTTGCGACAAGTCAAGCTTTGTAGATATTAACACTACTATCATCGTCTGTCTTCCTCTTGAAGATCCATTTATTTAATATGGCTTGCCGATCATCGGGCAAGTCCACCAAAGTTCACACTTTGTTCTCATACATGGATCCCATCTCGGATTTCATGGCTTCAAGCCATTTCGCAGAATCTGGGCTCATCATCGCTTCCTCATAGTTCGTCGGTTCATCATGGTCTAATAACATGACTTCCAGAATAGGATTACCGTACCACTCTGGTGCGGATTGTACTCTGGAAGACCTACAAGGTTCTGTAATAACTTGATCTGATGTTTCATGATCATCATCATTAGCTTCCTCACTAGTTGGTGTAGGAATCACTGGAACTAATTTCTGTGATGAACTACTTTCCAATTCAGGAGAAGGTACAATTACCTCATTTAGTTCTACTTTCCTCCCACTCACTTCTTTCGAGAGAAACTCCTTCTCTAGAAAGGATCCATTCTTAGCAACGAATATCTTGCCTGTGGATCTTGTGATAGAAGGTGTACCCAACAGTTCCTTTGGGTATTCTATGAAGACGCACTTCTCCGATTTGGGTTTGAACTTATCAGGTTGAAGCTTTTTTCACATAAGCATCGCAGCCCCAAACTTTAAGAAACGACAACTTTGGTTTCTTGCCAAAACATAGTTCATTAGGCATCTTCTCAACGGATTTCGATGGTGCCCTATTTAACGTGAATGCAGCTGTCTCTAATGCATAACCCCAAAATGATAGTAATCAGTAAGAGACATCATAGATCGCACCATATCCAATAAAGTGCGGTTATGATGTTCGGACACACCATTACGCTGTGGTGTTCCAAGTGGCGTGAGCTGTGAAACTGTTCCACATTGTTTTAAATGAAGGCCAAACACATAACTCAAATATTCTCATCCATGATCATATCATAGAAACTTTATTTTCTTGTTACGATGATTCTTTACTTCACTCTGAAATTCTTTGAACTTTTCAAATGTTTCATACTTGTGTTTCATTAAGTAGATATACCCATATCTGCTCAAATCATCTGTGAAGGTCAGAAAATAACGATACCCACCACGAGCACCAACACTCATTGGACCGCATACATCGGTATGTATTATTTCCAACAAGTCAGTAGCTCGTTCCATTGTTCCGGAGAACGAAGTTTTAGTCATCTTGCCCATGAGGCACGGTTCGCAAGCACCAGGTGATTCATAATCAAGTGATCCCAAATTTCCATCAGCAAGGAGTTTCTTCATGCGCTTTACACTGATATGACCCAAACGGCAGTGCCACAAATAAGTTGCACTATTATTATCAACTTTGCATCTTTTGGCATCAATACTCTGAATATGTGTATTACCATGATCGAGATTCAATAAACCATCAACATTGGGTGTATGACCATAGAAGGTTTTATTCATGTGAACATAATAACAATTATTCTCTGTCTTAAATGAATAACCATATTGCAATTAACATGATCTAATCATATTCATGCTCAACGCAGAACACCAAATAACATTTATTTAGGTTCAACACTAATCCCGAAAGTATAGAGAGTGCTCGATGATGATCATATCAATTTTGGAAACATTTCCAACACACATCGTCACTTCATCCTTAACTAGTCTCAATTTATTCTGCAATTCCTCTTTCGAGTTACTAATCTTAGCAACCGAACAAGTATCAAATACCCAGGGATTACTACGAGCACTAGTAAGGTATACATCAATAATATGTATATATAATATACCTTTGTTCACTTCTGCATCCTTCTTATCCACCAAATATTTGGGGTAGTTCCACTTCCAATGACCATTTCCTTTGCAGCAGAAGCACTTCATTTCAGGCTTAGGTATAGCTTTGGGTTTCTTCACGTGAGTGACAACTTGCTTGCCATTCTTCTTGAAGTTCCCTTTCCTTCCCTTTGCCCTTTTCTTGAAACTAGTAGTCTTGTTTAATCATCAACACTTGATGCTCTTTCTTGATTTCTACCTTCGTCGATTTCAGCATCACGAAGAGCTCGGGAATCGTTTTCGTCATCCCTTGCATACTATAGTTTATCTCGAAGTTCCAGTAACATGATGATGGTGACTAGAGAACTCTGTCAATCACTATCTTATTTGGAAGATTAACTCCCACTTGATTCAAGCGATTGTAGTACCCAGACATTCTGAGCACATGCTCACTAGCTGAGCAATTCTCCTCTATCTTCTAGGCAAAGTATTTGTCTGAGGTCTCATACCTCTTGACACGGGCATGAGTCTGAAATACCAATTTCAGCTCTTGGAACATCACATATGCTCCGTGACGTTTCACAAATGTTTTTGAAGTCCCGGTTCTAAGCCGTAAAGCATGGTGCACTAAACTATCAAGTAGTCATCATATTGAGCTAGCCAAACATTCATAACGTCTGCATCTGCTCCTGCAATAGGTTTGTCACCTAGCGGTGCATCAAGGACATAATTGTTCTGTGCAGCAATGAGGATACACCTCAGATCACAGACCTGGTCCGCATCATTGCTACTATCATCTTTCAACTTATTTTCCTCTAGGAACATATCGAAAATAAAGGGAAGCTACAACGCTTGCTATTGATCTACAATATAATTTGCAAAATACTATCAGGACTAAGTTCATGATAAATTAAAGTCCAATTAATCATATTACTTAAGAACTCCCACTTAGATAGACATCCGTCTAGTCATCTAAATGATCACGTGATCAAAATTAACTAAACCATGTCCGATCATCACGTGAGATTGAGTAGTTTTCAACGGTGAACATCACTATGTTGATCATATCTACTATATGATTCACGCTCGACCTTTCGATCTCCAGTGTTCCGAGGCCATATCTGCATATGCTAGGCTCGTCAAGTTTAACCCGAGTATTCTGCGTGTGCATAACTGGCTTGCACCCGTTGTATGTGAACGTAGAGCTTATCACACCCGATCATCACGTGGTGTCTGTCAGGACCGGATTTCAGGATATTAATTTCCCAGAAAATGGCCCTTGTGCTCACCAGCCCCAGGATTACCGTTAGCTTATGAGGCACCAACTTGATACAGAAATTCCAAGCAAAATACAAAATATGTAGTACAAGACCATTCTGGCCTATGAGTACAACAATTGGTTTCTAGTGGCTGATGGCGGAAGCGGTTTGTGGTTCATCTGCGTCTATGGGACTCCATTTCCCACAGGAACAGCTGACCTAGATAACTCCTATCTTCGCGAGACTGCTATCACCATTGTGTAGGTTCCGGGGCTATCATCGCAACGCTCCTCTCCATGCAAGAAATCTGGCCAAGACAATAGCCAGGGACAAGCCAGTGAGTACTTTGAATGTACTCGCAAACATTATGAACACGGGTATAATATAACAAATTATAATCATGCTCCGAACTATTCTATGATCACAACGTCAGTCACGAAATAAAATACATGATACACACGAGGAGGTTGTTCATATATAACATGAATCACTACTAGGAAAAGGGCTATAGATGGGATTGATACTAATGGCGCATCAGGGAAGCAGTGCGCCACTACTATATACTAATGGCGCATCAGGGAAGCAGTGCGCCACTACTATATACTAATGGCGCACCATCAGGTGGTGCGCCATTAGTGTGGAAGACACTAATGGCGCACCAGACAGAAGGTGCGCCACTAGTAATAATTTTTTTTTTCATTTTTCCATACATACTAATGGCGCATCCGAGTGAAGTGCGCCATTGCTAGTTCTAAGTAGTAATGGCGCAGCAGCCACAGAGTGCGCCAGTACTGTATTTTTTTATTCTTATTTTTGCAAAACTACTAATGGCGCACCGTGTCATAGTGTCCCATTACTAGTTTAAACTAGTAATGGCGCACTATGACACGGTGCGCCATTAGTATATATATATTTTTTTTACTTTTTTGCAAAACTACTAATGGCGCATCACCTGCAGGTGCGCCATTAGTAACCAGGGTTACTAATGGCGCATTTGCAGGTGGTGCGCCATTAGTAACCTGGGAGCCCAACAAGATATTTTGGACAGCCTCACCTACCCACTCACTTTCCCCACTTCATTCCCTCCACCTCCTTCTCCAAGTTTTCGGCTCCTCCTCCTCCTCACCTCATTTGCACCATAGATTCATCAAAATTAAGTGGTGAAATTACCTTTTTGATAGGTAAGTAAGGGAAAGCTATCTTCATGTTGTAGATCTACTTTTTTTTCTCCCTAGCTCGCTCCAACAACGTGCACATGCACTTTTTGTGGCCTAGCTAGATCTATGTATGTTTGTGGTGTTGCATATGTTTGTGGTGTTGCATATATGTTTGTCTTTGCAGGTACCGGTATTTGAAATGAGATAGTTGCCAATATTTTGCCGGAATGTTGATTCATTTCCGTTTCGGCGAGAATTTTGGCACTATGCATTCTTTTTTGTCCTATTTTTAGGGAAGGTCATGCCAAATTTTTTCTTGGTTCTAAAATATCGTTTTGCTCTACCCTGCAGGCGACCATGGTCCGCACGATGACCGAAGGCATCGTGAATAGGTTTTTGAGCTCCGTGAAGGCCGAGATGCTTCAAAAGAAAGAGACGGAGATAAGATGTCTGTGTCGAAGATGCAAGCTGAAGAGCCTTATTGCGGACCCGGATTCCGAGCAGGTGCGGGACCACCTGCTCTTGCGTGGTTTCATGGATGGCTATCGGTGGCAAGGTGATGAAGATGACTATGAAGTCGTCCATGGGGGCCGGGCAAGAAATGAGGAAGGGCAACAAGACAACCACCACGGCGAGGGCGGGCGAGAAGACGAAGAATCACCAGGACATGATCACGACGGTGATGCTGTACACAGTCATCATATAGAAGATGTCGTACATGATGATGAGGAAGATCAAGACGAACGGCATGATCATGAAGATGAATATGCCGGAGCAGACGGCGATGGAGGCTGGGTGCAGGACCCTCATATTCAAGAGCTGCTTCTCAAGCAGACGGATAATGCAAGAGCTGCCGCCCGAGAGAATGCCAAGCTAGATCAACCGGAGATAGACGCGGTTACTTCATTGTATGAAGGATGCAGGCCCGAGGATACCCGCCTGAAAGTAACGCTCATGGCTCTGGAGATGAAGGTAAAACACAAAATGACCGACGCATGCTTCGACGAGAACATGTCATTCGCACGAACGTCTTCCCAAGGGGAACAAGTGCCCGACCAGTTCGAGGAGGCGAAGAATATTTCCTATGAGAGTCGTGACTGCTCACGACGGTGCACGACTATCTCGATTACGGATATCTCGCGGGTAGGTAGTCCACGGATTTTCTGGATGCGTAAGGTGCATGGATGACACAACGTATCGCCAGACTAGATAGAGATCCCGGTCTTTGAAAAGCGTGTTCATGGGACATCGAAGGTGGCTTCGGCGATGACCCGTGGAGGAAACGCAAGGATCTGTTTGATGGTGAAACCGAACCCCGAAAACGCCCGCGTACGAGGAGCGGCGAGGAAATAGACGAGCTGTTGAAAAATTGGAAAGATTGCCCACTGCCGGGAAAGAAGCAAAAGGTGCCAGAGCCGGGAAAGAAGCGAAACGCATGAGAGCCGCTGCTGAAGGTATGGAAAATGAGGTCTGTTTTCTGGGACTTGCCGTACTGGAAGATCCACCGTGTGCCTCACAGCTTTGATGCCATGCATATCGCGAAGAACGTGTGCGAGAGTCTGCTTGGTACCCTGCTCAACATGCCAGAGAGGACCAAAGATGGGCCGAAAGCAAGGGCAGACTTGAAATCAATGGGCATCATGCAGGAGCTTCACGCTAATGGTGATGATGATGATGATGATGATGATGATGATGAGGCGAAGCAGAAATGTAAACTTCGTCAGAAAGGCAAAAGGCCAAGAAGACCGGAAGTGACTACCCTCCCGCGTGCTTCACTCTAAGTCAGGAGGAGATCGAGCAGTTTTTCACCTTCCTCGTAGGAGTAAAACTTCCTTACGGGTACGCGGGGAAGAAAAGCAGATACCTAGACCCAGCGAAGCAGAAGTTCAGCGGGATGAAGTCTCACGACTGTCATGTGCTGATGACGCAGATACTTCCAGTTGCAATCTGTGGGATCATGGACGCGCACGTCCGTGAAACGCTATTTGGCCTATGAAACTTTTTCGATGTCATCTCTTGGAAGTCGATTGGCATGAGACAACTCAAAAGGCTACAGGAAGAGATCGTGGTGATACTATGCGAGCTTGAGATGTACTTCCCACCCGCATTCTTCGACGTTATGGTGCATCTGCTGGTCCATATCATGGAGGATATCATCCAACTCGGGCCGACGTTCCTGCACAGCATGATGCCGTTCGAAAGGATGAATGGTGTCATCAAAGGATACGTTCGCAACATGTCACGTCCAGAGGGAAGTATAGCCGGGGCTTTCAATCAAGAGTGCATCTCCATCTGCATGAATTATCTAGGCATCGAGAACCCGTTGGTCTGCCCGTCAACAGGCACCTCGGCAGGCTCGCTGGATGGGGTCACCGTGAGGGTCGCCGCGAAATGCATGTCGACTTCGAGGGTCGACTCGCCGACTTTGAAAGAGCAAACCTAGTCGCGCTACAACACATAGACGTGGTCGATTGTTGAGTGGTAGAGCACAAAACCTTTATTGAGAAGACGTACAATGACCGAGGCCAACAGAGGACGGACGGAGATATAATCAAAGAGCACAACTCATGTTTCACGTGTTGGTTCAAGCAGAAGCTTCCGTCGTACCCTTTACATGAGGATTCTTCCGCGGAAGAACAACTCATATTCGCCTTGTCACAGGGCGCCGAGCACAACCTGATGACATATGAGGCGTACGATATCAATGGCTACGCATTCTACACCGAGAACAAGGACATGAAGAGCGATGGTTATCAGAACTAAAGGGTAACGATGGAATCCTACACCGGTAACGACAAGGACAGATACTATGGAAGGATCGAGGAGATCTGGGAGCTGAGCTACGCTGGAGAGAAGGTCTCGATGTTCTGTGTCAGATGGGCCAAGAGCGTCCTAAAAGAAGACTGGTATTTCACCACCATGGTTATACCCGAAGCCAAATCCAAGACCGTGGGTGCAAACGTCACCGTGAAAAATGAGCCATGGGTACTGGCTTCCCAAGTAGACCAATGCTTCTTCATTACCGACCCGTCAAAGCCCAGTCGTGTTGTCGTGAGGAGAGGCAAAAGGAAGATCATCAGAATGGATGGAGTAGCCAATGAGCAAGACTTCGACAAGTACGGCGACCAAGATCGAACATGACGACGCATTTATGAAGTAGCAGCACACACCACAAGAAGAAGCAGGACCACCCTACCTAAAGGACGTCCATTCCACGTAAGAACTCCATTTGCGAAAAAGAAGGGCAAGAAGATTGTGAACAGATAGCTAGCTAAGATCGATTGTATTTAAATCGTAGTCTTCATTTCTCGATTGTATTTCATGGGCACTTTTTGATCTCATGAATAATTTTAAATTTCATGGGAACTTTTTGAATTCATGAGGACACTCGATCTCGATCCCCCTCCACCGCCGCCGACGAGCACCCGGCCCCCCGCACCCTCCCCCGTGAAATACCCTAATGTACTTACAATCTATCAATTTGTATTGTAAACAGAGGAGTGACTTCATTCTTATCTCACTGACAAACAATATATAGTGTTAAATGATCAGTTACCGCTCAGTTTTTTTGTAAAAGCCGCACAAATATATCTGTCAAGGTGTTCGCGGTAGTGCCCAAACAACAGATAATGGGCTGTAGTGCTTTCTGTTCTACCTTAGTATGCTGTCACTTAGGATGGAAGATTAATCTGCCCTATGTATGTGTTTAATTATATTCATGGTTGCTTTATGTGTTTGTTGATTATGCATGTTCCCTGGCTAGGCCTCTGGGTGAGTGCATCATCGGCTCCTGCTGCAGCTGCTCCTGCTACTTCCAAGGTTTGGTCCTACATGTCCCTTTGAGAGTTTGAGCGCTTGAACTGTGGCTTTATTTGCCCCTTGAAGGCTTTTATTGTTACGTTAATAACTTCTATAGTGGCTGCAGCATGTGCTATAAAACCAGATTGTACTTTAGTTCCAGATTTCTATGCATGTCACCTTGTTGTGATTAGTTAGGTTAGTTTAGTTCCAGATGTTTGAAATATACTCTACTTATTGTTCAGGGCTGATTGCAAATTAGTTCTCTTTAAATTCAGTTAATTTCCTTACTGAAATTAGGTTGTTGCCTTGATACAGTATTGTACAGTGGCTCTGCCTCTGGAAATTTTATTTGATTGTGAGATGATTGGATTTTGAAATGTAGGCATATGGTACTGAACTATAGTACTGAACTGAACTATAGTGATTGTTTTTTGAGCTCTTTCTTTTTCATTTCCTACTATCCTTATCCTAATTATCTTAAATTGTTATGATGTGTGTAACAGGATTAGATCTTGGATTTGCTAGTGGACTTTGGGAGTTTCTTAGCCAGCTTGGTGACTCCATATTTTTCACTATTTCAGCAAGTCTTTTGTAAGCATTAAACTTTCAGCACTACATTTTTATCTTATGTGTACATCTGTTTGGTTCCAGTTGCTATATATGTATTGTTGTTACTAAAAATGATGAAGCTCCTGTCAATTTCCATACATATATATGTGTATGATGATCCTCCTTTCCTACAGTAGAATAACTAGGATATAAAGCACACTGAACTAACAATCTTGTATGGTACCTAAACTACAACGATTCAGGAACATCAGATGACATAGCATGTGGATATTGACATAGGATGAGTAGATTAATAAGTGAGCCAAAAGTGATGGACAAACTGTTGGGGAACGTAGTAATTTCAAAAATTTTCCTACGATCACGCAAGACCATGGTGATGCATAGCAACGAGATGAGAGTGTTGTCTACGTACCCTCGTAGACCAGCAACGGAAGCGTTGACGCAACGTAGAGGAAGTAGTCGTACTTTCTCCTCGCGATCCTGCCGATCCCAGCGCCGTTACTCCGGCACCTCCGAGTCGATGATGACGTAGAGGAAGTAGTCGTACGTTCTCCTCACGATCCAACCGATCACAGCGCCGTTACTCGGCGCCTCCGAGTTCTTGGCACACGTTCAGCTCGATGACGCTCCACGGGCTTCGATCCAGCAAAGCTCCGGGAGGGGAGTTCCACAAGACGACGGCGTGGTGACGATCTTGATGTTACACCGTCGCAGGCTTCGCCTAAGCACCGCTACGATATGACCGAGGTGGAATATGGTGGAGGGGGCACCAGACACGGCTAAGGAACGATCTCAAGGATCAACTTGTGTGTCTATGGGGTGCCCCCTGCCCCGTATATAAAGGAGCAAGGGAGGAGGAGGCCGGCCCTATGTTTGGCGCGCCAAGGGGAGTCCTACTCCCACCGGGAGTAGGATTCCCCTTTCCTAGTCCAACTAGGAATCCTTCCATGTAGGGGAGGAAGGAGAAGGAAGTGGAGGAGTAGGAAAGGTGGCGGCCCCTTTTCCCTAGTCCAATTCGGACTAGAGGGAGGGGGCGCAGCAGCCTTTTCCTCTTCCCACTAAAGCCCATCAAGGCCCATTACTTCTCCCGTAACTACCGGTACTCGAAAAATACCCGAATCACTCGGAACCTTTCCGAACTCCGAATATAGTCGTCCAATATATCGATCTTTACGTCTCGACCATTTCGAGACTCCTCGTCATGTCCCCGATCTCATCCGGGACTCCGAACTCCTTCGGTACATCAAAATACATAAACTCATAATAACCGTCATCGAAACCTTGCGTGCGGACCCTACGGTTCGAGAACTATGTAGACATGACCTAGAACTATTCTCGGTCAATAACCAATAGCGGGACCTGGATGCCCATATTGGCTCCTACATATTCTACGAAGATCTTTATCGGTCAGACCGCATAACAACATACGTTGTTCCCTTTGTCATCGGTATGTTACTTGCCCGAGATTCGATCGTCGGTATCCAATACCTAGTTCAATCTCGTCACCGGCAAGTCTCTTTACTCGTTCTGTAATGCTGCATCCCGTAACCACCTAAATGGTCACATTGCTTTCAAGGCTTATAATGATGTGCATTACCGAGATGGCCTGAAGATACCTCTCCGACAATCGGAGTGACAAAACCTAATCTCGAAATACGCCAACCCAACATGTACCTTTGGAGACACCTGTAGTACTCCTTTATAATCACCCGATTACGTTGTGACGTTTGGTAGCACCAAAGTGTTCCTCCGGTAAACGGAGTTGCATAATCTCATAGTTACAGGAACATGTATAAGTCATGAAGAAAGCAATAGCAATATACTAAACGATCAAGTGCTAGGCTAACGGAATGGGTCATGTCAATCAGATCATTCTCCTAATGATGTGATCCCGTTAATCAAATGACAACTCATGTCTATGGTTAGGAAACATAACCATCTTTGATTAACGAGCTAGTCAAGTAGAGGCATACTAGTGACACTCTGTTTGTCTATGTATTCACACATGTATTATGTTTCCGGTTAATACAATTCTAGCATGAATAATAAACATTTATCATGATATAAGGAAATAAATAATAACTTTATTATTGCCTCTAGGGCATATTTCCTTCAGTCTCCCACTTGCACTAGAGTCAATAATCTAGTTCACATCGCCATGTGATTTAACATCAATAGTTCACATCTATATGTGGTTAACACCCATAGTTCACATCGACATGTGACCAACACCCAAAGGGTTTACTAGAGTCGATAATCTAGCTCACATCGCTATGTGATTAACACCCAAAGAGTACTAAGGTGTGATCATGTTTTGTTTGTGAGAGAAGTTTAGTCAACGGGTCCATCACATTCAGAGCCGTATGTATTTTGCAAATATTCTATGTCTACAATGCTCGCACGGGGCTACTCTAGCTAATTGCTCCCACTTACAATATGTATCCAGATTGAGACTTAGAGTCATCCGGATCTGTGTAAAAAGCTTGCATCGATGTAACTCTTTACGATGGGCTCTTTTATCACCTCCATAATCGAGAAATATTTCCTTAGTCCTTACTAAGGATGTTCTTGACCAATGTCCGATGGATCTACTCTTAGATCACTATTGTACTCCTTGCCAAATTCAGAGCAAGGTATACAATAGGTCCGGTACATAGCATAGCATACTTTATAGAACCTATGGCTGAGGCATAGGGAATGACTTTCATTCTCTTTCTATCTTACGCCGTGGTCGGGCTTTGAGTCTTACTCAATTTTACACCTTTGTAACACAGGCAAGAACTTTTCTTTGACTGTTCCATTTTGAACTACTTCAAAATCTTGACAAGGTATGTATTTATTGAAAAACTTATCAAGCGTCTTGATCCATCTCTATAGATCTTGATGCTCTAGATGTAAGCAGCTTCTTTGAGGTCCTTCTTTGAAAAACTCCTTTCAAATACTCCTTTATGCTTTGCAGAATAATTCTACATTATTTCCGATCAACAATATGTTATTCACATATACTTATCAGAAATGTTGTAGTGCTCCCACTCACTTTCTTGTAAATACAGGCTTCTCCAAAAGTCTGTATAAAACCATATGCTTTGATCACACTATCAAAGCGTTTATTCCAACTCCGAGATGCTTGCACCAGTCCATAGATGGATCGCTGGAGCTTGCACATTTTGTTAGCTCCTTTAGGATTGACAAAACCTTCTGGTTGCATCATATACAACTCTTCTTCCAGAAATCCATTCAGGAATGCAGTTTTAACATCCATTTGCCAAATTTCATAATCATAAAATGCGGCAATTGCTAACATGATTCGGACGGACTTAAGCATCGCTACGGGTGAGAAGGTCTCATCGTAGTCAATCCCTTGAACTTGTCGAAAACCTTTTGCAACAAGTCGAGCTTTATAGACGATAACATTACCATCGGCGTCGGTCTTCTTCTTGAAGATCCATTTATTCTCAATTGCTTGCCGATCATCGGGCAAGTCAACCAAAGTCCACACTTTGTTCTCATACATGGATCCCATCTCAGATTTCATGGCCTCAAGCCATTTTGTGGAATCTGGGCTCACCATCGCTTCTTCATAGTTCGTAGGTTCATCATGTTCCAAAGAACATGACTTCCAGAATAGGATTACCGTACCACACTGGTGCGGATCTTGCTCTGGTTGATCTACGAAGTTCTGTAGAAACTCGATCTGAAGTTTCATGATCATCATCATTAGCTTCCTCCCTATTTGGTGTAGGAATCACTGGAACTGATTTCTGTGATGAACTACTTTCCAATAAGGGAGAAGGTACAATTACCTCATCAAGTTCTACTTTCCTCCCACTCACTTCTTTCGAGAGAAACTTTCTTCTCTAGAAAGGATCCATCTTAGCAACGAAAAACTTGCCTTCGGATCTGTGATAGAAGGTGTACCCAATAGTTACCTTTGGGTATTCTATGAAGACGCACTTCTCCGATTTGGGTTCGAGCTTATCGGTGAAAACTTTTTCACATAAGTATCAAAACTCCAAACTTTTAAGAAACGACAGCTTAGGTTCTTGTTAAACCATAGTTCATATGGTGTCGTCTCAACGGATTTAGATGGTGCCCCATTAAGCGTGAATGCAGCTGTCTCTAATGCATAACCCCAAAGCGATATTGGTAAATCGGTAAGAGACATCATTGATCGTACCATATCGAAATAAAGTACGGTTACGACGTTCGGACACTCCATATCGTTGTGGTGTTCCTGGTGGCGTGAGCTGTGAAATTATTCCACTTTGTTTTAATTGAAGACCAAACTCGTAACTCAAATATTCATCTCCACGATCAGATCGCAGAAACTTTATTTTCTTGTTACGATGATTTTCTACTTCACTCTGAAATTCTTTGAACTTTTCAACTATTTCAGACTTATGTTTCATCAAGAAGATATACGCATATCTGCTCAAATCATCTGTGAAGGTCAGAAAATAATGATACTTGCCACGAGCATCAACACTCATTGAATTGTATACATCGGTATGTATTATTTCCAATAAGTCATTAGCTTGTTCCATTGTTCCGGAGAACGGAGTTTTAGTCATCTTGCCCAAAAGGCACGGTTCGCAAGCATCAAATGATTCATAATCAAGTGATTCCAAAAGTCCATCAGTATGGAGTTTTCTTCATGCGCTTTACACCAATATGACCTAAACGGCAGTGCCACAAATAAGTTGCACTATCAGTATAAACTTTGAATCTTTTGGTTTAAATATTATGAATATGTCTATCACTATGATCGAGATCCAATGAACAATATTCATAGGGTGTGTAACCTTATAAGGTTTTATTCATGTAAATGTAACAACAATTTATTCTCTTACTTAAATGAATAACCGTATTGCAATAAACATGATCAAATCATATTTATGCTCAACACCAAATAACACTTATTTAGGTTCCACACTAATCCCGAAAGTATAGGGAGTGTGCGATGATGATCATATCAATCTTGGAACTACTTCCAACACTCATCGTCACTTCCCCTTCAACTAGTTTCTGTTCATTCGGCAACTCCCGTTTCAAGTTACTACTTTTAGCAACTGAACCAGTATCAAATACCGAGGGGTTGCTACGAACACTAGTAAAATACACATCAATAATCTGTATATCAAATATACCTTTGTTCACTTTGCCATCCTTCTTATCCGCCAAATACTTGGGGTAGTTCCGCTTCTAGTGACCAGTTCCATTGCAGCAAAAGCACTTAGTCTCGTGCTTAGGTCCAGACTTGGGCTTCTTCACTCGAGCAGCAACTTGCTTGCCGTTCTTCTTGAAGTTCCCTTCTTCCCTTTTCCCTTTTCCTTGAGACTAGTGGTCTTGTCAATCATCAACACTTGATGCTCTTTCTTGATTTCTACCTTCGTCGATTTCAACATCACGAAGAGCTCGGGAATTGTTTTCGTCATCCCTTGCATACTATAGTTCATCACGAAGTTCTAGTAACTTAGTGATGGTGACTAGAGAATTCTGTCAATCACTGTCTTATCTGGAAGATTAACTCCCACTTGATTCAAGCGATTGAAGTACCCAGACAATCTGAGCACATGCTCACTAGTTGAGCGATTCTCCTCCATCTTTTAGCTTTAGAACTTTGTTGGAGACTTCATATCTCTCAACTCGGGTATTTGCTAGAAATATTAACTTCAACTCCTGGAACATCTCATATGGTCCACGACGCGTTCAAAACGTCTTTGAAATCCCGATTCTAAGCCGTTAAGCATGGTGCACTAAACTATCAAGTAGTCATCATATTGAGCTAGCAAAACGTTCATAACGTCTGCATCTGCTCCTGCAATAGGTCCGTCACCTAGCGGTGCATCAAGGACGTAATTCTTCTGTGCAGCAATGAGGATAAACCTCAGATCACGGATCCAATCCGCATCATTGCTATTAACATTTTTTCAACACAATTTTCTCTAGGAACATATCAAAACAGGGAAGCAATAACGCGAGCTATTGATCTACAACATAGATATGCTAATACTACCAGGACTAAGTTCATGATAAATTAAAGTTCAATTAATCATATTACTTAAGAACTCCCACTTAGATAGACATCTCTCTAATCCTCTAAGTGATCACGTGATCCAAATCAACTAAACCATGTCCGATCATCACGTGAGATGGAGTAGTTTCAATGGTGAACATCACTATGTTGATCATATCTACTATATGATTCACGCTCGACCTTTCGGTCTCCGTGTTCCGAGGTCATATCTTATATGCATAGCTCGTCAAGTATAACCTGAGTATTCCGCGTGTGCAACTGTTTTGCACCCGTTGTATTTGAACGTAGAGCCTATCACACCCGATCATCACGTGGTGTCTCAAAGACGAAGAACTTTCATAACGGTGCATACTCGGGAGAACACTTCTTGATAATTAGTGAGAGATCATCTTATAATGCTACCGTCAATCAAGCAAAATAAGATGCATAAAGGATAAACATCACATGCAATCAATATAAGTGATATGATATGGTCATCATCATCTCGTGCTTGTGATCTCCATCTTCAAGCACCGTCATGATCACCATCGTCACCGGCGCGACACCTTGATCTCCATCGTAGCATCGTTGTCGTTTTGCAAAACTTATGCTTCTACGACTATCGCTACCGCTTAGTGATGAAGTAAAGCATTACAGGGCGATGCATTGCATACAATAAAGCGACAACCATATGGCTCCTGCCGATTGCCGATAACTTCGGTTACAAAACATGATCATCTCATACAATAAAATTCAGCATCATGTCTAGACCATATCACATCACAACATGCCCTGCAAAAACAAGTTAGACGTCCTCTACTTTGTTGTTGCAAATTTTACGTGGCTGCTACGGGCTTAAGCAAGAACCAATCTCACCTACGCATCAAAACCACAACGATACTTCGTCAAATAGACTCCGTTTTAACCTTCTCAAGGACCGGGCGTAGCCACTCAGTTCAACTAAAGTTGGAGAGACAGTCTTCCACAAGCCATCTATGTGCAAAGCACGTCGAGGAACCGGTCTCGCGTAAGAGTACGCGTAAGGTTGGTCTGGATCGTCGTCCAACAATACCGCTGAACCAAAGTATGACATGCTGGTAGGTAGTATGACTTGTATCGTCCACAACTCACTTGTGTTCTACTCGTGCATATCATCAAACCATAAAACCTAGGCTCGGATGCCACTTTGTTGGGGAACGAGTAATTTCAAAAATTTCCTACGATCACGCAAGATCATGGTGATGCTTAGCAACGAGATGAGAGTGTTGTCTACGTACCCTCGTAGACCAGCAACGGAAGCGTTGACGCAACGTAGAGGAAGTAGTCGTACTTTCTCCTCGCGATCCTGCCGATCCCAGCGCCGTTACTCCGGCACCTCCGAGTCGATGATGACGTAGAGGAAGTAGTCGACGTTCTCCTCACGATCCAACCGATCACAGCGCCCGTTACTCCGGCGCCTCCGAAGTTCTTGGCACACGTTCAGCTCGATGACGCTCCACGGGCTTCGATCCAGCAAAGCTCCGGGGAGGGGAGTTCCGTCAGCACGACGGCGTGGTGACGATCTTGATGTTACACCGTCGCAGGGCTTCGCCTAAGCACCGCTACGATATGACCGAGGTGGAATATGGTGGAGGGGGGCACCGCACACGGCTAAGGAACGATCTCAAGGATCAACTTGTGTGTCTATGGGGTGCCCCCTGCCCCCGTATATAAAGGAGCAAGGGAGGGAGGAGGCCGGCCCTATGTTTGGCGCGCCAAGGGAGTCCTACTCCCACCGGGAGTAGGATTCCCCTTTCTAGTCCAACTAGGAATCCTTCCATGTAGGGGAGGAAGGGAGAAGGAAGTGGAGGAGTAGGAAGGTGGCGGCCCCTTTTCCCTAGTCCAATTCGGACTAGAGGGGAGGGGGCGCAGCAGCCTTTTCCTCTTCCCACTAAAGCCCATCAAGGCCCATTACTTCTCCCGTAACTACCGGTACTCGAAAAATACCGAATCACTCGGAACCTTTCCGAACTCCGAATATAGTCGTCCAATATATCGATCTTTACGTCTCGACCATTTCGAGACTCCTCGTCATGTCCCCGATCTCATCCGGGACTCCGAACTCCTTCGGTACATCAAAATACATAAACTCATAATAACCGTCCTCGAAACCTTAAGCGTGCGGACCCTACGGTTCGAGAACTATGTAGACATGACCTAGAACTATTCTCGGTCAATAACCAATAGCGGGACCTGGATGCCCATATTGGCTCCTACATATTCTACGAAGATCTTTATCGGTCAGACCGCATAACAACATACGTTGTTCCCTTTGTCATCGGTATGTTACTTGCCCGAGATTCGATCGTCGGTATCCAATACCTAGTTCAATCTCGTCACCGGCAAGTCTCTTTACTCGTTCTGTAATGCTTCATCCCGTAACCAACTCATTGGTCACATTGCTTGCAAGGCTTATAATGATGTGCATTACCGAGATGGCCCAGAGATACCTCTCCGACAATCGGAGTGACAAAACCTAATCTCGAAATACGCCAACCCAACATGTACCTTTGGAGACACCTGTAGTACTCCTATATAATCACCCGATTACGTTGTGACGTTTGGTAGCACCAAAGTGTTCCTCCGTAAACGGAGTTGCATAATCTCATAGTTACAGGAACATGTATAAGTCATGAAGAAAGCAATAGCAACATACTAAACGATCAAGTGCTAGGCTAACGGAATGGGTCATGTCAATCAGATCATTCTCCTAATGATGTGATCCCGTTAATCAAATGACAACTCATGTCTATGGTTAGGAAACATAACCATCTTTGATTAACGAGCTAGTCAAGTAGAGGCATACTAGTGACACTCTGTTTGTCTATGTATTCACACATGTATTATGTTTCCGGTTAATACAATTCTAGCATGAATAATAAACATTTATCATGATATAAGGAAATAAATAATAACTTTATTATTGCCTCTAGGGCATATTTCCTTCACAAACCTCATGCTAGGAATTCTCGAGGGTTGCATCTTTCTGAATGACCCTAATTGTCACTGAAAATATTTGGACAGATTGAAAACAATTTAACTTCAGTACTTCAAGTAATTTGCATGAAAGATTTTTGAAGTCCAACTTCTGAATCCAGAATTTGATAAGTTCCATAAATTTGCATGACCACAGATTTTTAAAGTTTCAGAGATTTGTATGACCAAAGATACAATTCAGATTTGATTAGTTCCATAAATTTGTATGACCAAATATATATTTCATATTTGTAAAGTTTTAGAGATTTGTATGACCAAAGATACAGTTCAGATTTGAATTGTTTCAGAAATTGGTATGACCAAAGATGCTATTGTATATAAATGGGCTGCTGTAGAACTGTTCTTCATCTTTACTGATCTTGTTGTATAGAAATATGCTGAATTTAGCAAAAAATGGGGTCTGGGAGACGCTGCTGCTTGAGGCCCTTGAGAGGCCCTTCGTGTCGTGATGATTTTGCAGGTACCCCGAGAGGCCCTTGAGTTTGCCAGAATGTCGATTAACTTCCGTTCCGGCAAATTCGGGTACTCCATATGTCCTATTTTCAGCAAAGGTCATGCTGAAATTTTCCGTGAATTTTAGCATGACTTTGCTAAAAATCGGGCATATGAGGTACTTGCTACTAATGCATGGGCCGGGGTATCTTAGTACTTAATTAAGTAGGATCAACTGCCCCTTTATTCTTGCTGCATTAAACCCAACTTAGAATTCTCCTCAGCATCGATAAACCCTAGATGATAAGCCCAACATAGGTGGCAATAGAGCCAAGTGATTAGTGCAACAAACCCAACATAGGCTTTTAGGGTGCCTCGGCGTCGACAAACCCTAAATGATAAAAGCTTAGCTTTTAGGATGCCTCGGTGTCGACAAACCCTAAATGATGAGACCATGATCTTGTTCCTTGACAATAACCAACTTTCTGACCAAACTTTTTTCCTATTTAGAGCGAAACATGGCCCACAACGATGAGGCCGGCGGTTTGGGCGGCAAGCAATTATGGGAGCTGTCCCAGGAGATGGAGGAAGAACCTCACCGCTATGAGAACGCCGCGGAAGACACCGATCCTGACTACACAACCCCTAGTGGCGTCAGGGATGACACCACTGATGGTGCCGCCGAGGATGCCACCACTGATGATGGCGGCGCACACACAGATGGCAGCCAACCGAAGAGGCAACGGAAGGACCGGCGCCCGAGCGTGCTCGGCACTGTCAGGGAGGAATTTACTGAAGTGGACTCCGACGGGAATCCGACGGCGCCCAAACAAGTAGTCAAGGGGTACTCGATTCAGCTCGGGTGCATTCTCCGGAGCACCGTCTCGATCAACACCGAGAACCTAAGGCATAAGGACCACGAGAATTTGCGCATCCTCCTCTTCATGAAGCTGCACGAACGATACAAGTTCCCTGCTGAGTTTGCAAACACACGCCTCTCAGGGAATAAAGTGAACAGTACCGCCCTCACGAGGATGAGCACGGCCCTGTCTACTTGGAGAAGCACGGTGAAGGCAATGATTGACAAAGGTGGTAGTTATGACAAGATCAAGGCGAAATATCCTTTGATGAGCGAAGATGAGTACAAGGAGTTCAAGATCAAGTGCGAGAGCAGCGCAACCTCCGAATCAAGTCAGTGTGGGAAAGAAATGCGGAAGTTGAACTTTGGGGTCCACCAACTCGGTACCAGCGGTTACAGAGTGGCGGAGCCTATATGTGACAAGGAGAACGCGGAGCATGCCGAGCAAGGCCTACCACCCCGCTTCAAGAAATACCGTGACAAGCGGACCAGGAACTTTCTCGGGCCCGGTACAAGGAGGACCCGGTAACAAAGGAGCTTACCACGGATCCGAAGATCAGGGCGCTCGAGCTTGTTCTGGTAAGGAATACACCCCCGTGTAATTAGCTCCATATGGTTGCATTCTAATTAATCCCAAATATTTCTAAATGGTTCACGTTCCTTCGCGGACACTTTGAAAGCGATGGCGGCGGGGTCGTCTTAGAGCTCCCCTTTCGACACCCCTTTAAATAGGGCATTGAACGTAATTAAAAACAAGGATAAGCTCAGTAAGCCGACTTCAGCTGGTCGTGTGGCCGGCAAAGGCTTGTCCACAAAATGGTCGTCATACTATACCGCTGGTGGGCGAAAGGAGAAAAAGACCAGCTCAGAAAGCCAGTCGCGCGAGGTTGAAGCACTCAAGGCACAAGTGGCGCGGATTCCGGAGCTTGTCCAAGAGCAAGTGGAACAACAACTGGGAACAAAGCTCAACGCCATGGTGCCTACGTTGATTCATGGGCTGACGACGTGGATTGCGGGCGGCCAACAGGGCCTCCCGGTTCCCGGCTTCACGGCCCGACCTTCGCGACAGCGCAAGGTAGCGCCATTGGTGGCTCCGGCGGCGCCATTGGTGTCTCCGGCGGAGGCGGTATTCTTGTCTCCGACGCCGGCACGGTCATTGGAGCTTAATGCACCCGGGTGTATGCCGGCCGGCACCCCGCCAGCAAGCGGCCCCTCCGTCAGTTGCACGCCCGCCGTTGGCGGTGCCTCGACATTAGCCGAGCTCGACGGCATCACGGTAACTAAGCCTCTCGGCCGATGACTTCATCTCCTTGCCTTTGACTGGGCATCCCTAACGCCCTACATGTTTCTTGCACTCTTCTACACTTCGTGGGCGGCGGGTTGGTCGATGTCGCTAAGGGCAGAATCGTTCAACCGGGCAACCCCATGTTCCACCCACAGTGTATAGGGTTGAAGTGGTTCGGGTGCTGCCAGGCTGCGACGAGCTATTAACTCCGATTCGACCCGCTGGGGCCGACGAAGAAGATGAGATGACCCTCAGCGCCTGCGTAAACTGGCCCCTGCTTTGGCCGAAGAGCCAGATTCGTTTGGGGGCTGGGACACCACCCCACAGACAAGACCGCCAGTCGTGGCGTCGCCAAGCCATGGCAAGAACGCTGCAACGCTACCGGACCTGCCGGACATCCCTATGGCACAGGACCCGAACAGCCCTATGGCACAGGATCCGGACAGACCTATGGCACAGGATCTGGACGGCGACGACAACAACGACGGTACATTTACCAAAGTTGATAAGTACTTTGCCGAACATTCAGCGGGCCTCTTTCTCAAGAACCCAACCAAGACGACCGCGATCTAGCTGGTACGGCGGAGAAATCCAATTGCAACAGGCATCGTCTGGCGTTCAGTTCTCAGGACACGCCTCCAGCTCCCACCTTCACCGAGCCTCAGATAGCTGAGGTGCGAAATATTATCAGCCCCAGCACGCTCAAGAAGGCGGTGCAGAGCAGAACTCGGTCCCATTACAGGAGATCAAGAAGAAGGGACGAAAACGAAAGACTAACAATGGCGCCGATGCGAGCCAGCCGGCACCGAGTTCGATCCGCGCTCAGGACGGGCCACCTTCACCTAAGGATATCTCGAGGAGGGTGCATGTAGCGGGTAGGGCGATGCTACCGCCAAATATGCTGAATGCTGCAACCGGTGCTATGCGGAGTCTGCACGACAGTGTTCTTTCTTTGGAGAAGCGGCGTCGAGAGAGAATGATGTGGCATACCGGTTTTCGTGACCAAGGTGCCAGAGGGCAAGGGTTTTGTGGATGGCGACATCGGGGGTACGATCGTCCTGCGGTTTGATGACATCTTTGCTATGTTTAACCTTCATCCGCCGCACTACACCTTCGTTCGGCTGTTTTCGCTGAGTATGGAGATGTGGATCATTAGAGACAAGACCCCGGACATCCTGATAGTCGACCCCTTCTACATGCGTTCCAAGCACTTGAGCAGCGCTGGGGACCGCCAAGTTGCGAGTTCACACCTCGAAGGCGTCATTCTGGCAAACCCAGATAAGGATAACTTCCTTGTGGCTTACTTTCCTGAGTAAGTCATCCCTTAACCGCCCCGTAACATATGATTTCTTAGATTTCGATCGTTCTTTTTTTTTCTAACATTCCGTGTTCTGTGCAGCGACACACATTGCACACTCATCCTGTTAAGCCCGAAATATTCCATGGCCACGTATTTCGACCCGAACCGTAACTCCAAGATAGACTACACAAATGTCAAGAAAGTTCTTGATGATGTTCTCCCCGGCTAAGCCAAATCTGGAGGCACCTTCACGGGGCAGTTCGTAAAACGACAAGCACATGTTCTCACACAATCTGAAGTTACGCTTTCGTCAAGCAACCGCTGTGATCGAAGGATGCCTACTACGCCCTCCACCACATGCGAGGCGATCGTGAGGACCATCATCAACTTCTTCTACCAGATAATCTTAAAGATTGGGTCGCGAGCTTGTCGGCAGTCCAGACGCGGACCTCGAGACAGAATTCTTTCGCATCGATCCGGAGTTTGCGGACATCATCCATCAAGATGTCCTTCATACCTCGGGGCAGTTCTTCCTCAGATACCAACCGTCCAACAGTGAGATAGATGAAACGCTACAAATGTAGGGTGACAACAACCGCGATTTCATGACCATCACGACAGACGGCGGCTTCATCCACGCTCCTGTCCGATGAGTCGAGTCAAACGTAGTGATGTGTAGTTCTGAAACATTGATTGGCTCATGTTGTAATTAAACTTTAATGAATTCGTATGTCTCTTTGGTTTGGACAGTCGTTCAACTTAGATGTAATCGATGCTATTTATTAGTAGGACCATGAATCGTGCTATTAATGTCTTTCTTTTCTCTACAGATCCTTTTGTTGCATACTTACATATTGCTTATGTATTGTCTGTTGTTTGGCTTGTGCATAGAGATGTAAATGCCGTATGTCGTGGTACAAGGTAAGGTTCTGAGTCTCTGACGGTGAGAGGAGTGTCGGAGACAGGTTCACCATTTCAGCGATAACAGTTACAAAGGGTACACCACTAGGGCGGAGGCGAATCTAGATACACCCGCTATCTAGCGGGAGAGAGGAGAGGCGTTGGAGGAACTGGATGAAGACCAGTTTGATCGCGATGATGCTCATCGTGATGACCGCAGCTCTCTTCTATGTGATGGTAGTTTAGATGATCGATATCGACTTGTAATGTGAAGACAAACTCGATACTCGCGGTCTTGGGACTTGTAATGTTTTATCTTTGTTCGGTCTTTTGAATTCGGAGACTAATATGATGAATTGTATTCGGAGACTAATCTTCTATTGTATTCGATGAATCTGCTCTTGCTGTGTGCTACTGTCTATATTCTGTCCAGTACTATATTTTGTAACCTGTGCAAAAATCAGAAAAGTAAAAAAAAAAGAAAAACCAAATATTCATACTAATGGCGCATCAGCTCAAGGTGCACCATTAGTATGCCAAAGGATACTAATGGCGCATCACAACATGGTGCGCCATTAGCATGACAAAGCACATGGTTACGTATGGCCCCCGGGAGGCACACTAATGGCGCATGGTGTTACATACTAATGGCGCACCAGTGGTGCGCCATTAGTAAAAAATACTAGTGGCGTGATACTAATGGCGCACCGGTAGTGCGCCATTAGTAGGCAAAACCGGTGCGCCATTAGTAGGCCTTTTCCTAGTAGTGAATAATGCAATTCAGAGAGTATAAATAGAATGCATCGATCGGGTGTCTGAAGCAACGCCTCGAAAGGACAATAAGATACAACATGCCTCAGTCGGGCGTCTGAGCGACACCACATAAAGGGCTCATAAGTGAAATAAGTAACAAACGTGCCATAGTCGGGCGTCTGTGCGACACCACATAAAGGGCTTATAAACTAAATGAATAACAAGCATGCCACAGTCGGGCGTCTCAGCGACACCACATAAAGGGATTATAAAGAAAATGAATAACAAGCATGCCACAGTCGGGCGTCTCAGCGACACCACATAAAAGGCTTATAAGTAGTTTAAATAACAAGCATGCCACAGTCGGGCGTCTGAGCGACACCACATAAAGGGCTTATAAGAAAATATTCACAGTGAATATCCAGGAGGTAGAACCGTCCCAGGAATAATCAAAAAATTCAAATAATATAAAGGGGTTAGTCCATAATAATAATCAAAATCATCATATGTTGCGAGTCATGATCCATGTTCTGGTTTGGCAGTTTCTCCTCCGAAGACCGACACTTGGCCCATCCTAGACTGTAGTCCTTAACCATGGACACGGATATTCGAATAGATGTAACCTCTGCAGAGGGTGTACTCTTTACCCACGAGTAATGGATTCCTTTAGTCCATCGGGACTAATTCCATTTACGGTCTTTTAGTTGAAAACACACCGACTTCAAGACACACCAGCTTAACTTACGGTGTGCAGGAATCACCCACGACACTGTCAAGCAAAACTCTAAGTGGGGAGGCTACAACCTCGATTAGCATGTGATCAAATTTATACCACAGCTACTAAGGGTGCCCCCTCTCGGTCCCAACCGGAAACACCCATGTCCCCGGACCAGGTGGCATGCCTACCGGATGCAGCCGGTATCTTCCACCATGGCCCCTCTGTACGGTGTGTGCCAAGAAAGGGGTTGACAACTTACTGAACAGTACCCTACCTACGGCAGGGACAAGTGGTAGTACGAAACAAGTATGGGGGTTACTGGAACAAGACTCGATCTATGGTCGACTCAGGAGATTTAAGTATTCCCTGCATGATTAGCATAACAAATATATTTCAACCAACCGACAGAATCACCACTCATCATACCTCATCATGCCATACCGGACACAACTGTCTCGACGAGGAACTAGAGACAAGCTCGTGTCTACCCAAGACAGAGGCTTTCCCGGCTTCCTTCCGGTAGGCATGAAAGACATACGAGGATGATTACTATCACAAACCTATCAATTTTCAACAGCAAAGAATCTTCATTATGCGCTCATGCATATGATGGTATCATCACATAAAATATCGAATGCTCCATGTCAAAGTGGTGTGGTAACCGTTTCAAACAACACACACAAAATATTATGCCGGGGTTCAAAATGCAGGCCTTCAAGAGTATGCAAGTGGGTGTGCACTTTTTGAAAGCTGCCTTCTTCTTCAAAATCCTATTTTTGAAGATATTCAAATTAACACAAACTTTAGAAACAGCACAAAAAAAATTTCCTAATTATTTTTAAAATAAATCTTAAAATAAACTAGGTGAAATTTTAGAGAGGTAGGAAAAAGAATCAACTCATTTGGAGTTATATTTAAAAAGTTATAGCCAGTCAAAGTTTAGTACAATTTCTGTTTTTTTAAATAATAAAATAAACAGAAAAAGAAAAAACGTTTCGGGGGGGGGGGGGGGGTGAGCGTACTCTGGGCTTTACGTCTCCACTAATTCCAGCGTGGACCGGCTCGGGGTCACTGACAGTGGGTCCCTTGGGCCTACTAATCAGGTTTGACCAGTCGCCCCTCCCTCCTTTCTCCTCTGCCCGAGCGTTGGCGGGGGCTCCGACGATGAACGCCGGTGAACGGCGGCTCCCCGTGGGGTTCTGAGGGCGGGGATGAATCCGCCAGTCCAGGGCGGTCCTCCCGGTGGTCGTTAGGTTGGCGGGGGTGGATGGAGTCGCCGGCAGCGAGCTCCGCGGCGGAGGTGGCTTCGGGAGGATTTGGGGGTTCGGGCTACGGTGGTTCCCCGTCGTGTTTGAGAGGCTGGGCAGCTCCTCACGGTCGAGGGGAGTCGGGTGGTGGTGCTGGATGGACGGGGGAGGGCCTCCTCGCGGCGAACAGAGCCCGAGCGTGGCGGTGGACGAACCTGCCGGAGATGGGGAAGAATGCTCCCCGCCGTCGCTTGCTGGCCGTGGGGGCTTTGGAGGAGTGGCTTGTGGTCGCCTGGGCGCCTGGTCGAGCTCAGGGTCCCTTTTATAGGCAGTCGAGGTCGATTCTGCGGCGGCCGGGGATAATCTCGACTGCGAATCGCCGTTCTGTAGCTGCAGGGCGATGTGGCGGCGACGTGCGCTAGTGGACGAGCTTGCGGATGAGCTTGAGCTGCTCCAGAGGGAAGATTGCGCGCGCGTATGGCTCTAGCGGTGCAGTCCAGGGTAGGAGCCTGCTGTGGCCGGCCGCTAGTTGCCACGGCCGACCTGATGGCGGCGCTGTGGGGCTCCAGGGACGGCTCTGCGGCAAGGGAGGGGCGGACATGTTGGCTGCGAGTGGGAAGGGACCAGAACGGGCGCGGTGAGGCGGCAGTGAGACGCGGTGGCTCGGTGCGCGCGCGTGCAAAATGTGCACTCTGGGCGCGCCCAGAGCACGCACGCTGCGTGTTCGGAAAAATGCCACGGCATGCCAGAGGGCTCCAAATCACATGAGCTTTAGCAGGTTGGGACTATAGACTATGGTAGAGCCATTAGACATGCTGGTTAGGCAAAGCAAGCAGGTCCAATGTGCAAACCAGAAACTATGTCAAAACTGACCATGCACACAAGGTGCTTGACAGATGCCTAGGGCATCTAGGCAACTCTTGGGGTGGCCAAAATCTCCAGATCCTAATCTCTTTAGATGAAAAAGAGGGTGCCAAGGTTAGTTTGTGAAAAACAAAAACTTGTTAGTGTAAGTCTTTGAGAAAACCATTTTTGGATAGAAAAAAAGGGCATCGTTTCATGGACAAAAAATACTCCAATGGGTCCGTTCTCCTAGACTTAAGGGTTTGGTAGGGAGGACTATAAGCAGGAAAAAGCTCATGGGCACTAGAGCAAAATAAACTAGGGTTGCGGTAGAAAAAGTCAATCTGGACCAGAGAGCAAAAGAGGATGGTTTGCTCAAATTTTTCATAGAACATCAATGGATTTTTGCATAAAGCTGAATTATATGCATCTACTGACATCTCCAATATTTGGTGGAGGTTTTAAAGGAATATTTAAATAGGTTGTAGTGCAAAAGTGCAACTGGACCAGATTTGAAAACTTGGGGTAAAGCTCAAAATCTCCAAATGACTAAAGGATCTTTTTGCATAAAAGTGATTTAGGGACATCATATGTCATTGCCAAATTTTGGTGGGATTTTTAAATGAATTTATCCAAGGGTTGCAGTGCAAATGGGACCCTAAAACCTATGAAAAATCATTTTTAAAGAAATAAAGCTCAGCGAAAATAATCATATAGATAATTCTACTGATAAAAGAAATGTTTCTAGAGAGGGTATACAAGTCCAACAAAAAGTTTTTACTAGGGGTGAAAACTCCAAAACTCAGAGGAAAAGAGTGGTTCTGAATCAAAGAAAAATCCAAAAAAAAAATTTTACCAGGGCAAAATTTTTATCAATAAATAATGGTTAAATTTTTTGGGTGTTAAAGTGTCTCGGCACGACGAACTGTAGCAACGGTGCATACTTAGGGAGAACACTTATACCTTGAAATTTAGTAAGTGACCATCTTATAATGCTACCGCCGTACTAAGCAAAATAAGATGCATAAAATATAAACATCACATGCAATCAAAAATATGTTACATGATATGGCCATCATCATCTTGTGCTCATGATCTCCATCACCGAAGCATCGTCATGATCTCCATCGTCACCGGCACGACACCTTGATCTCCATCGTAGCATCGTTGTCGACTCACCAACTATTGTTACTACGACTATCGCTACCGCTTAGTGATAAAGTAAAACAATTACATGGCGATTGCATTGCATACAATAAAGCGACAACCATATGGCTCCTGCCAGTTGCCGATAACTTTGTTACAAAACATGATCATCTCATACAACAATTTATATCACATCATGCTTGACCATATCACATCACAGCAAGCCCTGCAAAAACAAGTTAGACGTCCTCTACTTTGTTATTGCAAGTTTTACGTGGATGCTACGGCTTTCTAGCAAGAACCGCTCTTACCTACACATCAAAACCACAACGATATTTCGTCAAGTGTGCTATTTTAACCTTCAACAAGGACCGGGCGTAGCCACACTCGATTCAACTAAAGTTGGAGAAACCGACACCTACCAGCCACGTATGTGCATAAGCACGTCGGTAGAACCAGTCTCATGAACGCGGTCATGTAATGTCGGTCCAGGCCGCTTCATCCAACAATACCGCCGAATCCAAGTATGACATGTCGGTAAGCAGTATGACTATTATCGCCCACAACTCTTTGTGTTCTACTCGTGCATATAACATCTACGCATAGACCTGGCTCGGATGCCACTGTTGGGGAACATGGTAATTTCAAAAAAATTCCTACGATCACACAAGATCTATCTAGGTGATGCATAGCAACGGGGAAGAGTGTGTCCATGATACATCTCCGTCGTATCTATAATTTTTTATTGTTCCATGCCAATATTATTCAACTTTCATATACTTTTGGCAACTTTTTATACTATTTTTGGGACTAACATATTGATCCAGTGCCCCATATTTTGCAGAAACCCCATATCAAACGGAGTCCAAATGGGATAAAAACGGACGGAGAATTATTTTCAAATATTTGTGAGTTTTGGGAAGTAAAATCAATGCGAGACGGTGCTCGAAGGGGCCAGGAGATAGGGGGGCATGCCCTAGGGAGGCAGGCGCGCCCTGGACTCTCCTGGGGCCCCCGTAAGGCGGTTGACGCTCTTCTTTTGCCGCAAGAAAGCTAATTTTATGAGAAAAATCTGGGCGAAATATTCACCCCAATCAGAGTTACGTATCTAAGGATATTTAAGAAACGGCGAAGGGGTAGAATTTGGGAATGCAGAAACAGAGAGATAGATCCAATCTCAGAGGGGCTCTCGCCCCTCCCACGCCATGGGAGCCAAGGACCAGAGGGGAAACCCTTCTTCCATCTAGGGAGAAGGTCAAGGAAGAAGAAGAAGAATGGCGGCTCTCTCCCCCTTGCTTCTGGTGGCGTCGGAGCGCTGCCGGGGGCCATCATTATCACCGCGATCTTCACCAACACCTCCATCATCTTCACCAACATCTCCATCACCTTCCTCCATCTATATCCAGCGGTCCACTCTCCTGCAACCCGCTGTACCCTCTACTTGAACATGGTGCTTTATGCTTCATATCATTTTCCAATGATGTGTTGCCATCCTATGATGTCTGAGTAGATTTTCGTTGTCCTATCAGTGATTGATGAATTGCTATGATTGATTTGGGTTGCATGTTTTATTATTGGTGTTGTCCTATGGTGCCCTCCGTGTCGCGCAAGTGTGAGGGATTCCCGCTGTAGGGTTTGCAATATGTTTATGATTTGCTTATGGTGGGTGGCGTGAGTGAAACACAGACCCGAGTAAGTAGGTTGTTTGCATTATGGGATAAAGGGGACTTGATACTTTAATGCTATGGTTGGGTTTTACCTTAATGAATCTTTAGTAGTTGCGGATGCTTGCTAGAGTTCCAATCATAAGTGCATATGATCCAAGTAGGGAAAGTATGTTAGCTTATGCCTCTCCCTCAAATAGAATTGCAATAGTGATTACCGGTCTAGTAACATAGTCAATTGCTTAGGGACAATTTCACAACTCCTACCACCACTTTTCCACACTCTCTATATTTACTTTATTGCATATTTATCTAAACAGCCCCTAGTTTATATTTACATTTTCTTTATTATCTTGCAAACCTATCCTATTACACCTACAAAGTACTTCTAGTTTCACACTTGTTCTAGGTAAAGCGAACGTCAAGCGTGCGTAGAGTTGTATCGGTGGTCGATAGAACTTGAGGGAATATTTATTCTACCTTTAGCTCCTCGTTGGGTTCGACACTCTTACTTATCGAAAACTGTTGTGATCCCCTACACTTGTGGGTTATCAAGACCTTTTTCTGGCGCCGTTGCCGGGGAGTCATAGCATGGGGTGATTATTCTTGTGTGTGCTTGTTTGCTTTATCACTAAGTAATTTTTATTTGATGTCCTCAGTTGTTTTCTATCTTTAGTTATGGGTAGGAAATGCAAAATACCAAAAAAATTAGTTGTACCTACTACACCAATGGTTGAAGAACCACTCAAAATCTATCACACTACTGAAGCTTTTTACTTGGATCATCTTCGATCCCTTTGTGCTCGTGCTGAAACCCTCACTAGCTTAGTTGAGGGCAAATCTTTAGATGAGCATGCTTGTTTTGTGCGACACTGTATATCTGAAAAGGGGAAACTTTTACTGGATCAAATTCATCGGTTGCAATGCTATGCTTGGAATTTGTGTGAGATATATGATGTTACTTGTTGTTCTGAAAACACTAAGAAACACCTTCCCTACCAATGTGAGTTTATTGATAATGGGATCGTATCTTCGTATGCTAAGGGTGTTTATAATTACTATGATGTTCAACATATTGAAGAATTTGTCGCTTTTAAGGGTGCTTATGAAATTGCTTCTTTGATTGAAAAGTATGATGCTACTCTCTACAAATATGAAAATTTTGCCATATTTAAATATTTTTATGATAAACATGCTTCTAATGCCTGTGTTAAACTATATATTGAGGACTCCTCCGCTGTCCAAGAAGAGACTAATATTTTGCAGGAAACTATGGAAGAAGAAATTGATGAAACTGTGAGCTCATTGGATGAAAAAGATGATGAGGAGAGCGAAGAACAAAAGGAGGAAGAGCGGATTGATCACCCGTGCCCACCTTCTAATGAGAGTAACTCTTCAACTCATACATTGTTTAATTCCCCTTCATGCTTACCGATGGATGATTGCTATGATGATTGTTATGATCCCGTTGATTCTCTTGAAATATCCCTTTCTGATGATGCTTGCTATGCTTGTGGCCAAGATGCCAATATGAATTACGCTTATGGAGATGAACTTTCTATAGTTCCTTATGTTAAACATGAAATTGTTGCTATTGCACCCACGCATGATAGTCCTATTATCTTTTTGAATTCTCCAAACTACACTATATCAGAGAAGTTTGTGTTTATTAAGGATTACATTGATGGGTTGCGTATTACTACTACACATGATGATTTTGATGAATATAATATGCATGTGCTTGCTACTCCTACTTTCAATTATTATGAGAGAGGAACTATATCTCCACCTCTCTATGTTTCCAATATGATAAAATTGCAAGAAACTGTTTATACTATGCTTGGTGTGCATGAATTGTTCTTTTATGATATATATTACTCTGTGCTCACTTCTAAATTACAAATCATTGTTAATTAAAATTGGCTTTGATATACCTTGGGATCCGGGTGGATCCATTACTTGAGCACTATATGCCTAGCTTAATGGCTTTAAAGAAAGCGCTACCAGGGAGGCAACCCAGAAGTTTTAGAGAGTCATTTATTTCTGTCGAGTGCTTTTATATAGTTTAAAAACAAAAAAAAAAAGAGGGGAACCTAAAAACTTTTCAAAAAGGAAAGTGAAAGTGAGAAAGACAAGCATTGTTGAAGTGGGAGACCTCCTTGAACATTGTTCATGCTCACGGAAACTTTGTGAATCTTGATTACAAAAACTTTTCATACAAAATAATTATCCCCTTGTATAATTCCATTGTATTATAAAAATAATGTGCCTCGGTTTGCCTTTAGGATGTTTACAATGCTTGTTGGTTTGTACGGTGCAGGACAGAAACTTTGGCTGTAGTACGCGATTTTACATTTTTAACTGGAACGTCAAATGGTTCTGATTCTTCTTGAACTGTCTTCCTATAAAACTGTTTTATTTTTCCTAATGTTGGTAGAATATTTGGGATACCAGAAGTATGGTGAATGTCCAGATTGCTACAGACTGTTCTGTTTTTGACAGATTCATTTTTTGATGCATAGTTTGCTTGTTTTGATGAATCTATCAATTTATATCAGTGGATTTAAGCCATGAAAAAGTTATATTACAGTAGACACAATGCAAAAACAAGATATGAATTGGTTTGCAACAGTACTTAGATTAGTGATCTGCTTTATCATACTAACGGATCTTACCGAGTTATCTGTTGAAGTTTTGTGTGGATGAAGTGTCTAATCGAGGATGTCTCGATATGAGGAAAAGGAAGAGAGGCAAGAGCTCAAGCTTGGGGATGCCCGAGGCACCCCAAGTAAATATTCAAGGAGACTCAAGCATCTAAGCTTGGGGATGCCCCCGAAGGCATCCCCTCTTTCTTCAACAAGTATCGGTATGTTTTTCGTATTCGTTTTGTTCATGCGATATGTGCGAGTCTTGGAGCGTCTTTTGCACTTAGTTTTCATTTTTATTTTATGAACCATGCTGGTATGAGATAGTCCTTGGTTGATTTATAGAATGCTCGTTGCACTTCACTTATATCTTTTGAGTATGGCTTTATAGAATGCTTCATGTGCTTCACTTATATCATTTGAAGTTTGGATTACCTGTTTCTCTTCACATAGAAAACCGCCATTTGTAGAATGCTCTTTTGCTTCACTTATATTTGTTAGAGCGTGGGCATATATTTTGTAGAAAGTATTAAACTCACTTGCTTCACTTATATCTATTTAGAGAGATGACAGGAATTGGTCATTCACATGGTTAGTCATAAAATCCTACATAAACTTGTAGATCACTGAATATGATATGTTTGATTCCTTGCAATAGTTTTGTGATATAAATATGGTGATATTAGAGTCATGCTAGTGGGTAGTTGTGGATTGTAGAAATACTTGCGTTGGAGTTTGTGATTCCCGTAGCATGCACGTATGGTGAACTGTTATGTAACGAAGTCGGAGCATGAGGTATTTATCGATTGTCTTCCTTATGAGTGGCGGTCGGGGACGAGCGATGGTCTTTTCCTACCAATCTATCCCCCTGGGAGCATGAGTAGTAGTAGTTTGCTTCGAGGGCTAATAAACTTTTGCAATAAGTATATGAGTTCTTTACGACTAATGTGAGTCCATGGATTATACACACTCTCACCCTTCCATCATTGCTAGCCTCTTCAGTACCGTGCATTGCCCTTTCTCACCTCGAGAGTTGGTGCAAACTTCGCAGGTGCATCCAAACCCCGTGATACGATACGCTCTATCACACATAAGCCTCATTATATCTTCCTCAAAACAGCCACCATACCTACCTATCATGGCATTTCCATAGCCATTCCGAGATATATTGCCATGCAACTTTTATCATCATCATATACATGACTTGAGCATTTATTGTCATATTGCTTTGCATAATCGCAAGATAGCTAGCTGATGTCTACTACACAACCTTCTTCTTGTAGACGTTGTTGGGCCTGCAAGTGCACAGGTTTGTAGGACAGTAGCAAATTTCCCTCAAGTGGATGACCTAAGGTTTATCAATCCGCGAGAGGCGTAGGAGGAAGATGGTCTCTCTCAAACAACCCTGCAACCAAATAACAAAGAGTCTCTTGTGTCCCAAACACACCCAATACAATGGTAAATTGTATAGGTGCACTAGTTCGGCGAAGAGATGGTGATACAAGTGCAATAGGGATGGTACATAAAGGTTTTTGTAATCTGAAAATATAAAAAAAGCAAGGTAACTAATGATAAACGTGAGCGTAAACGGTATTGCAATGATAGGAAACAAGACCTAGGGTTCATACTTTCACTAGTGCAAGTTCTCTCAAAAATAATAACATAGATAGATCATATAACAAGCCCTCAACGTGCAACAAAGATTCACTCCGAAGACACTAATAGCGGAGAACAAACGTAGAGATTATGGTCTGGTATGAAACCACCACAAAGTTATTCTTCCGGATCAATCTATAAAAGAGTTCGTACTAGAATAACACCTTAAGACACAAATTAACCAAAACCATAATGTCACCTAGATACTCCATTGTCACCTCAAGTATCCGTGGGCATGATTATACGATATGCATCACACAATCTTAGATTCATCCAACCAACATAAAAGTACTTTAAAGAGTGCCCCAAAGTCTCTACCGGAGAGTCAAGAACGTGTGCCAACCCCTATGCATAGGTTCCCAATTGTCACCAAGACATACATCAAGTGTTCTCATAAAAGACTCAATCCGATAAAATAAATTCAAAAGGGGAAACTCAATTCATCACAAGAGAGTAGAGGGGGAGAAACATCATAAGATCCAACTACAATAGCAAAGCTCGGGATACATCAAGATCGTATCACCTCAAGAACACGAGAGAGAGAGAGAGAGAGAGAGAGAGAGAGAGAGAGATCAAACACATAGCTACTACTACATACCCTCAGCCCCGAGGGTGAAATACTCCCTCCTCGTCATGGATAGCGTCGGGATGATGAAGATGGCCACCGGAGATGGATCCCCCCTCCGGCAGGGTACCGGAAAGGGGTCCCGATTTGTTTTTGGTGGTTCTGGAGGCTTGCGGCGGCGGAACTCCCGATCTATCTTCTGTTACGGAAGTTATAAGTGCACGACGGTATATATGGGTGAAAGGAGCACGTGGGTGGAGCTACGGGGGCCCCACGAGGCAGGGGGCGCGCCCGGGGGGTGGGGGCGCCCCCCACCCTCGTGAGCACCTCTCGTATCTTCTGACATGGGGTCCAAGTCCATCAGGTGGGTTTCCTTCCAAAAATAACTTCTCCAGTTGGTTTCGTTCTGTTTTGACTCCGTCTCGATATTCCTTTTCCTCGAAACGAAATAGGCATAAAACAGCAAATCTGGGCTGGGCCTCCGGTTAATAGGTTAGTCCCAAAAGTAATATAAAAGTGGATAATAAAGCCCAATATTGCCTAAAACAGTAGATAAAGTAGCATGGAGCAATCAAAAATTATAGATACGTTGGAGACGTATCACTAGCATGATGTTTTCATGGCTTGTCCGTTTTTTATGTCATTGCTACGCTAGATCATTGCACATCCCGGTACACACGGAGGCATTCATATAGAGTCATATCTTTGTTCTAGTATCGAGTTGTAATATCGAGTTGTAAGTAAATAGAAGTGTGATGATCATCATTAATAGAGCATTGTCCCAAAAAAAATAAAAAAAATAAAAAAAGAGAGGCCAACGAAGCCTAAATAAAAAATGGGGCCAAATAAGCCCGCAAAAATATATAAAAATGGACAATGCTACTATCCTCTTTTTCCACACTTGTGCTTCAAAGTAGCACCATGTTCTTCATATAGAGAGTCTCTTATGTTGTCACTTCCATATACTAGTGGGAATTTTTCATTATAGAACTTGGCTTGTATATTCCAACGATGGGCTTCCTCAAAATGCCCTAGGTCTTCGTGAACAAGCAAGTTGGATGCACACCCACTTAGTTTCTTTTATTGAGCTTTCATACACTTATAGCTCTAGTGCATCCGTTCCATGGCAATCCCTACTCCTCGCATTGACATCAATTGATGGGCATCTTCATAGCCCGTTGATTAGCCGTGTCGATGTGAGACTTTCTCCTTTTTTGTCCATAATCCCCATCATCATATTCTATTCCACCTATAGTGCTATGTCCATGGCTTACGCTCATGTATTGCGTGAGGGTTGAAAAAGCTGAAGCGCGTTAAAAAGTATGAACCAATTGCTTGGCTTGTCATCGGGGTTGTGCATGATGTGAATATTTTGTGTGGTGAAGATGGAGCATAGCCAGACTATATGATTTTGTAGGGATAACTTTCTTTGGCCATGTTATTATGAAAAGACATGATTGCTTTAATAGTAGGCTTGAAGTATTATTGTTTTTATGTCAAATGATAGACTATTGCTTTGAATCACTCGTGTCTTAATATTCATGCCATGATTAGACATATGATCAAGATTACGCTAGGTAGCATTCCACATCAAAAATTATCTTTTTTATCATTTACCTACTCGAGGACGAGCAGGAATTAAGCTTGGGGGTGCTGATACGTCTCCGTCGTATCTATAATTTTTTATTGTTCCATGCCAATATTATTCAAATTTCATATACTTTGGCAACTTTTTATACTATTTTTGGGACTAACATATTGATCCAAAGGCCCGATGTCGGTTCCTCACATTGCATGTTTTATGTTTCGCACAAACCCATATCAAACGGAGTCCAAACCGGATAAAAACGGACGGAGAATTATTTTGGAATATTTGTGATTTTTGGGAAGTAAAATCAACGCGAGACGGTGCACAAGGGGCCAGGAGATAGGGGTGCGCGCCCTGGACACTCCTGGGCCCCTCGTAAAGCGGTTGGCGCTCTTCTTTTGCCGCAAGAAAGCTAATTTTATGAGAAAAATATGGGCGAAAGATTCACCCCAATAGGAGTCACGGATCTCCGGATATTTAAGAAATGGTGAAGGGGTAGAATCTGGGAACGCAGAAACAGAGAGATAGATCCAAGCTCGGAGGGGCTCTCGCCCCTCCCACGCCATGGGAGCCAAGGACCTGAGGGGAAACCCTTCTCCCATCTAGGGAGAAGGTCAAGGAAGAAGAAGAAGAAGAAGGGGGCTCTCTCCCCCTTGCTTCCGGTGGCGCCGGAGCGTGATACGTCCATTTTGCATCATGCTTTTATATCAATATTTATTGCATTATGGGCTGTTATTACACATTATATCTCAATACTTATGGCTATTCTCCCTTATTTTACAAGGTTTATCATGAAGAGGGGGGATGCCGGCAGCTGGAGTTCTGGCTGGAAAAGGAGCAAACGTTGGAAACCTATTCTGCATATCTCCAAAAGTCCTGAAACTCCACAAAACAACTTTTTGGAATTTATAAGAAATTATGAGCAAAAGAAATAGGCCAGGGAGCCCACACCCTGTCCAGGAGACAGGGGGCGCCCCCCCTACAGGGCGCGCCACCCTATCTCCTGGGTCCCCTGGTGGGCCTCCGGTGTCCATCTTCTGCTATATCATCACGTTTACCCTGGAAAAAATCGTGGGCAAGCTTACGGGACGAAACTCCACCGCCACGAGGCGGAATCAATCTTGGGCTCTGGCGGAGCTGTTCTGCCGGGGACACTTCCCTCCGGGAGGGGAAAATCATCACCAACATCATCACCAACGATCCTCTCATCGAGAGGGGGTCAATCTCCATCAACATCTTCACCAGCACCATCTGCTCTCAAAACCCTAGTTCATCTCTTGTATCCAATCTTGTATCAAAACCACAAATTGCTACATGTGGGTTGTTAGTAGTGTTGATTACTCCTTGTAGTATGCTAGTTGGTTTACTTGGTGGAAGATCATATGTTCAGATCCTTTATGCATATTATTACTCCTCTGATTATGAACATGAATATGCTTTGTGAGTAGTTACGTTTGTTCCACGAGGACATGGGTGAAGTCTTGCTATTAGTAGTCATGTGAATTTGGTATTAGATTCGATATTTTGATGAGATGTATGTTGTCTTTCCTCTAGTGGTGTTATGTGAACGTCGACTACATGACACTTCACCATTATTTGGGCCTAGAGGAAGGCATAGGGAAGTAATAAGTAGATGATGGGTTGCTAGAGTTACAGAAGCTTAAACCCTAGTTTATGCGTTGCTTTGTTCACTACTAGGAAAAGGCCTACTAATGGCGCACTGGTTTTGCCTACTAATGGCGCACTACCGGTGCGCCATTAGTATCACGCCACTAGTATTTTCTACTAATGGCGCACCACTGGTGCACCATTAGTATCTGGTATACTAATGGCGCACCACCTAGTGCGCCATTAGTATGTAACACCATGCGCCATTGGTGTGCCTCCCGGGGGGCCATACGTAACCATGTGCTTTGTCATACTAATGGCGCACCCTGTTATGATGCGCCATTAGTGTCCTTTGGCACACTAATGGCACACCTGGTGGTGATGCGCCATTAGTATGAATATTTGTTTTTTTTATTTTTCTGATTTTTGCGCAAGTTACAAAATATATTATTGGACAAAATATATACAGCAGCACACAACAATAGCAGATTCATCGAATACAATACAAGATTAGTCTCCGAATACAATTCATCGTATTAGTCTCCGAATTCAAAAGACCGAACAAAGATAAAACATTACAAGTCTCAAGACCGCGAGTATCGAGTTTGTCTTCACATTACAAGTCGATATCGATCATCTAAACTACCATCACACAGAAGAGAGTTGCGGTCATCACGATGAGCATCATCGCGATCAAACTGGTCTTCATCCGGTTCCTCCAACGCTCCCTCCTCTCTCCCGCTAGATAGCGGGCGTATCTAGATTCGGCCTCCGCCCTAGTGGTGTACCCTTTGTAACTGTTACCGATGAAACGGTGAACCTGTCTCCAACACTCCTCCTAGTCGTCGTAGACTCCGGGAACCTTACCCTTGTACATGACATACGAGGGCATCTCTATGCACAAGCCAAACAACAGACAATACATAAGCAACATGTAAGTATGCAACAAAAGGATCGGAAGAGAAAAGCAAGACATTAATAGCATGATTCATGGTCCTACTAATAAATAGCATCGATTACATCTAAGTTGAACGACTGTCCAAATCAAAGAGACATACGAATTCATTAAAGTTTAATTACAACATGAGCCAATAAATCTTTCATAACTACACATCACTACTTTCGACTCGACTCATCGGACAGGAGCATGGATGAAGCCGCCGTCTGTCGTGATGGTCATGAAATCGCGGTTGTTGTCACCCTGCATTTGTAGCGTTTCATCTATCTCACTGTTGGACGGTTGATATCTGCGGAAGAACTGCCGCGAGGTATGAAGGACATCTTGATGGATGATGTCCGCAAACTCCGACTGGATGCGAAAGAATTCTTGTCTGAGGTCCGCGTCCTGGGTTGCCGACAACCTCACAGCCCAATCTTTGAGACTATCTGGTAGCAGAAGGTGATGATGGTCCCTTATGATCACCCGCATGTGATGGAGGGCGTAGTAGGCATCCTTCTGACCGCCAGGCGGCAGCTTGACGCAGCAGAACTTCCTATTGTGTGAGAAGGAGTGATTGCCGTACTTACGAACTGCCATGGTGAAGGTGCCTCCACATTTGGCGTAGCCGGGGAGAACATCATCAAGAACTTTCTTGACATTTGTTTAGTCTATCTTGGAGTTACGGTTCGGGTCGAAATACGTGGCCATGGAATATTCCGGGCTTAGGAGGATGAGTGTGCAATGTGTGTCACTGCACAGAACACGGAATGTTAGAAAAAAAAGAACGATCGAAATCTAAGAAATTATATGTTACGGGGCGGTTAAGGGATGACTTACTCGGGAAAGTAAGCCACAAGGAAGTTATCCTTATCTGGGTTTGCCAGAATGTCGCCTTCGAGGTGTGAACTCGCAACTTCACGGTCCCCAGCGCTGCTCAAGTGCTTGGCACGCATGTAGAAGATGTCGACTATCACGATGTCCGGGGTCTTGTCTCTAATGATCCGCATCTCCATACTGAGCGAAAACAGCCAAACGAAGGTGTAGTGCAGCGGATGAAGGTTAAACATAGCAAAGATGTCATCAAACCGCAGGACGATTGTACCCCCGATGTCGCCATCCACAAAGCCCTTGCCCTCTGGCACCTTGGCCACGAAAACTGGGTATGCCACATCATTCTCTCTCAGACGCCGCTTCCCCAAAGAAAGATCACTATCGTGCAGACTCCGCATAGCACCGGTTGCAGCATTCAGCATATTTGGCGGTAGCATCGCCCTACCCGCCACATGCACCCTCCTCGAGATATCCTTAGGTGAAGGTGGCCCGTCCTGAGCACGGATCGAACTTGGTGCCGGCTGGCTCGCACCGGTGCCCTTGTTAGTCTTTCGTTTCCGTCCCTTCTTCTTGATCTCCTGTAATGGGACCGAGTTCTGCTCACAGACCGCCTTCTTGAGCGTGTTGGGGCTGATAATATTTCGCGCCTTAGCTATCTGAGGCTCGGTGAAGGCGGGAGCTGGAGGCGTGTCCTGAGAACTGGACGCCAGACGACGCCTGTTGCAATTGGATTTTCCGCCGTACCAGCTAGATCGCGGTCGTCTTGGTTGGGTTCTTGAGAAAGAGGCCCGCAGAACTCGTCAGTGTACCCATGTTCGGCAAAGTACTTATCAACTTTGGTAAATGTACCGTCGTCATTGTCGTCGCCGTCCGGATCCTGTGCCATAGGGCTGTCCGGATCCTGTGCCATAGGGATGTCCGGCAGGTCCGGTAGCGTTGCGGCGTTCTTGCCATGGCTTGGCGCCGGCACGACTGGTGGTCTTGTCTGTGGGGTGGTGTCCCCCGCCCCCAAATGAATCTGGCTCTTCGGCCAAAGCAGGGGCCAGTTTACGCAGGCGCTGAGGGTCATCTCATCTTCTTTGTTGGCCCCAGTGGGTCGAATCAGAGGTAACAGCTCGTTGCAGCCTGGCAGCACCCGAACCACTTCAACCCTATACATTGTGGGTGCCATCGGATTACCGTGGAACATGCGGTTGCCCGGTTGAACGATTCTGCCCTTGGCGACATCGACCAACTCGCCGCCCACGAAGTGCAGAAGAGTGCAAGGAACGTCGGCGGCGCCCTGCGAAAACATGTAGGGCGTCAGGGATGCCCAGTCAAAGGCAAGGAGATGAAGTCATCGGCCGAGAGGCTTAGTTACCGTGATGCCGTCGAGCTCGGCAAATGTCGAGGCACTTCCAACGGCGGGCATGCAACTGACGGAGGGGGCGCTTGCTGGCGAGGTGCCGGCCGGCGTACACCCGGGTGCATTAAGCTCCAATGCCCATGCCGGTGCCGGAGACACGAATACCGCCTCTGCCGGAGACACCAATGGCACCGCCGCCGGAGACACCAATGGCGCCGCCGGAGACACCAATGGCACCGCCTATGCGTTGTGCGAGTTGCTGGCCGTGAAGCTGGGAACCGGGAGGCCCTGCTGGCCGCCATAATCCAAATCGTCGACCCATGAATCAACGTAGGCACCATGGCGTTGAGCTTCGTTCCGATTGTTGTTCCACTTGCTCTTGGACAAGCTCCGGAATCCGCGCCACTTGTGCCTTGAGTGCTTCAACCTCACGCGTCTGGCTTTCCGAGCTGGTCTTTTTCTCCTTCCGCACACCAGCGGTATAGTATGACCCCCATTTTGTTGACAAGCCTTTGCCGGCCACACGACCAGCTGACGTCGGCTTAGTGAGCTTATCCTTCTTTTTCATTACGTTCAACGCCCTATTTAAAGGGGTGTCGAAAGGGGAGCTCTGAGACGAGCCTGCACTACTGCTTTCAGTGTCCTGCGAAAGGAACGTGAACCATTTAGAAATATAGGGGATTATTTAGAGTGCAACCATATGGAGCTAATTACGCGGGGGTGTATTCCTTACCAGAACAAGCTCAAGCGCCCTGGTCTTCGGATCCGTGGTAAGCTCCTTTGTTATCGGGTCCTCCTTGTACCGGCCACGACAAAGTTCCTGGTCCGCTTGTCACCGCTGTATTTCTCGAAGGCGGGCGGTAGGCCGTGCTCGGCACGCTACGCGTCCTACTTGTCCAATATAGGCTCCGCCTCTATGTAACTGCAGGGACCGAGTTTGTGTTCCCCTAAGTTCATCTCCCGCATTTCTTTCCCCCACTGACTTGATTCGGAGGTTGCGCTGCTCTCGCACTTGATCTTGAACTCCATGTACTCATCTTCGCTCATCAAAGGATATTTCGCCTTGATCTTCTCATAACTATCACCTTTATCAATCATTCTCTTCACCGCGCTTCTCCAAGTAGACACGGCCGTGCTCATCCTCGTGAGGGCGGCACTGTTCACTTTATTCCCTGAGAGGCATGTGTTTTCAAATTCGGCGGGAACTTGTATCGTTCGTGCAGCTTCGTGAAGAGGAGGTTGCGCAAATTCCCGTGGTCCTTATGCCTAAGGTTCTCGGTGTTGATCGAGACGGTGCTCCGGAGAATGCACCCGTGCTGAAGCGAGTACCCCTTGACTATATGTTTGGGCTCCGTTGGATGCCCGTCAGAGTCCACTTGAGTAAATTCCTCCTTGAGGGTGCGGAGCGCATTCGGGCGCCGGTCCTTCCTTTGCTTCTTCGGTTGGCTGCCATCCGTGCGTGCGCCGCCATCATCAGTGGTGGCATGCTCGACGGCACCATCCGTGGTGTCATCCCCGATGCCACTAGGGGTTGTGTAGTCAGGATCGATGTCTTCCGCGGCGTCCTCCTAGCGGTGAGGTTGTTCCTCCATCTCCTGGGACAGCTCCCAGAATTGCTTGCCGCCCGAACCACCGGCCTCATCGTTGTGGGCCATGTTTCGCTCTAAATAGGAAAAAAGTTTGGTCAAAAAGTTGGTTATTGTCAAGGAACAAGATCATGGTCTCATCATTTAGGGTTTGTCGACGCTGAGGCACCCTAAAAGCCTAAGCTTTCATTATTTAGGGTTTGTCTGCGCCGAGGCACCCTAAAAGCCTAAGCGTACATCATTTAGGTTCTCATCGACACCGAGGCATCCGGGGCAGCCAAGGTTTCATCATTTAGGGTTTGTCGACGCCGAGGCACCCTAATTGCTAAGTTAAGTTTTCATCATTTAGGGTTTATCGATGTCGAGGCACCCTAGGTTGGGCCTAATCACTTGGCACTAATCACTTGGCTCTATTGCCACATATGTTGGGTTTATCATCTAGGGTTTATCGATGCTAAGGAGAATTCTAAGTTGGGCCTAATCACTTGGCTCTATTGCCACCTATGGTTTAATGCAGCAAGAATAAAGGGGCAGTTGGTCCTACTTAATTAAGTACTAAGATACCCCGGCCCATGCATTAGTAGCAAGTACCCCATATGTCCGATTTTTAGCAAAGTCATGCTAAAATTAACGGAAAATTTCAGCATGACCTTTGCTGAAAATAGGACATATGGAGTACCAATTTGCCGGAACGGAAGTTAATCGACATTCCGCAAACTCAAGGGCCTCTCGGGTACAACAACAGCATTACAAGTTGACAAAATTCCCAAGTAGTACAGCAGCAAAGATCACAAGTAGTACCAATGAACATATAGTCCAGCAAGTTGAAAAAGCTGAAGTTCTCAGCATGAAGAATCACACAACACAGCACCTACATTATGATGATACATTTGGAGATTGCACATATAGTTTTCACATAAGCATAATTGTTCGGAGATTGCACATACAGTTTTTGACAGACAAAGCACCTATGACTGCACATACAGTTTTTCACATTTGTAGATTGCACATACAGTTTTCACATAGAGCAATGTTCTTTTCATTTCACCTTCCATTTTTTTGTAATTCAACTCACTTCCTTTTCTTATAGTTACTACTCCCAAATGAAATGACACTTTGACATGGCTGCAATTTTCAAAGGTTCTACTTATCTGCAATTTTTCAGTGTCTGCTTAGGAGAAATAGGTTTCAAACTTCAGCTTGTTTTGTATAAGGAGACTAAAAAACAATCTAAGGAGTTCTTCAAGTTCAAGTTACAGCCTGCATGACTGAAAATAGTTACACTAAGTTTCAAAATAGAAAAATACACTTCTCAGTTTTACAAACTGAAAATTGCTCTAAAACTGAAACCTTAACTGACTTTTAGACTGAATTTTTAATGCGCACCCAACCGGTTAGAGCAGCAATGCTTGTAACTAAAGAGGGGGATGTTTCATGACAATTTCCTAGAAAAACTGTTTCAACATGGCCATTTGCATTTTCTTTTCCCTAAGTAAATATTGGGTGTAGCAAGAACAGGATGGCTCTTGGGATATATGTTGCATATTTGGTGAATTTATTAATTAGATGCAATGTTAGTTCTGGTTGGCTGGAAGGCAGTTTACTTGTACCAAAATAAATCTATTGCCTATCAGGCTATCACCATCACATGAATCAGGCTCTAGATAAACAAAGGGGAACAACACACCTGGTATTGGTCCCTAAGCTGGAAACTAGCTATTGCTTCTACTTTTTCAAGTTTGTGTTGTTCCCTACCCTTCTACATCTAGCTACTCAAATACCAACAGTTCTAGGGAAAGACAAAAGCACTCCAGCTTATATTTCTGTAGATATCTTTTTAAGGACCCTGGTTTCCAGTTTTCCAAACCTTCATCCCACCAACAAATCAAGACACAAAAATAATCAACTAAAAACATATAATAAGGTAAGATAATGCAACCCACAATCACTTGAAGTGACAGGATAGTCAGCCTTCAGAACTCTATGTTCTGGCAAAATTAACAGAAAGTATGGATACAATAAATAACAGTGCAGCAAAAAGATAGAAGGTAGGGAAAAAATGCTTACCTGGATTCAAAGAATGTATGAAACTGATAATTTGACTTGCTAAAGCTAAATGCTTAGAAGTAATTGATTTCAAACCAGATACCTGAAAAGGAACCAAAGGAAAATAAACCAAGCAGTCCAGACTTCTTGATATATAAAAAAAGAAGTGTGGCAGAACATGCCCACATTAAATAGCTATTTAGCTTGATTAAGATTTGAGGAAACTACTGGTGCATTGAAGTACTATTGATGAACTATTTTCTTGGATGTCTTGATCTACACTAACATCTGCACATTGTGCATAACAATTCACAGGCATATTTACTTGGTGTACACGTACACGTATGTACGGGTTGGCTCATTGGCTCTACTTTTTTGTTTAGGATCAGGACGTACACTAGCACTACAATTCACAGACAAAAAAGTAGATGTACAATTGTAGTACACCTACAGAAAATATTTGAACATACAGAAAATATTTGAACCTACACGTGTATGTACATTGTGCATAACAATTCACAGGCATATTTTCTTGGATGTACTGCTCTACACTAACTCTCTTTCTCCCACAAATTCACAGGCATATTTGAACCTACAGAACCTACAGAGCTCACCAACAAGGCAACAGCTCACCAACACAGCGCTGCCAAACCGTACCCACGTTGGGCATCCCGCCGCGCCGGCAGAGGAAGCAGGCGACCAACCCACACGGGCAGGCGGCGACGGAGGCCAGAAAGCAGTAGCAGCCGCGGCATGGCGTGCAGATCCCGAGTGGAAGCTAGAGAAAGGCGGCCGCAAGAAGCAGCAGCAGCGGCACGACGGGGCGGCAGCGGCGAGCTCCTGCTCCTAACCCTAGGTCACCGCCCCGTGGGGGCATGGGGATGAGCGGGGGAGAGAGGGAGGGAGGGAGAGAGACTAACCAGGCCGCGCGGGGAGGCTCGCGCCGCCGTCGAGGAGCGCGTCCGACGAGGCTAGCCGCCGTCGAGGGGCAGCTCCGACGAGAGAGATTTGGTGGTGGCCGGAGCTGAGATGACGGAGGGCTCGAGGGGGAGGCAGTGCTCGAGGGGGAGGAAGGGGAGAGGGAGGCGGCGGGGGCGCATGGGCGGCTGCGGTGCCGTGCGTCGGGCAGCGGCGGTGGCGCGGTGGAGGGAGAGGAAGGAAGTGTCGATCTGGCGAGAGGGAGAGGGACGAAGTGTATGGATGGGGGCAGATTACTAATGGCGCACCACCAGGGGGTGCGCCATTAGAATGTTTTTTTTAGTTCGAGCACTCAGCAGGTTATATTACACCTAACCCAATCCACAACAGAACCCCCCACTAGCCCGACTGGTCAGCACGCAGCACACACGCCAGGAGGTCTTGGGTTCGATTCCCAGGCTCCCTAATCTTTTTTATGCATTTTAAATGCTGTTTGATATTTATTTGTGTTTAAATATGTTCAAACTTGTTTAAATCATAACAGTAAGATTTTTTATAAAAACAGTAATAATTTTTTTTTAAATATGTTCAAATTTGTTACTTGAAAATATCATCGGCGGCAGCGGTGGAGCGGGGGAGGGTGCGGGGGGCCGGGTGCTCGTCGGCGGCGGTGGACCTAGCGGGGGAGGGTGCGGGTGGGATCGAGATGGAGGGGGATCGAGATCGAGATGGAGGGGGAATCAAGATCGAGATGGACGGGGATTAAGATCGAGTGTCCTCACGAATTCAAAAAGTGCCCATGAAATTTAAAAATATTCATGATATCAAAAAGTGCCCATGAAATACAATCGAGAAATGAAGACTACGATTTAAATACAATCTATCTTAGCTAGCTATCTGTTCACAATCTTCTTGACATTCTTTATTGCAAATGGAGTTCTTACGTGGAGCAGACGTCCTTTAGGTAGGGTGGTCCTGCTTCTTCTTGTGGTGTGTGCTGCTATTTCATCGTCGTCGTCATGTTTGATCTTCTGGTCGCCGTACTTGTCGAAGTCTTGCTCATTGGCTACTCCATCCATTCCGATGATCTTCCTTTTGCCTCTCCTCACGACAACACGACTGGGCTTTGACGGGTCGGTAATGAAGAAGCATTGGTCCACTTGGGAAGCCAATACCCATGGCTCATTTTTCGCGGTGACGTTTGCGCCCGCGGTCTTGGATTTGGCTTCGGGTATAACCATGGTGGTGAAATACCGGTCTTCTTTTAGGACGCTCTTGGCCAATCTGACACGGAACATCGGGACCTTCTCTCCAGCGTAGCTCAGCTCCCAGATCTCCTCGATCCTTCCGTAGTATCTTTCCTTGTCGTTGCCGGTGTAGGATTCCATCATTACCCCGGATTGATAACCATCGCTCTTCATGTCCTTGTTCTCGTGTAGAATGTGTAGCCGTTGATATCGTGACGCCTCATAGGTCATCAGGTTGTGCTCGACGCCTCGTGACAAGGCGAATATGAGTTGTTCTTCCGGAAGAATCCTCATGTAAAGGGTACGGCGAAGCTTCGCTTGAACCAACGCGTGAAAAATGAGTTGTGCTCTTTGATTATATCTACGTCCGTCCTCTGTTGGCCTCGGTCATTGTACGTCTTCTCAATAAAGGTTTTGTGCTCTACCACCCAAGGATCGACCACGTCTATGTGTTGTAGCGCGACTAGGTTTGCTCTTTCAAAGTCAGCGAGTCGACCCTCGAAGTCGACATGCATTTCGCCGCGACCCTTATGGTGACCCCATCCAGCGAGCTTGCTGAGGTGCCTGTTGACGGGCAGACCAACGGGGTTCTCGATGCCTAGATAATTCGTGCAGTAGGAGATGCACTCTTCGGTCAGAAAGCCCATGGCTATACTTCCCTCTCGACGTGACATGTTGCGAACGTATCCTTTGATGACACCATTCATCCTTTCGAACGGCATCATGCTGTGCAGGAACATCGGCCCGAGTTGGATGATATCCTCTACGATATGGACCAGCAGATGCACCATAACGTCGAAGAATGCGGGCGGGAAGTACATCTCAAGCTCGCATAGTATCACCACGATCTCTTCCTGTAGCCTTCTGAGTTGCCTCACATCAACCGACTTCCGAGAGATGACGTCGAAAAAGTTGCATAGGCCAAATAGCGTTTCACGGACGTGCGCGTCCATGATCCCAATGGATTGCAACTGGAAGTATCTGCGTCATCGACGCGTGACAGTCGTGAGACTTCATCCCGCTGAACTTCTGTCACTGGGTCTAGGTATCTGCTTATCTTCCGCCAGAATCAGAAGGAAGTTTTACTCCTAGGAGGCAGGTGAAAAACTGCTCGATCTCCTCCTCGACTTAGAGTGAAGCACGCGGAGGGTAGTCATTTCCGGTCTTCTTGGCATTTTGCCTTTGCGACGACTTTCTGTGTCCTGCTTCGCCTCATCATCCTCATCATCATCCTCATCATCATCATCATCATCATCATCATCATCATCATCATCATCATTAGCGATAAGCTCCTGCCTGATGCACATTGATTTCAAGTCTGCCCTTGCTTTCGGCCCATCTTTGGTCCTCTACGGCATGTTGAGCAGGGTACCAAGCAGACTCTCGCACACGTTCTTCGTGGATATGCATGACATCAAGGCTGTGAGGCAAATGGTGGATCTTCGATTACAACAAGTCCCGTAAAACAGACCTCGCTTTTCCATACCTTTAGCAGCGGCTCGCACCTTCGCTTCTTTCCTGCTCTGGCGCTTTTTGCTTCTTTCGGCGGTGGGCAGTCTCCAATTTTTCAACAGCTCGTCCTATTTCCTCGCCGCTCCTCGTGCAGGCGTTTTGAGTTCGGTTTCACCATCGAACAGATCCTTGCGTTTCCTCCACGGGTCATCATCGCGAAGCCACCTTCGATGTCCCATGAACACGGTTTTCAAGACCCGGGATCTCTATCTAGCTGGCGATACGCCAGTCATCCATGCACCTTACGCATCCAGAAAATCCGTGGACTACCTAACCCGCGAGATATCCGTAACCGAGATAGTCGTGCACCGTCGTGAGCAGTGCGGCTCTCATAGGGAAATATTCTTTCTCTGCAGCGTCCCACGTATTGGCTGGTGTTTTCCACAGCGTGTCTAGCTCCTCCTTCAGCAGCCCCATATACAGATTGATGTCGTTCCCTGGTTGTTTCGGCCCTTCAATTAGCATACTCATGTGAATGCACTTCCTCTTCATGCACAACCAGGGGAGAAGGTTGTACATCCACACAAACACAGGCCACGTGCTATGTGTGCTTCTCTGGCTGCCAAACGGATTGACTCCATCGGTGCTCGCGCCCAAAGACGATGTTCCTTGGATCCTTCCCAAATTCTGGGTATTCAAAGTTCAACGCTTGCCACTGGCTCGCATCCTTAGGGTGACTCTGCATCTTGTCTTTTTTATTTATCACCGGATCATTTCCGTCATCTTCCCACTTCTTCTCCTCCCTATCCGCGTGCCAACGCAGGAGCTTTGCTATCTTAGGGTCCGCGAAATACCGCTGCAGACGAGGAGTGATCGGAAAGTACCACACCGATTTTCGAGGAGCTTTCTTCCTCTTCTTGTATCGAGTGACGCCAAGACACCGGACATATGGTAGACTCCACGTGCTCGTCCCAATAAATGATGCAATTGTTCATGCACACATGGTATTTCACGTGCGGTAAATCCAGAGGACACATGATTTTCTTCGCCTCCTTGAAACTGGTCGGGCACTTGTTCCCCTTGGGAAGACGTTCGTGCCAGAAGGACATGTTCTCGTCAAAGCATGCGTCGGTCATTTTGTGTTTTACCTTCATCTCCAGAGCCACGAGCGTTACTTTCAGGCGGGTATCCTCAGGCCTGCATCCTTCATACAATGGAGTAACCGCGTCTATCTCCAGTTGATCCAGCTTGGCTTTCTCTCGGGCGGCAGCTCTTGCGTTATCCGTCTGCTTGAGAAGCAGCTCTTGAATATGAGGGTCCTGCACCCATCCTCCATCGTCGTCTGCTCCGGCATCTTCATCTTCATGATCATGCCCTTCGTCTTGATCTTCCTCATCAGCATGTACGACATCTTCTACATGATGATCGTACAAAGATCACCGCCGTGATCATGTCCTGGAGATTCTTCGTCTTCTCGCCCGCCCTCGCCGCGGTGGTACTTGTCTTGTTGCCCTTCCTCATTTCTTGCCCAGCCCCCATGGACGACTTCATAGTCATCTTCATCACCTTGCCACCGATAGCCATCCATGAAACCACGCAAGAGCAGGTGGTCCCGCACCTGCCCGGAATCCGGGTCCGCAATAAGGCTCTTGACTTGCATCTTCGACACGGACATCTTATCTCCGCCTCGTTCTTTTGAAGCATCTCGGCCTTCATGAGCTCAAAACCTATTCACGATGCCTTCGGTCATCGTATGGACCATGGTGGCCTGCGGGTAGAGCAAAAGCGATATTTCAGAACCAAGAAAAATTAGTCATGACCTTCCCTAAAAATAGGACCAAAAGAATGCATAGTGCCAAAATTCTCGCTTGAAACGGAAATGAATCAACATTCCGCAAAATATTGGCAACTATCAAATACAGTACCTACAAACACAAACATATATGCAACACCACAAACACATGCAACACCACAAACATACATAGATCTAGCTAGGCCACAAAAGTGCATGTGCACGTTGTTGGAGCGAGCTAGAGAGAAAAAAGTAGATCTACATCATGAAGATAGCTTTCCCCTTACTTACCTATCAAAAAAAAGGTAATTTCACCACTTAATTTTGATGAATCTATGGTGCAAATGAGGTGAGGAGGAGGAGGCAGCCGAGACAAGCTTGGAGGAGGAGGTGGAGAGAATGAAGTGGGGAAAGTGAGTGGGTAGGTGTGCTGTCCAAAATATCTTGTTGGGACACCTTGCTGCACGTTATTTACTTTATTTACTTTTTGCTCGTTACTATTTATCTTATCACAAAACTATCTATCACCTACTATTTCAGTGCTTGCAGAGAAAACCTTACTGAAAACCGCTTATCATTTCCTTCTGCTCCTCGTTGGGTTCGACACTCTTACTTATCGAAAGGACTACGATAGATCCCCTATACTTGTGGGTCATCAAGACTCTTTTCTGGCGCCGTTGCCGGGGAGTGTAGCACTTTTGGTGAGTGGAACTTGGTAAGGAAACATTTATATAGTGTGCTGAAATTTTCTGTCACTTGTCACTACGGAAACTAATCCTATGAAGGGCTTGTTTGGGGTATCTTCACCCCAACCAGAAGAGCAAAGAGATGCTCCTCAACCTACTGAACTTTATGAAAATATTCAATTTGAGATTCCTTCGGGTATGATAGAAAAACTGCTAGCTAATCCTTTTGCAGGAGGCGGAACATTGCATCCCGATTTACACCTTATCTTTGTGGATGAAGTTTGTGGATTATTTAAGCTTGCAGGTATTCCCGATGATGTTGTCAAAAGGAAGGTCTTCCCTTTATCTTTGAAGGGAGATTCATTGACATGGTATAGGCTATGTGATGATACGGGATCTTGGAATTATAAGCGATTGAAGTTGGAATTTCACGGAAGTTCTATCCTATGCATCTTGTTCATCGTGATCGTAATTACATATATAATTTCTGGCCTCGCGAAGGAGAAAGCATCGCTCAAGCTTGGGGGAGGCTTAAGTCAATGTTATATTCATGCCCCAATCATGAGCTCGCTCGGGAAATGATTATTCAGAATTTTTATGCTCGGCTTTCTCTTAATAATCGCAACCTGCTCAATACTTCCTGTGCTGGTTCTTATATGCTGAAGATTATTGATTTCAAATGGGACTTATTGGAGAGAATTAAACGCAACTCCGAAGATTGGGGTTCCGACGATGGTAAGGAGTCAGGTATGACACCTAAGTTCGATTGTGTTAAATCTTTTATGGATACCGATGCTTTTCGTGGATTTAGCGCTAAGTATGGACTTGACTGTGAGATAGTAGCTACTTTTTGTGAATCTTTTGCTACTCATGTTGATCTCCCTAAAGAGAAGTGGTTTAAATATAATCCTCTTGTTGAAGTGAAAGTAGTTGCACCTATTACAGTCGAAGAAAAGACTATTACCTATAGTGATCCTATTGTTCCTACTGCTTATGTTGAAAAACCTCCTTTTCCTGTTAGGATAAAAGCGCATGCTAAAGCTTCGACTGTTGTTCGTAAGAGTAATACTAGGACTTATACACCTCCTGAGAAAATTAATGTTGAACGTGGTATTTCTATGATTAAAGATCTCTTGGATGAGGACTTAGATGGGCATGTTATATCTTTCGTAGGTGAAACCGCCAATATTGCTAGACCCGATACTAAGACACGTAGACCTGTTGTAGGCATGCCTGTTATTTCTGTTAAAATAGGAGATCATTGCTATCATGGCTTATGTGATAGCGGTGCTAGTGCTAGTGCGATAACTTATGATCTATATAAAGAAATTATGCACGATATTGCACCTGTTGAATTGGAAGACATTGATGTTACTATTAAGCTTGCTAATAGAGACACCATTAAACCTATTGGGATTGTTAGAGATGTTGAAGTCTTGTGTGGGAAGATTAAATACCCTGCTGACTTTCTTGTACTTGCTTCCCCACAAGATGATTTTTGTCCCATTATTTTTGGTAGACCCTTCTTGCATACTGCTAGTGCTAAGATTAATTGTGAAAAGAACATTGTCACTGTTGGCATAGATGGTATGTCTAATGAGTTTAATTTTGCTAAGTTCAGTAGACAACCTCGTGAAAGGGAACCACCTAGTAAAGATGAGATTATTGGTCTTGATTCTATTGTTGTTCCTCCAACTGATCTGTTAGAACATTATTTGTTAGACAATGAAAACGATATGTTTGTGAAGGAAAGGGAAGAAATAGATGAAGTGTTCCTTAACCAAGAACCTATGTTGAAACATAACCTTCCCGTTGAAATTCTTGGGGATCCCCCTCCACCCAAGGGTGATCCCGTGTTTGAACTCAAACCTTTACCTGATAATCTTAAGTATGCTTATCTTGATGAAAAAGAAATATATCATGTTATTATTAGTGCTAACCTTTCAGATAAAGAAGAAGAAAGATTATTGAAAACTCTGAAGAAGCACCGGGCTGCTATTGGATATACTCTGGATGATCTTAAGGGCATCAGTTCCACATTATGTCAACACAAAATTTTAGTGGAGAAAGATGCCAAACCAGTTAGAGATCCTGAAAGAAATTAAATCCCAAAATGAAGGAAGTGGTAAGAAAGGAGATTCTAAAACTCCTTGAGGCAGGTATTATTTATCCCGTTGCTGATAGTGAATGGGTAAGCCCTGTCCATTGTGTCCCCAAAAAGGGAGGTACCGTTGTTCCTAATGATAAAGATGAATTGATCCCGCAAAGAATTATTACAGGTTATAGGATGGTAATTGATTTTCGTAAGTTAAATAAAGCTACTAAGAAATATCATTACCCTTTACCTTTTATTGATCAAATGCTAGAAAGGCTATCCAAACACACACATTTTTGCTTTCGAGATGGTCATTCCGGCTTCTCTCAAATACCTGTGTCAGCAAAGGATCAATCTAAAACTACTTTTACCTGCCCTTTTGGTACTTTTGCTTATAGACGTATGCCTTTTGGTATATGTAATGCACCTGCTACCTTTCAAAGATGCATGATGGCTATATTCTCTGATTTTTGTGAAAAGATTTGTGAGGTACTCATGGATGACTTCTCCGTCTATGGATCCTCTTTTGATGATTGTTTGAGCAACCTTGATCGAGTTTTGCAGAGATGCGAAGACACTAGTCTCGTCCTGAATTGGTAAAAGTGTCACTTTATGGTTAATGAAGGCATTGTCTTGGGGCACAAGATCTCCGAGAGAGGTATTGAAGTGGATAAAGCCAAAGTTGATGCTATTGAAAAGATGCCATGTCCCCAGGACATAAAAGGTATAAGAAGTTTCCTTGGTCATGCCGGCTTTTATAGGAGGTTCATTAAGAACTTTTCTAAAATCTCCGTGCCTCGACTAATTTATTGCAAAAGATATTCCTTTTGTCTTTGATGATGATTGTGTAGAAGCATTTGAAACACTTAAGAAAGCTTTGATCACTTCACCTATTGTTCAGCCACCTGATTGGAATTTACCTTTTGAAATTATGTGCGATGCTAGTGATTATGCTCTAGGTGCTATTTTAGGGCAAAGAGTCGATAAGAAATTGAATGTTATCCAGTATGCTAGTAAGACTCTTGATACCGCCCAGAGAAATTACGCTACTACTGAAAAAGAGTTCTTAGCAGTTGTGTTTGCATGTGATAAGTTTAGACCTTATATTGTTGATTCCAAAGTTACTATTCACACTGATCATGCTGCTATTAAATATCTTATGGAAAAGAAAGATGCTAAGCCGAGACTCATTAGATGTGTCCTCTTGCTCCAAGAATTTGATTTGCATATTATTGATAGAAAGGGAGCTGAGAACCCAGTTGCAGACAATTTGTCTAGGTTAGAGAATGTTCTTGATGACCCACTGCCTATTAATGATAGTTTTCCTGATGAACAATTAGCGGTTGTAAATGCTTCTTGTACTGCTCCTTGGTATGCTGTTTATGCTAATTACATTGTTGCTAAATATATACCGCCTAGTTTCACATACCAGCAAAAGAAAAAGTTCTTTTATGATTTAAGACATTACTTCTGGGATGATCCACACCTTTATAAAGAAGGAGTAGATGGTATTATTAGACGTTGTGTGCCTGAGCATGAACAGGAACAAATCCTACGCAAGTGTCACTCTGAATCTTATGGAGGACACCACGCTAGAGATAGAACTGCACATAAGGTACTTCAATCTGGTTTTTATTGGCCTACTCTTCTCAAAGATGCTCGTAAGTTTGTTTTATCCTATGATGAATGTCAAAGAATAGGTAACATCAGTAGACGTCAAGAAATTCCTATGATTTATTCCCTTGTTATTGAACCGTTTGATGTTTGGGGCTTTGATTATATGGGACCTTTTCCTGCCTCCAATGGTTATACACATATTTTAGTTGCTGTTGATTACGTTACTAAGTGGGTAGAAGCTATTCCAACTAGTAGTGCTGATCATAACACTTCTATTAAAATGCTTAAACAAGTTATTTTTCCGAGGTTTGGAGTCCCTAGATATCTTATGACTGATGGTGGTTCACACTTTATTCATGGTGCTTTCCGTAAAATGGTTGCTAAATATGATGTTAATCATAGAATTGCATCTCCATATCACCCACAGTCTAGTGGCCAAGTAGAATTGAGCAATAGAGAGCTCAAATTAATTTTGCAAAATACTGTTAATAGGTCTAGAAAGAATTGGTCGAAGAAACTTGATGATGCATTATGGGCCTATAGAACCGCATATAAGAATCCTATGGGTATGTCTCCGTATAAAATGGTTTATGGAAAAGCATGTCACTTACCTCTCGAACAAGAACATAAGGCATATTGGGATATTAAAGAGCTCAATTATGACTTCAAACTTGCCGGTGAGAAAAGGTTATTTGATATTAGTTCACTTGATGAATGGAGAACCCAAGCTTATGAAAATGCCAAGATTTTCAAAGAAAAAGTCAAACGCTGGCATGATAAGAGGATACAAAAGCGTGAGTTTAATGTAGGAGATTATGTGTTATTGTTCAACTCTCGTTTATGATTTTTTGCAGGAAAACTTCTCTCAAGATGGGAAGGTCCCTACGTTATCGAAGAGGTCTATCGTTCTAGTGCTATAAAAATCAACAACTTCGAAGGCACAAATCCGAGGGTGGTAAACGGTCAAAGAATTAAACATTATATTTTAGGTAATCCTATTAATGTGGAAACTAATATTATTGAGACCATAACCCCTGAGGAATACATAAGAGACACTTTCCAGAACATTCCAGACTCCGAAAAGGCATAGGTACGTGGTACGGTAAGTAAACCGACTCCAAAACAACTCTAATGGCAATTTTTATCAGTTTTGGATTATTTAAGAATTTTAGGAAGAAAGAAGTAGTCTGAAAGGGACACGAGGCTCCCACGAGAGAGGAGAGCGCCCCCCCCCCCCTGTAGGGCGCGCCCCCTATCTCGTGGGCACCTCGTGTGCCTCCCGGACTCCATTTTCTTGTATGTTACGTATTTTGGTCGGTAAAAATTCATTATATATACTCCCGAAGGTTTTGACCACCGTATCATGAAAATATCCTCTGTTTTCATTTCGAGCTGTTTCTGTTTCAGATCTAGAGCATCATGTCGTCTCCAAGCGCTCCCAAGGACAAATTTTTCGAGAGAGTTATCAACCCCTATCTCGCGGAGGTGCTGCATCATCCTCAAACCATTGAGGTGCGTGATGGGGTGCTGCACATCCGCGATGTGAAGGGACCAAGGCGTACCGGGAGCGTGGAGACAAAGGTCGAAACCGTGGAGCAAGAAATTTTCAAAGTGTCAAGGGATGGTGGAGCGTGGACTCAACGCCAACCAGATGATGATCACGGAGTTCACCAACAACCACAAGCTGGATGCCAAAGTCATTGGGGAAACCATCTTCAAACTCCAAGAGAAAATCGAGCACCTCCAAGCCCAGATATATGACCTGCAAAACCAGAACTGTATGAATATAGATTCAAGCGAATGAGTTTGGCTGCAGATTTAAGGATTCCGGAGACTCGATCATCCTTTTATGATGGAGAGCCGATGCCCTGGAAGACGGACGACAAGCCTACATCATCAACAACTCCTACTTCACCACCTCCGAAGAAATAATCACATGGGTATGGGCACTCCCCTTGGCAACTGCCAAGCTAGGGGGAGGTGCCCTGTTATCGTATCACCATCACACTCCTATCTTTACCGCTTTATTTAGTTCGATCCTTTTAGTAGTATCTTGATCTAGTAGATTGAAGTTTTGATATCAAGTAGTTTTGAGCTTTGCTTTGTGATCTCTTTATGTAAGCGAGTCCGTGTGCTATCTATAATAAAGATTAGTGTTGAGTCAAGGGCTTTGCTATGATACTATGATCCTGAGAAAGTAGAAATAATAAAAGAGTTCATATTGATCTTATGGATAGTGATAACTTCACATATAGAAAGTATGAGGCATAAAAATTGTTGAGAGTTGATGAACGTAGCCTCAGTCATCGTTGCAATTAATAGGAAGTGATAAGGAAAGAGGGGTTCACATATAAATATATTATCTCGAACATATTTTATGATTGTGAACCACTCATTAAGTACGACATGCTAAAAGAGTTGACGTTGGACAAGGAAGACAACGTAATGGTTTATGTTTTCCGACATCTCAGTTAAAGTATATTGTCATTGACCTTCCAAACATGTTGACCTTGCCTTTCCTCCTCATGCTAGCAAAATTCCTTGCACCAAGTAGAGATACTACTTGTGCTTCCAAATATCCTTAAATCCAGTTTTGCCATGAGAGTCCACCATACCTACCTATGCATTGAATAAGATCCTTCAAGTAAGTTGTCATCGGTGCAAGCAATAAAAATTGCTCTCTAAATATGTATGACTTATTAGTGCAGACAAAATAAGCTTTGTACAAACTTGTTGTGGAAGTAATAAAAGCGACGGACTGCATAATAAAGGTCCACATACAAGGGGCAATATAAAGTGACGTTCTTTTGCACTAAGATTTTATGCATCAAACCTAAACGCGCATGACAACCTCTGGTTCCCTCTGCGAAGGGCCTATCTTTTACTTTATGTTTTACTTTATGCTTGAGTCAAGGTGATGCTCACCTTTCCCTTTTAATTTTTATCCTTTGGCAAGCTCTTCGTGTTTGAAAGATCATGATATATATATCCAATTGAATGTAAGTTGACATAGGCTATTATTGTTTACATCACCTAAAGGTGAATACGTTGGGAGGCAACACAATAAGTCCCAATCTTTCTCAGTGTCCGGCTGAAACTCTATAACCACAAGTATTGAGTGAGTGTTAATAATTATAGGGGACTACGAGATAGTTGAGTATGTGAGCTTGCTGAAAAGCTCTATTATTGACTCTTTCCGATATTACGATAAATGTCAATTGCTTCAATGACTGAGATTATAGTTTGTTAGTTCCCAATGAAGTTTTTGAACCATACTTGATATTGTGAATTGCTTATTACTTGAGCATAGGAAATCATATGACAAAATCCATATATGTTGTTGTTATTAGAATGATCATGATGCCCTCATATCCGTATTTTATTTTTATCGACACCTCTATCTCTAAACATGTGGACATATTTTTCGATTTCGGCTTCCGCTTGAGGACAAGCGAGGTCTAAGCTTGGGGAGTTGATACGTCCATTTTGCATCATGCTTTTATATCAATATTTATTGCATTATGGGCTATTATTACACATTATATCTCAATACTTATGGCTATTCTCCTTATTTTACAAGGTTTATCATGAAGAGGGGATGCTGCAAATGGAGTTCTGGCCGAAAAGGAGCAAACGTTGGAAACCTATTCTGCAGATCTCCAAAGTCCTGAAACTCCAAAAACAACTTTTTGGATTTTATAAGAATTTATGAGCGAAAGAAATAGGCCAGGGGGCCCACACCCTGTCCAAGAGACAGGGGCGCCCCCTGTACGGCGCGGCCCCCTATCTCCTGGGCCCCCTGGTGGGCCTCCGATGTCCATCTTCTGCTATATCATCACTTTTACCCTGGAAAAAATCGTGGGCAAGCTTACGGGACGAAACTCCGCCGCCACGAGGCGGAACCTTGGCGGAATCAATCTAGGGCTCTGGTAGAGCTGTTTTGCCGGGGACACTTCCCTCCGTGAGAGGGAAATCATCACCAACAATCCTCTCATCGAGAGGGGGTCAATCTCCATCAACATCTTCACCAGCACCATCTCATCTCAAAACCCTAGTTCATCTCTTGTATCCAATCTTGTATCAAAACCACAAATTGGTACCTGTGGATTGCTAGTAGTGTTGATTACTCCTTGTAGTTGATGCTAGTTGGTTTACTTGGTGTAAGATCATATGTTCAGATCCTTTATGCATATTATTACTCCTCTGATTATGAACATGAATATGCTTTGTGAGTAGTTACGTTTGTTCCCGAGGACATGGGTGAAGTCTTGCTATTAGTAGTCATGTGAATTTGGTATTCGTTTGATATTTTGATGAGATGTATGTTGTCTTTCCTCTAGTGGTGTTATGTGAACATCGACTACATGACACTTCACCATTATTTGGGCCTAGAGGAAGGCATAGGGAAGTAATAAGTAGATGATGGGTTGCTAGAGTGACAGAAGCTTAAACCCTAGTTTATGCATTGCTTTGTTAGGGGCTGATATGGACCCACATGTTTCATGCTATGGTTAGGTTTACCTTAATACTTTTTTTTAGTTGCGGATGCTTGCAATAGAGGTTAATCATAAGTGGGATGCTTGTTCAAGTAAGAACAGCACCCAAGCACTGGTCCACCCACATATTACCGAACGTGAATCTTATGAACGTGATGAAAACTAGCTTGACGATAATTCCCAATGTGTCCTCGGGAGCTCCTTCTTTATTGTTAGAATTTGTCCAGGCTTATCCTTTGCTACATAAAGGATTGGGCCACCTTGCTGCACGTTATTTACTTTATTTACTTTTTGCTCGTTATTATTTATCTTATCACAAAACTATCTATCACCTACTATTTCAGTGCTTGCAGAGAAAACCTTACTGAAAACCGCTTATCATTTCCTTATGCTCCACGTTGGGTTCGACACTCTTACTTATCGAAAGGACTACGATAGATCCTCTATACTTGTGGGTCATCAGAGCGCTGCTAGGGGCCATCATCATCACCGCGATGTTCACCAACACCTCCATCATCTTCACCAACATTTCCATCACCTTCCCCCATCTATATCCAGCGGTCCACTCTCCCGCAACTCGATGTAAACTCTACTTGAACATGGTGCTTTATGCTTCATATTATTTTCCAATAATGTGTTGCCATCCTATGATGTCTGAGTAGATTTTCGTTGTCCTATCGGTGATTAATGAATTGCTATGATTGATTTGAGTTGCATGTTTTATTATTGGTGTTGTCCTATGGTGCCCTCCGTGTCGTGCAAGCGTGAGGGACTCCGTGTCGTGCAATATGTTTATGATTTGCTTATGGTGGGTGGCGTGAGTGACAGAAGCACAGACGCGAGTAAGTAGGTTGTTTGCGTATGGGATAAAGGGGACTTGATACTTTAATGCTATGGTTGGGTTTTACCTTAATGAATCTTTAGTAGTTGCGGATGCTTGCTAGAGTTCCAATCATAAGTTCATATGATCCAAGTACAGAAAGTATGTTAGCTTATGCCTCTCCCTCAAATAGAATTGCAATAGTGATTACCGGTCTAGTAACATAGTCAACTGCTTAGGGACAATTTCATAACTCCTACCATCACTTTTCCACACTCGCTATATTTACTTTATTGCATCTTTGTCTAAACAGCCCCTCATTTATATTTACGTTTTCTTTATTATCTTGCAAAGCTATCCTATTACACCTACAAAGTACTTCTAGTTTCATACTTGTTCTAGGTAACGCGAACGTCAAGCGTGCGTAGAGTTGTATCGGTGGTCGATAGAACTTGAGGGAATATTTATTCTACCTTTAGCTCCTCGTTGGGTTCGACACTCTTACTTATCAAAAATTGATGCGATCCCCTACACTTGTGGGTTATCAGTCCACGTACCCTCATAGACCGAAAGCGGAAGCGTTATATAGCGCGGTTGATGTAGTCGAACGTCTTTGCGATCCAGCCTATCAAGTACCGAACGCACGGCACCTCCGCGATCTGCACACGTTCAGCTCGGTGACGTCCCTTGAACTCTAGTTCCAACTGAGGCTGAGGGAAAGTTTCATCAGCACAACGATGTGGTGACGGTGATGATGAAGTTACCGGCGCAGGGCTTAGCCTAAGCACTACGAACAATATGACCGAGGTGGAAATCTGTGGAGGGGGCACCGCACACGGCTAAAAGATCAACTTGATCAACTTGTGTGTCTATGCGGTGCCCTCCTCCCCCGTATATAAATGAGGAGAGGAGGGGGTCAGCCGGCCACAAGGGGCGCGCCCAAGGGGGGCAGTCCTACTCCAAGTAGGAGTTGGATCCCCCCCCCCCCCTTTCCTAGTTCAACTAGGAGAAGAAGGAAGGAGAGGGGAAAGAGAAGGAAGGAGGGGGCGCTGCCCCTCCCCCTAGTCCAATTCGGACTAGGCCCATGGGGGGGCGCGCGGGCAGCCCTTGGCTGCCCTTCTCTCTCTCCCCTAGGCCCAATAAGGCCCATTACTTCTCCGGTGGTTCCGATAACTCTTCCGTCACTCCAATATTTATCCGATGACCCCCGGAACTCATCCGGTGTCCGAATAACATTGTCCAATATATCAATCCTTATGTATCGAGCATTTCAAGACTCCTTGTGATGTCTGTGATCTCATCCGAGACTCCAAACAACCTTCGGTACATCAAATCATATAAACTCATAATACCAATCATCATCGAACGTTAAGCGTGCGGACCCTACGGGTTTGAGAACTATGTAGACATGACCGAGACATGTCTCCGATCAATAACCAATAGCGGAACCTAGATGATCATATTGTTTCCTACATATTCTATGAAGATCTTTATCTGTCAAACCGCATAACAACATGCGTTGTTCCCTTTGTCATCGGTATGTTACTTGCCCGAGATTCGATCATCGGTATCATCATACCTAGTTCAATATCGTTACCGGAAAGTCTCTTTACTCGTTCCGTAATACTTCATCCCGCAACTAACTCATTAGTCACAATGCTTGCAAGGCTTACAGTGATGAGTATTGCCGAGAGGGCCCAGAGATACCTCTCCGAAACATGGAGTGACAAATCCTAATCTCGACCTATGACAACCCAACAAACACCTTCAGAGACACCTGTAGAGCACCTTTATAATCACCCATTTACGTTGTGACGTTTGGTAGCACACAAGGTGTTCCTCCGGTATTCGGTAGTTGCATAATCTCATAGTCTTAGGAACATGTATAAGTCACGAAGGAAGCAGTAGCAATGAAACTATAATGATCATAATGCTAAGCTAACGGATGGGTCATGTCCATCACATCATTCTCCTAATGATGTGATCCCGTTCATCAAATGACAACACATGTCTATGGTCAGGAAACATAACCATCTTTGATTAATGAGCTAGTCAAGTAGAGTCATACTAGGGACACTTTGTCTTGTCTATGTAATCACACATGTACTAAGTTTCCAGTTAATACAATTCTAGCATGAATAATAAACATTTATCATGATATAAGGAAATATAAATAACAACTTTATTATTGCCTCTAGGGCATATTTCCTTCACAGGCCTATGTGGATGATATTGTTGTGAAATCCAGGAAGAAAGAGACCTTGATAGATGATTTGAAAGAGACATTTGACAATCTCCGGGTCTATAAGATGATGCTTAACCCGGCCAAGTGTGTCTTTTGTGTGCCAGCAGGCAAACTATTGGGTTTCTTGGTTTCTGAGAGTGGCATTGAGGCTAACCCGGAGAAAATCAAGGCTATCACCTCTTTGGCTAAGCCGGCATGTATAAATGACGTCCAACGCTTGGTGGGTCGTATTGCGGCCTTGAGCCAGTTTATAAGCCGTCTGGGTGAAAAGGCCATTCCTCTTTATTAGATGATGAAGAAGACAGATCACTTTGTCTTGAGTGATGCGGCCAATGAGGCGTTTGAGGCGCTTAAAAAAATAGCTGGCTGAGCTGCCGGTTCTTGCGGCTCCTATTGAGAAGGAGCCCTTGCTTTTATATGTGGCTGCTAACAACAGAGCTGTCAGTGTGGCAATTGTGGTGGAAAGGAAAGAGTCAGGCAAGGAATATCCGGTTCAAAGGACGGTTTATTATGTCAGTGAGGTGCTTATTGAGTCTAAGCAGAGATACCCACATTGGCAGAAACTGGTTTATGGCGTGTTCATGGCTAGCCGTAAGTTGAAACAATATTTCCTTGGTCATCCCATCACTGTGGTTAGTTCTGCTCCCTTAGGGGATATTATTCAAAACAGAGAAGCCACAGGTCGGTTAGCCAAGTGGGCTATTGAGCTTGGACCTCATGGTTTGAAGTATATGCCTCGGACAACTATCAAGTCTCAAGCACTTATGGATTTCATCAATGACTGGACAGCGCTGCAGATGCCTGAGAAAAAGCCGGATAGCACGTATTGGACTATTCACTTTGATGGATCCAGTCAATTGGAAGGCTCGGGGGCTGTTGTTATTTTGACTTCCCCGCGAGGTGATAAATTTTGTTATGTTTTAAGGTTGATGTTCCCTTGTACTAACAATGCAGCTGAGTATGAAGCCTTGCTCAATGGTCTTCGGATGGCTAAAGAGATTAATCTAATCCGGGTGAGGTGTTTTGCTGACTCAGACTTGGTGGCTCAGCAAGTTTCAGGAACTTGGGGTTCAAAGGATCCGCTCATGGCGGCTTATCGCCGCGAGGTTGATGCTATTGCTGGTCATTTCAAGGGCTATCAAATGGAGCATGTTGATCGCAGAAAAATGAGGTTGCTGATGCTTTAAGCCGGCTAGGGTCCCAGTGTAAGCCGGTGCCACCTAATATTTTCCTTGATATTCTACATAAATCCTTCGGTTAAACTACCTACGGAGGAAGATCTTGCAGTTCCTGACCCGGAGGCACAGTTGGTGGCAGCTCTCCATGTTATTCCTGATGATGAAACCTTGGCCAGACGAATAACCCGGAGGTCTAAGTCAATGACTATTGTCAATGGTGAGCTACACCGATGCAGTGTGACCGGGTGTTTCAACGATGTATCTCTCCTGAGGAGGGCCGAAATTCTAAGAGAGATTCATGAAGGAGATTGCGGCCATCATGCTGGCTCTAAGTCTCTCGTTGCTAAGGCTTTTCGTCATGGGTTTTATTGGCTAACGGCTCATGATGATGCAGAAGATTTGATCAGTAAATGTGATGGTTGTCAGAAATTTTCAAGACGAGCTCATGTGTCGACTCAAGAATTGAGGATGATTCCAATTACTTGGCCGTTTGCAGTCTGGGGGCTGGATATGGTTGGGCCTTTTAAAAGGTCCAAGGACAAAGAGATCTAACTTCTCGTGGTTGTTGACAAGTTTACAAAGTGGGTTGAAGCTGAGCCGGTCAGCAAATGTGATGCAGCAACGGCGGTTCAATTCATTAAAAAGGTGATCTTTCATTTTGGATTCCCTCATAGTATCATTACTGATAATGGTACTAATCTATCTAAGGTTGCAATGAAAGAATTCTTTAAACAAGAACACATTCGTCTTGATGTGTCATCCACGGCTCACCTCCAGTCTAATGGTCAAGCTGAAAGACCCAATCAAGAAATCTTGAGAGAGGTATCAAACCCCGGCTTATGGTCCCTTTGCAGAGGACACCGGGTTGTTGGGTGGAAGAGTTTCCCTCAGTGCTATGGAGTATCAATACTACCCCCAACAGATCTACGAGTTACATGCCTTTCTTTATGGTTTATGGTGCAGAGGCGGTTTTCCCTAGTGACATTCATCACGACTCGCCCCGTGTGGCGGCTTATGTTGAAGCTAATAATGAAAAAGCACGTCAGGATGCTCTTGACCTTTTGGTTGAGGAGCGTGACCTTACGGCGGCTCGTTCAGCGATTTACCAGCAAGATCTGCATTGTTATCACAACTGCCAGGTTAAAACACGGACCTTTCAAGAAGGAGATCTGGTGCTCCGGCTCATCCAGGATCAAACTGACATGCACAAGTTATCCCCACCTTGGGAAGGGCCTTTTGTGGTCAGCAAAAATCTGAACAACGGGTCATACTACCTCATTGATGTTCGAGAGCACAAAGACTCACGCACGTCTGAGGAGGATGCCCGCAGGCTGTGGAACATTGCTCATCTTTAGCCTTATTACACCTGAGCAACCGGCTCTTGTGATTTACATACTTCTACCAATGTATATATTATGATTAGTATAATAAAGCCGGCATCCCTGATAATTCAGGGCCTCTGTCATTTCATTTATGAGAATTTGAGTCTTTATTGTCAATCCGTAAGGTCACTTGGGGACTTCCTGCTCAATGAGCATAGCTATTACTACCCTCTTGATTCGGCTTGCACGCCTTGTTACAAAATAACCTGGGGGCTTCCTGCTCATTGAGCATAGCTTTGAATACCCATTGATCCAGCTTATATGCCTGATTATAGACAACTTGGGGTTTTTTTTGCCTAAGTTTAAGATTACCAAAGAGAACTTGTTACAATGTACAGTTCAGACATAGGTAACCTGCTTTGATGATTTATAAATATCACTTGGGGGCTCCCTGTTAATGAACAAAGCTTTGTTGTCCCTTGTAATAGGCTTGGACGCTAGGTGTATTCACCAAAAATCCGGGTTATCCTGCCTTTGTATGCCTACCACTCTGATCAGATAATCCTGGGATGACTCATTGTACTTTTGACAGTCAATCTTACAAAGACCCTGAACTTGTCAAAGTTAAAATAGTGATTGGTCATGTGAGGCCCAGTTTACAGGTTTGAATTAAGGATTAACTCGGTGGTTGTTCGGCCCTTGAATAGCACTTGTTATTGAGGCTTGGCAGCCTATGAAGGCCTTGTTTTCCTGGTTTGTTTTTGCTTTGAGCATTGTTTCGGTTCTTCTTTGGTACCATACTGATATATGGTTTAAAATTGATTAGGGCCATGTTGCCTTGATCCTTATGATCCATATTGGAATCTAGCTGGAGTTTTGATAACCTGGCCTGGCTTTGGACGGTGAGTCGCCAGTATGTGTTGATTACGTGCTTAGAGCTCTGTGTTCTAAGTCTTTGGGATATTACTCTTACTACATATGGCGTGTTAAGCCGGTAGTATAAACAATTATCACAGGTATGATATTTACTTATTATGAATTTATGAGGTTCTGATAATCCCACCCTGGTTATGAACTATATATGCAGTCACCAGTGGATTTGTTGAGGGATATTATGACCCGCCCTGGGATAAACCGCCAGGGCTCTTGTTATCTGCTTGTATGCAGGAAATATGATAAACATGGTTGCGTAATGAATGACATTATAAGCATAAGTGGCAGATCTTCAAAGCATCAGATCCATGGTTTTTCATCTAGCCTATTACATGGCTCCCCGAGCTCAAAATAATAGTTGTTTTGGAGACATACAGCGTCCAAATGTTGCGATTAATAAACCGGCCTTTGCATCAGTGGTCTTGATCTTCATGTGTTGATGCTTCTGTGTCATCTTGCGCCGATTCTTCTTCTTCTTGGTTATCCATTGGCTAGAAGTCAGGCGTAGCCCAGTTGATGTCAGTCAAAGCTCTAAACACGGCCTCATCATCTATAAGACTTGATGGATCAATGTCAGGGGAGAAGGTGTGCTTACGTATTGGCGGGATAAGGTCCACAACATCATGAACCAGCCCTTTGACTTTGGAATTGATAGCATCATAAACCGGATGATATTTGGAAAGATCAGTTTCATCAGCCAGCTTGCTTGCCCAGGGGCGCATCTCTCTTGCTATGTTGGCAAAGTCATCAACACTAAAGGGTGACCCGTCCTCTTTTAAACTGGGACAGCCAGTGGCTATTTCTTTTGGGTCAAGTTCGGCTTGCCACACCTTTGCCCGGCTCAACGCAGTGACGGCACCGGCTCTGGCGGCTGATCATTTTAGTTCTTCCACCCTTTGTGGTAGCAAAGACAACTTCTCCAATACTTCCTTGATGATGGATGGTGCTGGTTTCTTATGCAAAGCAGAAGAAATAGCCCGTTGGGCACCAGTATATAGCTGCTCCACAAGGGTATATACCGCTTTCAGCTTTATGCGCATATCATCGCCTAGCTTGGAGCTTCTGGAACCTGCATTGGAAAATATACTTATCAGTCGGTTCAATGGTTGTTGAAACTTGATGAGAAGATGTTTAAGTATGTTATTACTTACCAAAGATGGCTCATGTCATGCTGTTGATTTGATATTTTAAGCCAGACAACTCATCAGTTACCGGCTTAAGAACATCTTCGGCATCTTTTGCTCTTTTCAATAGAGCTTCCCTCTCGGTCTCCCAGCCAGTTTTATCGGCACTGAAGTCTTGTTTAAGCTTTTTGATGTTTTCCAAAGCAATCTTCAGCTCGGATTTGGCTTTTGAAGTTTCAGACTGTTGGGTTTGGATATTGGCCTTCAGATCATTGACTTGGGATTCCTTCCTATTAAGTTCAGCCTGCAACATGAACAAGATAGGAGGCATTATGATAATCTTATTTGAAGTCCCAAGCACAATTCCAGTATTTTACTTGGCACTTGGGGGCTAATGCACATTGCTCTTTTCTCGAAGACCAATTTATGATGACCCGACTCATATTATTCTATGACTGGTCGGCTCATGGGGCCTACATATTTGGATTTTGGTTCCTATTTATAATGATAAGTTCCGGCTTAGCCATGCTGATTAAGCCGGCCCTTGGGGGCTAGATATGTGCATCTAAGAGCTACATTTTTTTGAAGTCCAGGTTTAACTATTTGGATTAAGCCGGCCCTTGGGGGCTACTAGTGTTGATTCTGCCGTTCTAAAGATACTATGACATGGATTCAAAAGATTAACAAAGACATTTAAAATTCTACAACATATTCAAGTTTATCATATCTAGTAGACTTGGCAGCTGACAGATATATATGGAGAAGATGGTTATGTTTACTTCAAAACGTTCCTTCATAAGGTTGACCAGGTCGGCTTCAAAGTCACGGCTGGTATAAAGGTGGTTTAAATAGCCGGACAGGATTTCTTGGGTGTGGAACTGGGCATAACTTTCTAAATCCACCTTCCACTTGCCTTTATCAGTAGCAGAAATTTCTTATTTGGCGTTGTGCTTGGATAGGGCAGTGGGAGTGCTTGGCGATGTATAAGCGGTTCCAATAACCATTATGTCTTCAGTCCCTTGAGCTGGTTGAGCAGGGTTGGGCGACTTTGCATTCTCCGGGTTAACATCCATGGAATCTATGTGGACATGGAGTTCTGGCGGTGGCTTATCAACTGAGGCCTCAGCAGCTTGGTGCGAAGTTTCAATTGTTTGTTTGTCTGCTCAGAGGGATGTGAATCTTCAACCGGCTTGTTCACCTTCAGTTTCTTGCTAGGCTTGGCCATAGCGCTGAGAATAAAGCATAAAACAAGTTTGATATGACAATTGAGTATATGAATGAAAGCAAATAGGCTTAAGTGTTTCTTACCCAGGCAGGCAGGCACAATTTTGAAAAGAGGAACCTGAGTCCCAGTTGAGTCACCGGAAGAAGAATGAGAGGTCCCCTGATAGTATGTCTCGGAAGGGTTAAGAGGCTGTCGAAAAAGACCTGGGATAAGTTAAATCTGAAGTCTGTGAAACCTCTAGACGGTGTTTGCGAGGAGCCCGCGTGCTGGGTAAGCCGGAAGAAAGAATCCCACCGCTGCTGTTCCGAGTTGTGTGGCGAACTTCGCCAGCTGTTTCTTCAAAATAAAGTTGGGATCCAAGTAAGCTAAAGGGTGAGAAAACCTTACTTGCCGGCTTGCTTGATGAACTTTCTGTCTTGGCAGAGGTTTTGAGTTGGAGGAAAGGATAATTACCCCTTGACCATCTGCATGACTGCCTTCCGCGTCATCCTGATAGTAATCATTGTCAATAAGATGTACTAAAAATGAGCCAAGGGAGTCAAGTTCTACCTCCGAATCATCATCATCCAAGTCAAATAACTTGGAGGGGGTGGTCTTCTTCTTGGCAGGCTTTTTTGGAGCCTTGTGCTTCGTCCGGGTTTTCATGGCCGGTTTATCTTGCAGTTTCTTATTCCAGAAAGAAGAGTCGGGTTGCGGAAGTTAAAATGACTATAAGAAGATAGTTTTCAAATGAATAGCTGAGCAAAACCAGGAAATTGTTGTCAAATACTTACACCTAGAGGTTTGTTAAGGGTACAAAAAGGTGTTAAGACGGCCTTGATGCAATCTTCCAAGCTCTCGTTCAGCAGAGTCTTGGTCATATTATTGATATCTTCATCAGTCAGCTCTATCTGACAGTGGCACAGAGTGTCCTTGATGTCGCCAGTGTACTCGAACATTAAGCCGAATCGGCGGCTTAAAGGCAGAATTCTCCATGCGACTCACCATCGTGCTAGGTCGATCCCATTTAAACCATTGGCCATTAAGGCTCTGATCTTCGAAAATACGGGCATAAATTTGGCACGTTCACCTGTGCTGATCCGTTCTGGGAGGTGGTGCCTATTGCTAAGCCGGTTTGCACGATAACCCAGCAGAGGATTCTCCCCTTCTGGAGAACGATCTTGACAGTAAAACCAAGTTTGATTCCAGTCCTTGGGATGATTGGGCAGTTTGGCGGCTGGGAAAGTGGCTTCTTTCCGCCTCTGAATTGAAATGCCACCTAAATCTAGCCTAGGCCCGTCTGTGAACTCAGTCTGACGGTTTAAATAGTAAAACTCTCCAAATAATTCTACAGTGGGCTCCTGTTGAAGGTACACCTCGCAGAACACTTAAAAGTTGCAGATATTTGAAACAGAATTGGGGCCGATATCTTGAGGATGGATTTTAAAAAATGAAGCACAACGCGGAAAATTTGTGAGCCAGGAGGAGTAAAACCTCGGAGCAGATGCTCAGTAAAAACAATCACTTCACCTTCCTTGGGCTCAAGAGGGGGTTCTGTGCTTGGGACCCTCCAGTGGATGACATCTTTTTTGGCTAAGACGCATGTCTGGACGAACTCGTTTAAAGTTTCCTCGGTGACCCGGGAAGCTACCCAGTTGCAGGAGGTGACAATCTTGGCTTTAGACATTTGTTTGGACTATGAAGTAAAATATTGCCAGTTTAGATTCTAATGTTAAGCCGGCCAGTGATTAACAAGTAAATGCTACAAGATTGACATGATTAAGCCGGAACACAGTGTCGGGTCATATAGATTGTGAAGTATATTGGCGGCTTAATAAGGGGACTAATGCTATGTGGCGGGTTATGGTTTATCATATAAGCCGCCCATATAGTTGCAGTGGGATAAATCTAAGGGTGATTTTTTTTTGCTAAGTAATGGGCAAACAGATTGCACAGATGGATGCTACAATTTTCGATCTGAGGCAGTTCAAAAAAATAAAATAAATTCTAAACCTAAGGTGGCGGCAGCAGCAGAACTCGTATGCTCACATGAGATCTGTTACAGAGGGGATATCTTTTTCTATTGAAAATGAATGCTAAAATGATTGTTGCTCTACTTTTTTGCCAAGTTTGGATCTGGTTATGCAATCGATGAAAGGAAGCAGAGGAACGGCGAAGAACTTCGATGAACATAGCAAACCCTAAAGGCGGATCTGATATGAGTCAAGGCAAGTACCTAGAGGTGCTGATGAACAGCAAAGAGGCGTCGCGGTGTTCTGGTTCGTTCAGGTTGATGCAGCGGCCGGAGTTGAGGCAGTCGACGAAGGACGGTGGCGGTGGAGCTCGGGCATGTGTGGGTGTTGCGAGGAGGAATACGAAGACGAGGATGCAAGGGGGGAAATGAAAAGGACCCATGTCCCTATTTATAAGATGGATAAAAGGCATGTGCGGGAAATGAGGAGGCTGAAAAATGATTATGTGGATGCACGGATGCGTCAATTTTCGGGAGTTCCATTCAAGATGAAGATATACTGAGTGAAGGAAATATGCCCTAGAGGCAATAATAAAGTTATTATTTATTTCCTTACATCATGATAAATGTTTATTATTCATGCTAGAATTGTATTAACCGAAACATAATACATGTGTGAATACATAGACAAACAGAGTGTCACTAGTATGCCTCTACTTGACTAGCTCGTTAATCAAAGATGGTTATGTTTCCTAACCATAGACATGAGTTGTCATTTGATTAACGGGATCACATCATTAGGAGAATGATCTGATTGACATGACCCATTCCGTTAGCCTAGCACTTGATCGCTTAGTATGTTGCTATTGCTTTCTTCATGACTTATACATGTTCCTGTAACTATGAGATTATGCAACTCCGTTTACGGAGGAACACTTTGGTACTACCAAACGTCACAACGAATCTGGGTGATCATAAAGGAGTACTACAGGTGTCTCCAAAGGTACTTGTTGGGTTGGCGTATTTCGAGATTAGGTTTTGTCACTCCGATTGCCGGAGAGGTATCTCTAGGCCTTCTCGGTAATACACATCACATAAGCCTTGCAAGCATTACAACTAATGAGTTAGTTGTGAGATGATGTATTACGGAACGAGTAAAGAGACTTGCCAGTAACGAGATTGAACTAGGTATTGGATACCGACGATCGAATCTCGGGTAAGTAACATACCGATGACAAAGGGAACAACGTATGTTGTTATGCGGTCTGACCGATAAAGATCTTCATAGAAAATGTGGGAACCAATATGGGCATCCAGGTCCCGCTATTGGTTATTGACCGGAGATGTGTCTCGGTCATGTCTACATTGTTCTCGAACCGTAGGGTCCGCACGCTTAAGGTTTCAAGGACGGTTATATTATGAGTTTGTGTATTTTGATGTACGAAGGTTGTTCGAGTCCGGATATGATCACGGACATGACGAGGAGTCTCGAAATGGTCGAGACATAAAGATTGATATATTGGACGGATATATTTGGACACCGGAAAGGTTCCGGAGAAGTTTGGAGCTCCGGGAGGTTACCGGAACCCCCCGGGAGGTATATGGGCCTTTTTGGGCCCATGTAGGAGGAAGGGAGAAGGAACAAGGGAGGGGGGCGCGCCCCCCCAAGCCCAATCCGAATTGGGGAAGGGGGCCGGCCCCCCCTTTCCTTTCTCCTTCCCCCTCTTCCTATTCCTACTACTAGTACTACTTCCTAATACTAGTACTCTTTCCTTCCCCCTCCATATAAGATAAGGACAAGAGCGGGAAACCTACTTGGAGTAGGTTTCCCCCTCCTTTGGTGCGCCCCCCCTTGGGGCCGGCCACCTCCGCCCTCCCCCCTTTATCTCCGGGGGGGGGGGGGCACCCTAGAACACACAAGTTGATCCTTGAGATTGTTCCTTAGCCGTGTGCGGTGCCCCCCTCCACCATATTCCACCTCGGTCATATCATAGCGGTGCTTAGGTGAAGCCCTGCGTCGGTGAAACATCAAGATCGTCACCACGCCGTCGTGCTGACGGAACTCCCTCTCCTCGGAGCTTTGCTGGATCGGAGCCCGTGGAGCGTCATCGAGCTGAACGTGTGCCAAGAACTCGGAGGCGCCGGAGTAACGGCGCTGGGATCGGCTGGATCGTGAGGAGAACGTTCGACTACTTCCTCTACGTCATCATCGACTCGGAGGTGCCGGAGTAACGGCGCTGGGATCGGCAGGATCGCGAGGAGAACGACGACTACTTCCTCTACGCTGTGATCGCTTCCGCCACGGTTCACGAGGGTACGTAGACAACACTCTCCCCTCTCGTTGCTATGCCATCACCATGGTCCTGTAATGCGTGGGAAAATTTTGAAATTACTGCGTTCCCCAAGCGGTGGCATCCGAGCCTGGTTTTATGCGTTGATGTCATATGCACGAGTAGAACACAAGTGAGTTGTGGGCGATACAAGTCATACTACCTACCAGCATGTCATACTTTGGTTCAGCGGTATTGTGAGATGAAGCGGCCGGACCGACATTACGCCAGACGCTTTACGCGAGACTGGTTTCACCGTTACGAGCATTCGTGCTTAAAGGTGGCTGGCGGGTGTCTGTCTCTCTCACTTTAGTTGAACCGAGTGTGACTACGCCCGGTCCTTGAGAAGGTTAAACGGAGTCTATTTGACGAAGTATCGTTGTGGTTTTGATGCGTAGGTAAGAACGGTTCTTGCTCAGCCCGTAGCAGCCACGTAAAACTTGCAACAACAAAGTAGAGGACGTCTAACTTGTTTTTGCAGGGCATGTTGTGATGTGATATGGTCAAGACGTGATGCTATATTTTATTGTATGAGATGATCATGTTTTGTAACCGAGTTATCGGCAACTGGCAGGAGCCATATGGTTGTCGCTTTATTGTATGAAATGCAACGCCTGTAATTGCTTTACTTTATCACTAAGCGGTAGCGATAGTCGTAGAAGCAATAGATGGCGAAACGACAACGATGCTACGATGGAGATCAAGGTGTCGCTACCGGTGACGATGGTGATCATGACGGTGCTTCGGAGATGGAGATCACAAGCACAAGATGATGATGGCCATATCATATCACTTATATTTGATTGCATGTGATGTTTATCCTTTATGCATCTTATTTTGCTTTGATTGACGGTAGCATTTTAAGATGATCTCTCACTAAAATTATCAAGTAGTGTTCTCCACGAGTATGCACCGTTGCCAAAGTTCGTCGTGCGGAGACACCACGTGATGATCGGGTGTGATAAGCTCTACGTCCATATACAACGGGTGCAAGCCAGTTTTGCACACGCAGAATACTCGGGTTAAACTTGACGAGCCTAGCATATGCAGATATGGCCTCGGAGCACGGAGACCGAAAGGTCGAGCGTGAATCATATAGTAGATATGATCAACATAGTGATGTTCACCATTGAAAACTACTCCATCTCACGTGATGATCGGTTATGGTTTAGTTGATTTGGATCACGTAATCACTTAGATGACTAGAGAGATGTCTATCTAAGTGGGAGTTCTTAAGTAATATGATTAATTGAACTTTAATTTATCATGAACTTAGTCCTGGTAGTATTTTGCAAATTATGTTGTAGATCAATAGCTCGCGTTGTTGCTTCCCTATGTTTTTATATGTGTTCCTAGAGAAAATTGTATTGAAAAATGTTAGTAGCAATGATGCGGATTGGATCCGTGATCTGAGGTTTATCCTCATTGCTGCCTGAAGAATTATGTCCTTAATGCACCGCTAGGTGACAGACCTATTGCAGGAGCAGATGCGAGGCGTTATGAACGCGTTTGGCTAGCTCAATATGATGACTACTTGATAGTTTAGTGCACCATACTTGACGGCTTAGAATCGGGACTTCAAAGACGTTTTGAACGTCATGGACCATATGAGATGTTCCAGGAATTGAAGTTAATATTTCAAGCAAATACCCGAGTTGAGAGATATGAAGTCTCCAACAAGTTCTATAGCTAAAAGATGGAGGAGAATCGCTCAACTAGTGAGCATGTGCTCAGATTGTCCGAATACTTCAATCGCTTGAATCAAGTGGGAGTTAATCTTCCAGATAAGATAGTGATTGACAGAATTCTCTAGTCACCATCACTAAGTTACTAGAACTTCGTGATGAACTATAGTATGCAAGGGATGACGAAAACGATTCCCGAGCTCTTCGTGATGTTGAAATCAACGAAGGTAGAAATCAAGAAAGAGCATCAAGTGTTGATGATTGATAAGACCACTAGTCTCAAGGAAAAGGGCAAAGGGAAGAAGGGGAACTTCAAAAGGAACGGCAAGCAAGTTGCTGCTCGAGTGAAGAAGCCCAAGTCTGGACCTAAGCACGAGACTAAGTACTTTTGCTGCAATGGTACTGGTCACTGGAAGCGGAACGACCCCTGAATATTTTGTTGATTAGAAGGATGGCAAAGTGAACAAAGGTATATTTGATATACTGATTATTGATGTGTATTTTACTAGTGATCATAGCAACCCCTCGGTATTTGATACTGGTATAGTTGCTAAGAGTAGTAACTTGAAACGGGAGTTACAGAATGAACAGAAACTAGTTGAAGGGGAAGTGACGATGAGTGTTGGAAGTAGTTCCAAGATTGATATGATCATCATTGCACACTCCCTATACTTTCGAGATTAGTGTGGAACCTAAATAAGTGTTATTTGGTGTTGAGCATAAATATGATTTGATCATGTTTATTGCAATACGGTTATTCATTTAAGTAAGAGAATAAATTGTTGTTCTGTTTACATGAATAAAACATTATATGGTTACACACCCAATGAAAATGGTTCATTGGATCTCGATCATAGTGATACACATATTCATAATATTGAAACCAAAAGATGCAAAGTTAATAATGATAGTGCAACTTATTTGTGGCACTGCCGTTTAGGTCATATTGGTGTAAAGCGCTTGAAGAAAACTCCATGCTGATGGACTTTTGGAATCACTTGATTATGAATCATTTGATGCTTACGAACCATGCCTTTTGGGCAAGATGACTAAAACTCCGTTCTCGAAACAATGGAACAAGCTCTTGACTTATTGGAAATAATACATACCGATGTATGCGATTCAATGAGTGTTGATGCTCGTGGCAAGTATCGTTATTTTCTGACCTTCACAAAATGATTTGAGCAGATATGGGTATATCTACTTGATGAAACATAAGTCTGAAATAATTGAAAAGTTCAAAGAATTTCAGAGTGAAGTGGAAAATCATCGTAACAAGAAAATAAAATTTCTGCGATCTGATCGTGGAGATAAATATTTGAGTTATGAGTTTGGTCTTCATTTGAAACAATGTGAAATAGTTTCGCAACTCACGCCATATGGAACACCACAACATAATGGTGTGTCCGAAAGTCGTAACCGCACTTTATTGGATATGGTGCGATCTATGATGTCTCTTATCAGTTTACCACTATCGCTTTTGGGGTTATGCATTAGAGACAGCTGCATTCACGTTTAATAGGGCACCATCTAAATCCGTTGAGGCGACACCGTATGAACTATGGTTTAACAGTAAACCTAAGCTGTCGTTTTCTTAAAGTTTGGAAGTTGTGATGCTTATGTAAAAAGTTTCATCCTGATAAGCTCAAACCCAAATCGGAGAAGTGCGTCTTCATAGAATACCCAAAGGAAATTGTTGGGTATACCTTCTATCACAGATCCGAAGGCAAAACATTCGTTGCTTATAAATGGATCCTTTCTAGAGAAGGAGTTTCTCTCGAAAGAAGTGAGTGGGAGGAAAGTGGAGCTTGATAAGGTAATTTGTACCTTCTCCCGAATTGGAAAGTATTTCATCACGGAAATCAGTTCCAGTGATTCCTACACCAATTAGTGAGGAAGCTAATGATGATGATCATGTAACTTCAGATCAAGTCACTACCGAATCACGAAGGTAAACCAGAGTGAGATCCGCACCAAAGTGGTACGGCAATCCTGTTCGGAAGTCATGCTACTAGATCATGACGAACCTACAAACTATGAAGAAGCGATGGTGAGCCCAGATTCCGCTAAATGGCTAGAAGCCATGAAATCTGAGATGGGATCCATGTATGAAAACAAAGTGTGGACTTTGGTTGACTTGCCCGAGGGTCGGCAAGCAATAGAAAATAAATGGATCTTCAAGAGGAAGACGGACGTTGATAGTAGTGTTACTATCTACAAAGCTCGACTTGTCGCAAAAAAAGGTTTTTTGACAAGTTCAAGGTGTTAACTACAATGAGATTTACTCAACTGTAGCGATGCTTAAGTCTGTCCGAATCATGTTAGCAATTGCCACAATTTATGAAATTTGGCAAATGGATGTAAAAACTGCATTCCTGAATGGGTTTCTGGAGGAAGAGTTGTATATGATGCAACCAGAAGGTTTTATCGATCCAAAGGGAGCTAACAAAGTGTGCAAGCTCCAGCGATCCATCTATGGACTGGTGCAAGCATCTCGGAGTTGGAATATACGCTTTGATAAGTTGATCAAAGCATATAGTTTATCTGGACTTACAAAGGAAGCCTGTATTTACTAGAAAGTGAGTGGGAGCACTACAGCATTTTTGATAAGTATATGTGAATGACATATTGTAGATCGGAAATAATGTAGAATTATTCTGCAAAGCATAAAGGAGTGTTTGAAAGGAGTTTTTCAAACAAAGACCTCGGTGAAGCTGCTTACATATTGAGCATCAAGATCTATAGAGATAGATCAAGACGCTTGATAAGTTTTTTCAATGAGTAAGACTCAAAACCCGACCACGGCAGAAGATAGAAAGAGAATGAAAGTCATTCCCTATGCCTTGGCCATAGGTTCTATAAAGTATGCCATGCTGTGTACCAGATCTATTGTATACCCTACAATCGAAGTTTGGCAAGGAGTACAATAGTGATCTAGGAGTAGATCAACTGGACAGCGGTCAAAATTATCCTTAGTGGAATAAGGATATGTTTCTCGATTATGGAAGTGACAAAAGGTTCGGTCAGAAAGGGTTACGTCGATGCAAGTTTTGACACCGATCTGGATGACTCTAAGTCTCGATCTAGATACATATTGAAAGTGGGAGCAATTAGCTAGAATAGCTCCTTGCGAGCATTGTTGACATAGAAATTAAGAAATACTTACGGATCTGAATGTGGACCCGTTGACTAAAAATATCTCACAAGCAAAACATGATCACACCTTAGTACTCTTTGGGTGTTAATCACATAGCGATGTGAACTAGATTACTGACTCTAGTAAACCCTTTGGGTGTTGATCACATATCAATGTGAACTATGGGTGTTAATCACATGGTGATGTGAACTATTGCTGTTAAATCACATGGCGATGTGAACTAGATTATTGACTCTAGTGCAAGTGGGAGACTGAAGGAAATATGCCCTAGAGGCAATAATAAAGTTATTATTTATTTCCTTACATCATGATAAATGTTTATTACTCATGCTAGAATTGTATTAACCGGAAACATAATACATGTGTGAATACATAGACAAACAGAGTGTCACTAGTATGCCTCTACTTGACTAGCTCGTTAATCAAAGATGGTTATGTTTCCTAACCATAGACATGAGTTGTCATTTGATTAACGGGATCACATCATTAGGAGAATGATCTGATTGACATGACCCATTCCGTTAGCCTAGCACTTGATCGCTTAGTATGTTGCTATTGCTTTCTTCATGACTTATACATGTTCCTGTAACTATGAGATTATGCAACTCCGTTTACGGAGGAACACTTTGGGTACTACCAAACGTCACAACGTAATCGGGTGATCATAAAGGAGTACTACAGGTGTCTCCAAAGGTACTTGTTGGGTTGGCGATTTCGAGATTAGGTTTTGTCACTCCGATTGTCGGAGAGGTATCTCTAGGCCTTCTCGGTAATACACATCACATAAGCCTTGCAAGCATTACAACTAATGAGTTAGTTGTGAGATGATGTATTACGGAACGAGTAAAGAGACTTGCCAGTAACGAGATTGAACTAGGTATTGGATACCGACGATCGAATCTCGGGTAAGTAACATACCGATGACAAAGGGAACAACGTATGTTGTTATGCGGTCCGACCGATAAAGATCTTCATAGAAAATGTGGGAACCAATATGGGCATCCAGGTCCCGCTTATTGGTTATTGACTGGAGATGTGTCTCGGTCATGTCTACATTGTTCTAGAAACGTAGGGTCCGCACTCTTAAGGTTTAGATTACGTTTATATTATGAGTTTTTGTATTTTGTTGTACAGAAGGTTGTTCGGAGTCCCGGATATGATCTAGGTCATGACGAGGAGTCTCGAAATGGTCGAGACATAAAGATTGATATATTGGACGGATATATATGGACACCGGAAAGGTTCCGGAGAAGTTTGGAGCTCCGGGAGGTTACCGGAACCCCCCGGGAGGTATATGGGCCTTTTTGGGCCCATGTAGGAGGAAGGGAGAAGGACTAAGGGAGGGCGCCCCCCAAGCCCAATCCGAATTGGGGAAGGGGCCGCCCCCCTTTCCTTTCTCCTTCCCCTCTTCCTATTCCTACTACTAGTACTACTTCCTAATACTAGTACTCTTTCCTTCCCTCCAAATAAGATAAGGAAAGAGAGGGAAACCTACTTGGAGTAGGTTTCTCCTTGCGCGCCTCCCCTTGGGCGGCCACCTCCTCCCTCCCTCCTTTATATACGGGGGAGGGGGCACCCTAGAACACACAAGTTGATCCTTGAGATCGTTCCTTAGCTGCAGCGGTGCCCCTCCACCATATTCCACCTCGGTCATATCGTAGCGGTGCTTAGGTGAAGCCCCGCGCCGGTGAAACATCAAGATCGCCACCACGCTGCCGTCGTCTTGTGGAACTCCTCTCCTCGGAGCTTTGCTGGATCGGAGCCCGTGGAGCGCCATCGAGCTGAACGTGTGCCAAGAACTCGGAGGCGCCGGAGTAACGGCGCTGGGATCGGCTGGATCGTGAGGAGAACGACGACTACTTCCTCTACGTCATCATCGACTCGGAGGTGCCGGAGTAACGGCGCCGATCGGCAGGATCGCGAGGAGAACGTGACGACTACTTCCTCTACGCTGTGATCGCTTCCGCCACGGTCCCACGAGGGTACGTAGACAACACTCTCCTCTCGTTGCTATGCCATCACCATGGTCATGTGTGTGCGTAGGAAAATTTTGAAATTACTGCGTTCCCCAACACTGAGATGCTTTGGGCTTCGTGTGAGATTAATGTGAGATGACGTCACGGCGGGTTAATACAGTTCTGTGAGCTGACGTCATGGCGGGTTATAAAATTTCATAAAGATTGATGATGGAGGATTTTTCAAAGTCAAGTACTGGAGATTGATATGAACAAATTCAAATCAACCTGGGGCCTAATATTGGGGATATAACTATTAGGTATGACCTGCCCAGGAAGGGCCGGGTCATACCACTGGCGATTCATGATGAGAAGGCCCAAGAAGATGTTGAAGATGACAGTTCATAGAGCAAGCTTACTGAAGGCCCAAGACCCGAAGGCGACTTGAGGCCCATGGGTATAAACCGCCATATGTTTAACTTGTATGTTAAGGCAAGCTTAGTTTGGTCACCGAGCGGGATACGTTGTGTATGAGCCGGCCGGGACTCTGTAAGCCTCCGGGCATCAACCTATGTATATAAAGGGGTGATCCGGTGGCGGGTTAGGGAAAGAAACAACAGATCGAGAACTAGGTCAAGCGTATTCGCTCCTTGATAATCGAAACCCAAGCAATATAACCTAAAGCAGGAGTAGGCTTTTAACTCATTGAGAAGGGCCAAACCTCGGTAAAACTCTCTGTGTCCTTTGTCCGTTTATCCCATTAAAGCTAACCTAGCGGCGATGGCTCCACACCTAAGCCCTTTTGCTAGGACATCTGCCGTGTTAAGTCCATGACAGACAAGAACTTCTATATAGGAAGGAAGAAAATAAACTGTACACCAAATTCCTCTAGAACAATTTGCGCACCCAGAGGTAGACTCATAGACATGAAAAAAAATCAAATCTTATTGAATCTTGTTTATATTGTTTAACTGTAATAATGTATGGCTACTGTATATGAACAAGAAATTTGAAGTAAATATGTTCCAGTTTTTTCGGCAACAACGAGACGATATTGAGAGCACACACCTATAGTTCAAATTGGCAGTGAGAGCGGCATTCTACTACAAAATATAGCTGATCGTGTATTTGAAATAAACAAGGTGTTTATGAAATAAATACTATGAATAAAGCCATGGCCATATACAGTTTCTATTTGTCTATTTTAATCTCCAACCAGTGCTTTGGGGCTAGGGTCAGAGGTTATGCAAGCTCAAACAAACTGAGTACTACTGTCAGCTACATCATAGTCGAACACAACTTGACTAAATCGTACATACAAGGACTCTATCCAATGAAGCTGATGGCATGCAGTACCTGTTGATTGGTATGGCGAAGTTAGAAGCAAAGGGAGAGAGAAGATCGCAAGTGAGGTAGCTATGGTGAGCCGAGCAAGACCTGAGAATTGGAATCCATGGAGGACTTGGCCGCAACGCTAGAGGATTTCATGGAGTTTGAGCTCGCCTCAGCCATGCACCCCCTTATCCGAGTGTGGATTTTCCATACTCCCATATAGCTACACCTTCTAGCCATCCAATTTGCACCAGGATCCGTGTTATTTATATATATATATATATATATAGAAATATCTCTTTCTTGTTACTTTCAAATAAGAGAATATTTGACCTTGAAACTTTGCAGGTCAATGATAAACAAGTGTCACTCTTGTGCATAAAATGTTGCTGTCTTTTTATGAAACATAAATTTGTCAAAATTCAAATTTTAAATAAGTTCCATCATTTTCAAATATTTCTGTTGCTCCAAAATTCCAAAAAGATTTTTGCACGTGGTAGTACTAGTGTGATATTGATCCGCAAAGTTTCAAGTTCAAATGTTCTTTTATTTGGGAGAAACAAAAAATTAGAAGTTTGTCACAACTTTCCCAGTTTAAAACCCGTCGCAATTCCCGAAGATCGACGAAGACAGCATGTCATCGGGTGGGAATTAGAGAATGAGGAGTGGTTGGTGGTTGTGTGCATTAAGGACATCATAAGGGCATCATCTGCAGATCATAGAGCCACATCAAAAAGGATGCGAAAATTTCTATTTTATTTTAACAGTGGCAGGGTATCTTTTCACAGGTAGGGTTTTTGGTAGGTTTTTAAAAAATTTAAAGTTGTTGTCACGGGAAGAGAAAAACAAAAAGGTTTTATGTTACATAATGGCAAAGGTGGGTAATTGGCCCGATTTTCTATTTCTATTAGTAAGAACAGCTGGTTGTGATTTACTGATGTATCAAATAGATGGTTAGATGTTACTGATTTTTTAAAGGATTTTCTAGTTTTTTCTCTTTTTATGGTTGGCCCTAATGTACATCTAATTATTATTATACTCTAGGAAGCTGGAGTACCCGCCTCCATGGGCTCACCACGGGCAAACAGCGCGTCCGTTGCTCGGTGGCGTGCCGCGGAGGCTACTTGTGGGGAGGGGGGTGCTCCAAACCGTCTAGTCTGCCTAGAAGGCTTCGACCCAAGAACCACAGCTGGGTGGTCCATGACGAGTGGAACGTCCAGCTCGCCCAGGGCCACCGTCATTGGGCAATTCCCGTCGTGCACGTGGATGAGGGACCGCAAGCTTTCTTTCCAACGAAGCCATGCTTGTGCCTGGCTGGTGACACTTTGGGTATTCATGGTTGTGCAGGTGACACTTTTTTTGCCTTCTCACATATGCTTCCGTTTTGAGGTTTATAGCACGGGGTCTCCTGCATGATGACTGTCTGGTCGGTACAGGGTTGTTTGGCATGCGTGTCCCTTACCTGTCGGCTCCTCTATAACTTGTTGTGGGGGCCACTCAGGGGGCCCTGCGAGCCATCCGACCTGCCCGGCCGAACCGCACTCCGCATAGCCGGCTGGTCGGCCATCTGGACGGTTTCCCGGTACCCGGGCGAGGTAGACGACTGTGATCAACTAGGGAGTACCCGGGGAACATCGGCCAACCAAGCAGCCACGGAGAGGGTTGACCAGGATTCATTTAGATAGAGAATAGATTTTGCAGTGTTTTTCCCTTGGGATGATGCGCCGTGCATGGTTCATTCGAGCTGTTGCGGTCGGCTCGCTAGTAAATCTACTGTGGTGGTGAGGAAATGTAAGATGGTCATTTTCTGGGTGCTGTTGCGCATTGTTGGGCTCATTCTATAGTGTTTATGATTCGTACAAGCACTGACATATATGGAGCGTCCAGCTTGTGGGACTTAAAAATAGAGTGGGTGTTTCACCTATAAAATTTGCATGCACTAAAACCCCAGGGGCATAGATCGGCGCATTCGACCAAACCCCAGCTGGTCAGGTACTTTAATTCTTTGCGTTCCGGAAAGAATGAAATGCATAGGGGACCATCCTTTTTTTGCTTTCTGATTTACGGATTCACAGGGGGCGAGGGTGAACCTTAGTTGACTGACAATGACAAAGGCTTGCGAAACAAAGTGATCAGAGGGTCGGGTGGCTACTGCGTGGTCGAGCAAAGGCCTTTAAAGCCGCCCGATCCCCCAAGCACCGCCGGCAGACTCAACTTTTGACCAGGCACTTCTACCATTGCCTTTTAATTGGTGTCGACATTGGCCTATAAACGCAGCGTCCGGTGGACTGTTCGATCCATTCTCTGCCTCTTCGTAGATGGAGTACCCTTTGGAACAGCCCCCGGTTGATCCTCTTCCGGGCTCATGGACGGAGATGGAGCTGGCCATTGTGGAGACTGCGCAGGTGCGCTTGTTCATGAGGGAGCCTGCCCAGGGGTTAGCAGAGCTGGAGGACAAGCATCACCACACCATAAGCGTGTTCATAGAGGAAGCTGGTCGTGCCCAGGGGGATTCCCAGGGCCATGCCCGTGGCGTTGGCCATGGGCGTGTCTGTGCCGGTGGCCGGGACGTTGATGTTGTCGGTGGGGTCAAAGTGGTGGTGGCCACTGTTATTCATCACCATGGTTGTAATTAGTTTTAGACGTTCTATGAATGTAAGTTGCAGCGCGACAGATTTCCAGCTTGCTTTTATTGGAAAAGATCAAAGCTTTTGGATTTGTTGCCCGTGTTGATTTTTCACATTCAACAGCCATGCCCATGAACGATCTTAATGAGTGCCAAGTACAGCCGATGCTGCCGGACGTAGCAACGACGATCACGCTGCCCGGAGACAGGATGGCCTGTGACGAGAAAGCGATTGCAGCTACGGAACCCATCTCGGGTTGCAGATATTCCACAGTGAAGATGGGACGGGCGTTCCTTCGCGACGCCGTCCCGGATGACCCTTGTGGTTAGCCTGCTGTGTTGGTGCTTTGTGTTGGGGAAGTGGAGGTGGCTTTGCCATCCGGTCTACTACTGTTGTGGCCCCTCCCCAGATGCCATGTTTTGGAATGCCTGACCGACATTTGGACACGGCGTTCTGCCTCTCTGTCGTTTTGTTGTGCGTGTGTTCTGCATCTACCCTTTGATAATGTTCTTTACCTTGATCAGTTGATTGTACGCTCGGTTCTTTTTTGCTTGTCTTCTGTGTGGTTTGTGTCGGGGTGTAATACATGGCTATTGAGTTGCTCTGGCCGGCCAAAGAAGCACATGGGCAACCCATGCGTCGTCGAAATTTTGTTGTCTGGCTTTGCAGTTTATTCGAGTGTTGGCATGGTCCGTGTTGGATCATGCCTCGCACCTACTTCATGTTTGCATCCATGTGTGTGTAGCGGCCATGCTCCAGGTACTTTTCTCTTGTGGTTTACCATAGTCTACCAGGGATACATCCTATGGAATGGATGGACCCCATGCTGCCTTTGTCGTGATGATGGACAGGTGTGATGGCGTGGATGGGGCGTCCGTCATGACCAACTTAAAAATATAGATGGATCCTCACAAGCTATGACGTGCTAGATACGTGTCAGTGATGATGTCGATGAAATGGTGTCAGGCCGGCATGGACTGCCATTGCATGCCCGGCTAGCAAGGACTGTCTAGACGGAAGGTCCGAGTAGCTGGTGCATCGTCGTACGATAGAGCGAAAGAGAGCTTTGCCACAAATAACGACAATAGTCGTTGACCATCTCATCCTACGCCAGGCCGGTGTGCATGATCCAATAGGCGACCACCTTGGCGTATGATCTAATAAGCAGAACCTCCTTTCCCTCATTGCAGAAACTGAACGCTGCTAGATCAGGACCTAACAGCAGCGTGCGCTCGTCGAATGTTGCTAGTTTCTACCTTACTAGCTGTGTTTGGCCCGAGTGCTGCTTGCATCCTGTTACTAGTGGCATCCTACTAGCAGTGCGCCAGCCAAACGCTGCTAGTAGGCACTTACACACGCTGCTAATGAGGGGGGGGGGGGGTCCTGTACTAGTGCCTAGTTCAAGCTATTCCATAGTGTTCTGTAATTGTGACATTTATTTGCTTGATTCTGGTGATCTCCCATCACATGCGTTATTATCTCTTCGTCCAGCTTGCTCTTGTAAAATTACTGAAGGACCATATGGTTTATTACCTTCCCACTTGTTGTAAATGCAAGGTCAGGGTCAAGGAAAAATATTTTTCTCTTTAGCTATGCATGAGAAAAATATCTCCCGAAATCCTCCCACCATGTGCCCATATTAGCTAATAGATGTTACATGGCCCAGTGTCATTCAATGATACACCATGGTGCACCATGCAGATATGCGTGTGCTTTCATTGATTTTAGCATTCCGCTCACAAGGTTGAGCACAATTTACACTCTTGAGTACTTCATAAAAGCCTATATATACCTCACAAGTTCAAGGTTCTTTCTCTGTCATACTCCTTCAATGTGAGCTAGGAAGAGGAAGAAATAGTAGAAGAGCGGTGAGAATGGGAGCACGGAGGAAACCCTGAGCTATCCGTCTGCGCCTCTGGAAACAGAGGTGGATATCTACCTCGGTGTTTCCCCTTGCCTCCCATTCCTATTGTTCTTAGGTTCTCCTTCCCCTTCCTTTTACCTCATGAGGAAGTGTTTCCATGATAAAAGCTTCATAAATTGTAAAGTTTAGGTCATGAGGCCTTTAGAGCGAGTAGGGAAAAGGAAGCCATGAGTATCTTAGAGCGGTGGGCATGGGAACATGAAGGAAAGCCTAGATTTCTTGGCCTCTTAATTTAGGGGCAAAGATTGTTTTGTGTTTTCCTGATGCCTCCCATGCCTATAGTTCTTAGGTATTCCGTCCTTTTCCTATTTGCTTGTACAATTATTTTAACAAATGTGCACATTTGGATTTAGATGATGGGGAAGTGATGGCAAATCAGCAAGAGGAAGAAAAATCTAAGAGCATTGGGCATGGGAACATGGAGGAAGGCCTAAACTAGTGTGTCCCTGTCCAACTAGGGTCCAACATTTGTTTTGGAATTTTCCTAATGCCTCCCATGCCTGTTCTTAGGTGTTCCTTCCTCTCCCTTATGATCTGCAAAAATGCTGTGAACGGAGTGACAATATACCTCATCGTGGCTTCAGTTTTAGTTTCTGGTTGTGCTTCTGTTTTACTTCTACTGCTTTGTTCCTTTCACTGTTTTTGTGATAACTTAGGTTCCTTTTCCAAGCATTGGGGACGAGAACATGGAGGAATGTCTAGACTTTTGAGGGGCAACGATTGTTTTGTATTTTCCTAATGCCTCACATGCCTCTAATTTAAGCACGTTCCAACATAAATAGATGTGTTCCCGCAAAAAAAATAGACGTGTTGATTTGCTTGTCAAGTTATGATTCCTTGTTGGAACTCCTTGGAATAAACATGGCACACACATTGCTTATTTATTTCAATAGGAATTTGTCAGTATCAGATGTCACTTGACTTGGCGTTGAGTCTTTTTTTGGCCCAATCTTTCACGTTACTCAATGAAATAGCAAGAAAGTCGATGAACGATCGCTACAGCAACAGCGACATAAAAGTAGTAGAACGGTTCTTCGGATCAAACAATATGCAAGAAGACCAAAGAATAGCAGTTACGAACATAATCGATCAGATTGAACCGCGCGCGTAGCAGCAACTAAATCTCCCAGATAGTAGCAAACATACACAGATATTTGGTGTACCCGAATATGATACTTTTCTGATATTTTTCTCAACTCTGATCAGAACAAAATTGTACCTTACATGGTCGTATCCAGCCTCTTCTAGAGGCAACCCAAACATAAGCAAACCGACAACAAAACACTCTCCTTCTCTCTTCTATCCAAACTAATCAAGATTTTTACTAATTAATGATTCGGCCATGTTGATTACATAGGATCCTCTTATCTTACCTAGCAAAACTAGATAGACTAAGGAATGATGTGACTAGTACTCCAAGCATGCGACCTTCTGGATCCAAAAACTGAAGGACCCAAAAACGAATAGACGTTCGATCTGGGTAGCTCTTAGATCGAACGAAACATCCCTTGCGAATCAAATCGATCGAATGAAAACGTTTGATGTGTTAGCGACTCCAGATTGAACGAAAACTTTGCCTCTTGCACCTATCAGATCAAAGTCTTATGGATTAAACTCCACGCATTAAAAACACCAGGACCCGATAAACTTGACTGCACACATGAAACAATATGAATTGTGGATGGGGGATCGATACAACAAGCTCCAACCTGCAATGTATATGGATTAGTATGGTCTATGGTCATATCACTGTGCTTGTTTGTGATTAGAATGAAAATCCATGAGATGTTAGTTGGAGGTTACTTGTCAACCGGGTCATGAAGTGCGATGCTTGTGGAGATTTTGTCGACATATGTGATGTGTCATATTCTCCACTCTCCCTGCTCACTCCTAACAAGAATCCAATAGAGTGGTTCACTTTCCTTTCCCTTCTTATAAATGAACCACCCGCGGTTAGACTATTTTACACTGAGTGTTATGTGTCCACGACATCATTGACTCCAATGCTATATGGTGCAACATGCAGTAGGTGCATTGATTTAGTTGCTTTACTGACAGCGTATATGTGCATCATAGAGCAATACAGTAGAGTCCTACTTCAGAACATTGTCCAATAGTATGAGATTTCTATAGTTAAAGGTGTGTAGTTCAAGGGTGCGAGAACGAGCCAAGGAGAGGACGAGAGAAACTCTAAGAGCATTGGGAATAGGATCATAGAGGAAAGTCTAGAGCTCGAGTTTTCCTTCAGTGTCAGAGGTACAAATTTGCTTTGTGTTTTCCCGATGCCTCGTATTCCTATTAATCGTAGGCACTCTTTCCTCTTCCTTTTGGTTTGCCTAAATATTTTGAGAGGAGAAGGTGGAAAGTACAAATGCATATGGTGTTTCAGATGATAAAGCGGTGGAAGTGAGTCGGGGAGAGGAAGAAAAGGGGGTCTGAGAGCCGTCCGTGGTCATGGGAACATGGAGAAAATCCAAAATTCTTGCCCAATGGCGGAGCTAGGATTTCCGACGTGGGTATGCAGAGTTCAATTTTTATGCACAATGATGTAAGATACAAGAAATTCATAATAATGACAATGAAACTATACATTATTTTTTTGTAGCAACAATGTCTCCAATAATTTAGTTACATTGCAAGAACAAGGAGAATCATAATATAACTTTACGAGGCACGATTGCTGACGAGCCACAATGGTAGGTGGCAAGTGGTTGGTGGCAGCCTAATTACTGACGAGCCACAATGAACGATGTGGCGATTGCTTCCAATGGCCGCTGCGGGCTAGCCGTGATGCCCTAGTTTTACAATGCGGCAGTTCAATCGGTGGAATAGCACATCACATGGACGCGTTGGCTCCTAGTCTGAGTTTTCTCCTCGGCCTCAATCGTTCTCTTCTTCATTTCTCCTGTCCTGTACATATAACTAGGCTTCCATATGCTATATAAATCCATATAAGATCTTATACACTTATTAATTTTTGCAAAAAAAAATTATTGGGTATGCATTGCATGCCCTTGAATTAGCCTAGTTGTTTCTTCATCCTTTGGACTTGTGCGATATTGATTTTGGAGAAAACAAAAGATAGCAGGTCATATACTTAGCAAATATGGCTTTGAGGATGAATCAGGAAGATGAAAAACAAAGGGTCTACAAGCAGACAAGCAGTGACCATGGGAACAGAGGAAAGCATAAAAAGTTCCAACTAAGATTTTTTTTTTAGAAAAGGGGTATTACCCCAGCCTCTGCATCAGAAAGATGCATACGGCTTATATTATTAAAAAACGAAACCAGTCTCAAAGTCTCCAGTATCTGAAAGTATGAAAAGAAAACAGTATGCTCAAGCGAGCCTAATCAAGAAGCCACAACCGGCTGGCAAATAAAATAGGAGCACTACATGCCTATCCTATTACATGACCGCCATCCAAACCGGTTGAAAATAACCCGAGCTACCATCTCTCATCGGGTAGACGCAGTAGCCAAACGCCCCCTGGCCTCCGTCGGAGTGAGTAGCGACCACATACGGATCAATGATGTGGCCCTGAAGATAACCTGCAAAAAGTGAAAGTTCGTTGCTCTATTAAAAACCAAATCATTCCTGCAGTTCCATACTGCCCATAACAAGGCACAAACTCCAACACGAATATGTCTTGCTAAATCCAAGTTAACCCCATCAAGCCATGTTCCAAATAACATATTGATAGTGGTAGGTGGAGTAATATTAAAAGCAATATGAATCGAACGCCAAAGAATCTTAGCCAGCGAACAATCTAGAAAGAGGTGCCTGATAGTTTCGTTACGATCACAAAAACTACACCTAGCAGAACCCATCCAATTGCGTTTTGCCAGATTATCCTTTGTCAAAATGACTTGTTTATGCACAAACCACATAAACACTTTGATTCGCAAAGGTACCTTAACTTTCCAGACGTGCTTCGAGCAAGGAATGACACTAGTGTTTATGACATCCAGATACATGGATTTGACCGAGAACCTACCGTCCTTAGTCAGTTTCCAAAACAATCTATCTGGCTGCTGAGACAGCTGGACATCCATCAGCCTTCGTACAAGATGAAGCCAGGCCTCCCAACGATCGCCTACCAGCGTCCTCCGAAAGCTAATATTGAGAGGCGTGGACTGTAAGACAGTTGCAACGTAGGCTTCTCGACGTTGAACAATGTTATACAGAGTAGGATATTGAAGTGCCAGAGGCGTCTCCCCAAGCCACGTATCCTCCCAGAATCTCGTGTTAGCCCCATCACCGACTAAGATTTTTCCCTGTTAAAGAAGAGGGGCTTGACTTTCATCAACCCTTTCCAAAACAGTGAATCAGTCGGGTGCACAGTCACCTGAGCCAATGTTTTAGACTGAAGATACTTATTTCGCAGAATCTGAGCCCAAGTAGCCTCTGTCTCGGACGAAAGTTTAAATAGCCACTTGCTAAGGAGACATCTATTCTTGATCTCTAGATTTTCAATGCCTAGACCGCTTGGTCCTTCGGCCTACAGATGATGTCCCATTTTGCAAGCCTATACTTTCGTTTCAACTCATCATTCTGCCAAAAGAGTCGAGATCGATAAAAGTCTAACCTCTTCCTGACCCCCACCGGGACCTCAAAAAAGGATAAAAGAAACATGGGCATACTGGTGAGGACCAAATTAATCAGAATTAATCGACCTCCATATGACATGAGCTTCCCTTTCCAACAGCTCAGTTTCTTTTCAAAACGATCCTCGATGCATTTCCACTCCTTGTTCGTCGACCACGATGATGAATGGGTATACCTAAGTATGTAAACGGTAGCGAACCCAACTCACATCCGAACAATTGCTTATACGCCTCCTGGTCCTCAGTAGCTCTTCCAAAGCAAAACAGTTCGCTCTTATGGAAGTTAATCTTGAGTCCAGACAATTGTTCAAATAAGCACAACACAAGCTTCATGTTTCTCGCTTTCGCCAAGTCATGCTCCATAAAGATGATAGTATCATCAGCATACTGCAATATGGATATACCACCATCAACTAGGTGCGGAATCAAGCCAGAAACCTGCCCCGCATCCTTAGCCTGACCTATTAATATAGATAACATATCAACCACTATGTTGAATAGAATCGGTGACATGGGATCTCCTTGCCTTAGTCCTTTGTGTGTCTGGAAATAATGACCTATATCATCATTCACTTTAATCCCTACACTCCCTTTTTGCGTAAAGGACGCAATCTGGTCTCGCCAGGCCTTGTCAAATCCTTTCATATGCAAAGCTTGTTGAAGGAAAGGCCATTTAACTTTATCGTATGCTTTTTCAAAATCCACTTTAAAAACCACACCATCTAGTTTTTTTGAGTGGATCTCATGGAGCGTTTCATGCAAGACGACCACCCCTTCAAGGATATTTCTATCTGGCATGAAAGCGGTCTGGGACGGTTGCACAACTGAATGCGCAATCTGCGTGAGTCGGTTCATCCCAACCTTGGTGAAAATTTTGAAACTGACATTAAGCAGACAGATAGGCCTGAACTGCTCAATGCGAATAGCCTCTGTCTTCTTAGGAAGAAGAGTTATCGTTCCAAAATTGAGCTTGAACAAATGAAGCTGACCAATGAACAAATCATGAAACATCGGCAACAGGTCACCCTTAATGAAATGCCAGCACTTTTTGTAGAACTCCGCCGGAAACCCATCTGGTCCTGGAGCTTTATTGTTTTTCATTTGTGCAATGGCCTCAAACACCTCCTTCTCCGTAAAAGGAGCAGTCAAAATCTCATTCTCTTCCGTCTCAAGTTGAGGAACATCCTCAACTCTTGACTCATCCAGGGACACAAAACTCTCTTCCGGAGGTCCAAACAACTGCTTATAATAGTTGGTAATGTAAACTTTCAGGTTTTCCTGACCAACTATCGTCCCTTCATCTTGTTCTAATTGAAAAATTCTCTTCTTACGATGCTTTCCATTAGCAATCATATGAAAGAATTGAGTGTTGTCCTCTCCTTGGACAACCTTACGAACCTTAGCTCTCAAAGCCCATTTCAATTCCTCCTCTCGGAGAAGCTCTTTCAACCTTAACTCGGCCTCCACTTTAGACTCCAGCTCGCTGGTATCTAATATAGAGGTTTCAGCTTTTAACTCAAGGGAGTGAATAAGCATAAGGAGTCTTTCCTTCTCAGCCTTATATATCCCATTCATATGCTTGGCCCATCCACGAAGGAACCTTCGAAGATGACGAATCTTGCACTGCCACCGCTCAATGGGTGACCTTCCCCCCGAGTCTTTAGCCCACTCTCTAGCTAACAACTCAATAAACCCTTGTCTTTCAAACCAAGCGAGTTCGAAGGAGAAAATATTCTTATTACCCATATGAGTTTGAGCCCCTGAATCGACTAGTAGCGGTGTGTGATCCAAGATACCTCGTGTCAACGCCTGCACCATTACCAGAGGAAACTTCTGTTCCCAATCGACGCTCGCCAAAACACGATCGAGCTTCTCAAAAGTCGGAACCGGTAGCGAGTTTGCCCAAGTGAATTTCCTACCCGAGAGCTCTATCTCTCTGAGATCCAAGCTTTCTATGATAGTATTGAACATAAACGACCATCTGCCGTCAAAGTTGTCATTATTCTTTTCCTCCTTTCTTCGAATAATGTTAAAATCACCACCCACTAAGACGGGTAGCTGCTCGTTACCGCAAACACGGACCATATCAGCCAAGAAATCTGGCTTGAGTTTGGGTTGCGCAGCCCCATAGACTGCCACCAAAGCCCAATCAAATCCATCTGCTTTAGTTCTGACCCGAAACTTTACCGCGAACTCTCCCAACACTACACTCCGAACCTCCAACGTTTCGCACTTAACCCCGAATAGAACCCCACCGGATCTTCCTCGAGGTGGGAGGCAGTGCCAGTCAAAATCTACCCCCCCCCCCCCAGATAAGGTGCTAAGAAATTGTGGAGAAAAATTACCTCGTCTAGTCTCGGACAAAGCAATAAAGTCTAAATGATGTTCAAGAGAAGCCTCTGCTAGAAACCGTCTTTTAGCCAAGTCTTTAAGACCTCTGCTATTCCAAAGATGCCTCTCATATTTCATCATGATTTTTTTTAGAGGTACGGATCCTAGCACTTCTACGCACAGCCGACACCGGATAAACCTTCCGTTTCCAGGTCCTTTTAGGCTTAACGCAAACATCAGAAGGTTCGGCACGCTCGGAATGAGCCTCTACCACCAAAGACTCATCCTCATGGTTAGAGGTTTCAGGAGAGGCATACTCATCCTCCTCCTCCGTCTCCTGTACCGCAGGGTCAAGATCAGCACACAAACCATCAAGAACCGTAACCCCAAGCGCATCAATCTCCGACTCATTCGTCGGCTTAATTGCAGCTATGTTACGAATCAATTATAACGCTCGTTCAGCTTCCAAATCTAGCATATCATTAACAGACTTAGAAATCTCTAGATCATTATTACCAAGTGAAACTCCTAATTGGTTGGCATTTTGCACAATCTCATCATTGGTAAAATGCATAATAGAATTTGACTTGTTAACAGACATACCAGTAGAAAGCTCGACGTCGCGCAACTTGGCCGCCCTCAACGCGCACCTGAGCTGCATGTCATCAACATCCGGCTGCTCCTGCAGTCTCCCGCTGACCCGTCTCCCTGCAGAGACAGGATCCGGGATCCCGCCGAAAGCGATGACCTCCTCGCGTGAAGCTGCGCTGGGGAAAGAGCCTCCTGCCCGTCCCCCAACAGCGGTGGCCAGCGCCGGGGCCACCGGAGCAACATCCAGTGTCGACGAGAGCTCCCAGGGCCTATCGACGGACATCCCGCCGACGCCCGAGACCGGTGAACTCGGCATAGCGCGGTCCAAGGAGTCCGGTGCCGCAGCGACCAAACCACCCGGCCCGCCCTCCAGAGCAACAGAAGAGGAGACGATGGCCTCCAGGCTGAGGTTATTATTTTCTCTTATTTTCTTCCACAATATCCTTGGCAGACAAACAAGAGCCAACTCCAGTGTTTAGTTGATCTTTTTGTCTTGCACGATTTCTGGGCTCATTGAATAAAAGGCGGTTTCAATTGTTAGGGTTCAGTTTGTTTGTCGCTTTTTTTACAGTATGGAAAGTAAGTACTAGGTGTTATTTATTCATTGGCATGCACGAAGCCCTGCATATGCTATTCCTAGATCAATAACTTGAGTTAGTAGCTATTAAGTAGTGGCACAATGGCTCATGAATGTGACGCCCTATCTTGGTAATATATGAAATAGTGAAATAAATTACAGGATGGGTAAGATGCCAACCAGTAGTCAACCCTAATTGTTTTTTACCCGGACGTGTAGAAATTTCTTGCAATATAGTACTTCTATAAAATTTTCAAATAGTTATGTACAAAATGGAAAAACAGCCACCCCTAATGAGTTTTTTAAAAGAAAAAGGCATAATGTATTTGAAACTAGAACATATGCAAGGGTACACTCTAATGCTGACTGTAAGGTGTTAAATTCAAATGTATTAAAGATTACTTGAAAGGTGCAAAAGGTACATTGGTAAACAAAGTTCAGCAGGAATCACCATCGTAAACAAGTGTGGTGCCTATGCAATATGAATGAACATTGTCACATGATAAATGCACATATAAGAATACCAGGAAGATATTACGACAGAGATACTCTAGAGCTACTTGATACTAAGAGAGCAAGTAATACACATGCTCACGAATTTGAACAAACCGAGGAAGGGAATATGAAAACATAACACGAACATGTAAGAATTGCAATATTCAGGATGACTAGAGTAACTTATAGGCTGAATCCCGATGAATTGATTCTTCATCAAAATAAGAACGCACGTACAATTTCTTAGCAGTGAGCTAACATGTTCTCAAAATAAGACAACTCAAGGTGATGCTACAGAGATGAATGATGAGGCCTTCATGTGCCTGAAGCTAACTTGTTCTAGATCTAAACGCAGGCCAAGCATTAGACGAACCCGCTTTGGAGAAAAACATCGCTAGTCTAATGCGACCTCGATTAAGATCAGATAGTTCGCGGTCCTACTACTATTGAGTTTTGAACAATAGAACTATCAACACTTAAGAAGACAAACCATCACGTAGCTAACATATCAATATCATGGCAAACTAACAATTGGCTTGAGAGTTGAGAGCACCCTACAATTGTTTCCATGTCAAATAGAGATTTGACTTGGACTCTTTGGTTGGCGGATTTGGTATGTGCTCCTTTTGTATTTATCTTTCTTAGGATGTTAATGCTAGCTAATACGATCTCGCAGCAATAGAGGTGCCTTTTGGTTCCTCCTTGCCCTCGTGACACCCACGGTTCCTCCACATTGTCATCACCAGTGGTTTCCCAATGTGGCGCGGTTCCTCCCTACGATCCACCTCGTCCATCCACCCACCCCGACCTCCGGCTGTCTGGCGTCCTCCCGACAGTGGCGCCTCATTCCGGCAAAGCCTCGTCCTCTCGGGCTGGTCATGGGGATGTTGATGGTGGTAGATTCGGACCTCCCCTTGCCAGATCTGGCATGAGGCCGTTGGTGGCAATTGTAGGTGGTGGAGCCACTACTATAGGCTAGTGCTATTAATCCCCCCTATCGCACACAAAAGAAAAAAAATGTGTGTGATTGATGCATCACATACAATATATAAATAAAACTGTGTGTCGAAAACAAAAATGTGTGCGAAGCTGGAATCATCACAAGGGAGAGGAAGGAACTACCTGTTGATGCACTACCTGTTGATGGGCATGGCGAAGTCAGAAGCTAAGGGAGAGAGAAGATCGCTAGTGAGGTAGCTAACGTCCGCCGAGCAAGACCTGAGAATAGGAGTCCATAGAGGACTTGGCCGCAACGCTGGAGGACTCCATGGAGTTCGAGTTCGCCTCAGCCATGCACCCCCTTAACCGAGTGTGGATTTTCCATACTCCCATGTAGCTACACCTTCTATCTAGGCCATCAAATTTGCACCAAGATCCGTGTTATATATTTCTTGTTTCTTTCAAACAAGAGAATATTTGACCTTGAAACTTTGCAGGTCAATGATATACAAGTGTCACTCTTATGTATAAAATGTTTTCGTCTTTTTATGAAACAAAAATTTGTCAAAATTCAAATTTAAATAAGTTCCATCATTTTAAATACTTCTGTTCCTCCAAAATTCTGAGAAGATTTCTACACGTGGTAGTACTAGTGTGATGTTGATCTGCAAAGTTTCAAGTTCAAATGTTCTTTTATTTGGGAGAAACAGAAAAAAAGAAGTTTGTCACAACTTTTCAGATTAAAACTCCTCACAGTTCCCGAAGATCGACGAAGCCAGCATGTGATCGGGTGGGAAGTAGAGAATCAGGAGAGGTTGGTGGTTGTGTGCATTAAGGACATCATAAGGGCGTCATCTGCAGATCACAGAGCCACATCAAGAAGGAAGTAGAAACTTTTATTTTTATTTTAACAGTGGCATGGTATTTTTTTTATATAGTTAAGGTCTTTGGTAGATTTTTACTTATTTATTAAAGTAGTTGTCATGGGAAGAGAAAAACGAAAAGGTTTTATGTTACATGCAAAGGTGGGTAATTGGCTCAAATTTCTATTTCTATTAGTAAGAGCAGTTTGTCATGAATTAGTGATGTATCAAATAGACTGTTAGATGTTACTGATTTTTTGTAGGATTTTCTAGTCTATTTCTCTTTTTTATGGTTGTCCCGTAATGTACTTTTAATTATTATATTCCTATAAAGGATGTTGGTGTACCCGCCTTCATGGGCTCTCGGCGGGCGAAGAGCACGTCCGACCAGTCCATTGCTCGGCAGCGTGCCATGGGGGATATTTGGGAGGATGCTCCGAACCGTCTGGTCCGCCCAAACGGCACGGACCCAGGCGACGCCGCTTGGCGGTCCATGACGGGTGGACCATCCAGCGCGCCCGAGACCGCCACCATTGGGTGGTTCCTGTCGTGCCCGCGGGTGAGGGACCACGCGCTTTCTTGAGCGTGAAGCCATGCCTATGCCCACTATGTGGCGTGTATGCCCCGTGTTGGGCTGGTCCAGTCGCAATGGGTGGGAGTTCGTTGCGATCGCATCGCCGATTGGTGCATGGGGCTTGTTTTCGCATATATCGTTATCCCCACGCGGCACGTGTGTGGAGTGAGCACTGCTTGCTCCGGCTTTGCATCTAGCCAGTTGTGCACCAGCTCTACATCTAGTTAGTTGTGCGCCACCCGTTCAGCTGCCGTGCAGACACCGGTTTAGCCGGCTGTGCAGACGCCTAGTTAGTCAGTTGTGCGAGATGTGTGGCATAGTGGATAGTCAGGTGTCCGGATAAAGTTGTCATGTCGGTTTGGCATGGTCCCTTCGCATCGCCTGCGGAAAACGAACACTGCTAGATCTGGACCTAAAAACGGCATGTGCTCGTCGAACGCTGCTAGTTTCTACCTTACCAGCAGTGTTCGGCCCGTGCTCCGCTAGTATCCTCTTACTAGTAGCGGTGTGTGATCCAAGATATCTCGTGTCAACGCCTGCACCATTACCAGAGGAAACTTCTGTTCCCAATCGACGCTCGCCAAATATAACATAGTGGAGTCAAAAAATTGTGTAGGTTTTGTGTCCTAGCCGCATAAACTTCAAACACTTCACAATGTATATCACAAAAAATTCAAATTTAAACTGCATGACATAATCATTAACAAGCATATAGTTTCATCATCATGTTTTTCAAAGTAAAACATGCAAAAGTTTATCCAAAAGGCATCACTTCAAACACAAAGTTTGGTCAAAAATCATGACAAACATAGCATGTGTATGCTATGGATCGATCTTCTTCTTCTTCTTCTTCTTCTTCTCCTTCTTCTCCTTCTTCTCCTTCTTCTTCTTCTTCTTCTTCTCCTCCTCGGCGAGGGCCAACGCTGCGGCCGTCAGCTTTCTAGCTCTCTTGGTGTCGGTGGGAGCAGCGGGAGGGCGGCAGACTATAGCCAGAGAGGCGGTCGCCAGCCCGGTGGACTTTGGCACGGTTTGGGCCGGTGCTTGTGGCCGGTGGAGCTTTTTAATTCCTAACGTTTTTTTGGTGTGTAGGTGGTTTCATGCGGCGACAAGCCAGTGGTGGTGGCTGAAGCGTCTTGGCTATCCATTCTGACGACTGGGCCGATCGTCGGTGGCAACGACAGCACCTGGGGGTGGCAACAGCGGGAATGGCGGAGCTGTGAGGGCGGGAGAAAGAGGCGTGCAGATTTTACTCGACTGTGCAAGTGTCGAATATATTTATGCAGCTAGGAGGGGCTTTTCAGCGGGGGGATAAAAATTATCCTCCCTTATACATTTTAGTAGTTCGGGTAGGTGCGACATAGAGGAGTAAAACTAAAATTATCCTCCCTTATAGACTTTTAGGGGATCCGCTAGATTTGGCCTGATACACTTATTTGTTTTTGCAAAAAATGTTGGGTACGCATTGCATGCCTTTGAATTAGCCTAGCGTCGACTTGTTTCCCTTCTTCACGATGCCACATGCCTATTGTTCCCTGATGCTCCTTCCTCTTCCTTTGGACTTGTGCGACATTGATACTCTAGAGCTACTTGATGCTAAGAGAGCAAGTAATACACAAGCTCTAAACGAGAGTTGGGACAAATCGTGGAAGGGAATATGAAAACATAACACCAACATGTAAGAATTGCAATAGTTAGGATAACTAGAGTAACTTATAGGCTGAATCCCGATGAATTAACTCTTCATCAAAATAAGAACTCTCGGACAGTTTCTTAGCAGTGAGCTAACATGTTCTCAAAACAAGACAACTCGGGGTGATAGTACCGAGATGAATGATGAGGCCTTCAGGTGCCTGAAGCTAACTTGTTCTAGCTCTAAACACAGATCAAGCATTAGATGGACCCACTCTGGAGACATCGCTAGTCTAATGCTACCTCGATTCAGATCAGATAGTTCACGGTCCTACTACTATTGAGCATCCACCAACATAACTATCAACCACTTAAGAAGACAAACCTTCACGTAGCTAACATATCAATTTTGTGACAAACTAACAATTGTTCTTGAGAGTTGAGAGCACCCAACAATTTTTTCCATGTCAAATATGGAGTTGCCTTGAAATCTTGGTTGGCGGTTATTTGGTATGTACTCTTTCTGTATTTATCTTTCTTAGCATGTTAATGTTTATAGCATCTCCCAGCATAATATACTTGCCTTTTGGTTCCTCCTTGCCCTCGCGACTCCCGCAGTTCCTCCATATCGTCATCACCAGTAGTTGCCCGGTGTGGCACGGTTCCTCCCTACGATCCACCTAGTCCATCCACCCACCCTAACCCCCACCTGTCCGGCGTCCTCCCGATAGTGGAGCCTCGTCCCGGCCAGGCCACATCTTCTCGGGTTAGTTGTAGGGTGCTGATAGCGGTAGATTCAGGCCTCCCGTTGCCAGATCTGGCCTGTGGCGGTTGGTGGAAGTTGTTGGTGTTGGAGCCACTAGTATAGACTAGTGCTATTAATCCCCCTATCGAACATGATAGGGAAAATTGTGTGTGATTAATGCATTGAATATAATATATAAATAAAACTATGTGTAGAAAACAAAAATGTGTGTGAAGCTGGAATCATCACACACACATATTTCGGATAAACTGGGTACGAAATATTGCACATATTTCACGCAATGACGCAAATGAACTGTGTGCGATAAATTTTGTATAACACGCACCTTTATTACATGACCTATGTGCGATGTATTGCACGGATTAGGCAAATGAAATTGTGTGAGTTCAACTATCACACAAGATTTTATTATAAATTGTGTGCGACATTGTTCCACGTTAATATCAAAACAATTGTGTGTGCTATTGCAAAATCGCACATGGGTTGATAAGAGCACCTGTCGGTCCACACATCTTCTATTTGCTTGGCATGAAGGACTGGGATGGACTGGTCTGGTTTCCGCCGGTGCGCTCGGGCATGATTACCATTGATCCAGTTTTGGATGTAGATAGACCCTTCCTTTTTCCCAAAGGTGACACTGGGTATCAATCCCACGGAAATGATGCTAATTGAAAGGCGATCCTTGCAACCTTTTGTTGTCGTAAAGAATTCAGTTTCCTAAAAAAACGCACAGGTTTTGGAGACAAAACAATTATAGGAAAATAGGCCAGGGTTAATGTCTTAGCTTGCAACCATATACTTGCACTTGGAATTTCATTTAAATATTCAGCATGGTCTTGGTAGACACCACTATTATGTGTTATCAATGTGTATATGTGGGGGATGCATCCTCTTAACCCCGTGATGGATCAACAACTTGCATTGTAAAATTGTTCCATCTATTGAACGAAATGATACATGGACTTGCTTATTCTCTAATACAAAAAGAATATAGCTCATCTAAAAGTAGATATCACATGTAGGCATATACTACAATTGGCACCAAATCATCAAATATAACATATGCCTATCTAAAACAATACATGATTGCAAATTGTGAAGGTTCATGATAAATTAGTCCAGGTATTAGCACAACAATATCAATTAACTTTGGTACCGGGATATAGGAGAAATCTTGTACCATGTGAGGGTACATTCTGAGCGAACTAGAGTGAGAATGTGAGATATCAAATTTTAATAAGCTTTGAATTACTGTCAGTATATTTGGCAGTAAAGATCGACTGAGAACTCTAGCGTATATGGGAAACTATAGAACGATTACACTTTTATCACTGACAGTACTAAGTGCATATTGCATAAAATGCATTCGCGCTATCTTATTACTTCTAGATCTTTTTTTCAAAACACCACCCCATATATTGATTAAAATAAAACATTGTTACAGTCATTTGTTTCAGCATACACCATGAGGGCGGAACACTACTACTAACAAGATTCCCATCAGAAAGGTTATCAAAACTAAACTTAGCTAACTCATGCGCCACCAAATTTGCCTTCCTACTTATCTTAACCAATTTAAAACTTTGAAGAAGTTTTGTGATGCTCGGCGCTTCTTTCTCCAGATCAACCAGAGGGTGTCTGTCAAGGAGATCATTTGCTAGGAAAAAACATACACAAAGGAACAATCACTTACCAAAATAATCAATCAATATCTGATTTCTTATCTGAAGTTAATATTAGATGTTTCTCAACCAATCAACACATCCCAGAAGTTATCAGATGAAAAGAAATCTCATTCAATTTATCGACAATCATTTGATACAATGATATGTTCCTTAGTTCAAGGCATTCCATAATGGTTCGTGATTGTGACATTTATTTGCTTGGTTCTGGTAATCTTCCATCACATGGGCTATTCTCTCTTTGTCTACCTTACTCTCATAAAATATATGGAAGGACTGTATGGTTGATTGCCTTTCCACTTCCTGTAAATGCAAGTTGAGGGTCAAGGACAAATCTTTTTTGTTCTTTAATTGTAAATGAGAAAAATATCTCCCAGTATCCTCCCTCCACGTGCCCATAATAGCAATAGATGTTCGATGGCCAGTGTTATTCATTGGAACACTATGGTGTGCCATGTAGATATATGTGTGTTTTCATTGATTTCAACATTCTACTCACAAGATTTATCACCGGTTGCACTAGAACCCTTCATAAGAGGCCTATATATACCTCATGAGTTCAAGCTTCTTTCTATGGAATTTTTAGAATCATACTCCTTCAAGGTGAGCTAGGAAGAGGAATAAATAGTCTAAGAGCAGTGAGAATGGGAACATAGAGGAAACCTTGAGCTATCCATCTACGCCTTTAGAATCAGAGGTGTTTCCCCATGCCTCCCATTCCTACTGTTCTTAGGTTGTCCTTCCCCTTCCTTTTACCTCAGGAACACGTTTCCATGCTGAAAGCTTATAATAAATTACGTATGTAATGTTTAGGTCATGAGGTCTTGAGAGTGAGTAAGGAAAAGGAAGCCATTAGTATCTCTGAGCAGTAGGCTACATGGAGGAAAGCGTAGACTTCTTGCCCTCTAAATTTAGGGGCCAAGACTGTTTTGTGTTCCCCATGCCTCTCATGCCTATTACTCTTAGATATTCCTTCCGTTTCCTATTTGCTTGCCTAATTATCTAAACAAATGTGCACATCTAGGTTTAGATAATGAGGACGTGAAGGCAAGTGGAAGAGGAAGAAAATGAGCATTTAAGAGCATTGGACATGGGGACATGGAGGAAGGCCTAAACTAGTGTGTCTCTCTACAACTAGGGTCCAACATTTTTTTCGGAATTTTCTCGATGCCTCCCATGCCTATTATTCTTAGGTGCTCATTCCTCTCCCTTCTGATCTGCAAAAACTGTTGTGAAAGAAGTGACAATAGATATCTTCCAATGCAGTGACTTTCACACAATTTAACCGAAGGCATTAACATGGACAATTCCAATGCAGTGACTTTGTCAACAAAAATAGCATAACATATAAACAATCTATCACAGAAATAGGAACAACCAATTATAACTGTAGATGACGAAGAGGAACAACTGAAGAAGGGAACTCACGGTACAGTCACTCTGTGCATTTTAAATCCAAACCGGAAAACCATACCAAAAATAAACCAAACCAAACCAATTTTATGGTTTTTTGTTTAGGTATAGTATGAACTTTCCATACCGTTTTGAATTTCGATTTTTATGGTATATGCTGAAAAACCGAACGGTTTATCAAATAAACCAAAGTAAAAAAATATTCATATTTCTTGAGACAAACAACCATACAAGTTGTCATTTTTCTTGTATAGAAGCCATATTTCTTACTAAGTACGTCCATTGTACTCGTAACGTAGTCATTTTTATCTTAAAAATTGCTATGCACGTCCTTAACCATCAAGGCATGAATACATGCATGCATATATACCTTAGAGCATCTACAGTTGGCGCCCCAAATCGCCCTCAAACGCCCGGGCGGGCTGACCGGTCAGTGACTGGTCATAATAAACCGATCCAGTCGGGCGCCTTCAATGCCCAGGCTGACCGGCACCCCTCGTATCCAGCCTAAATATGGGGCGGATATATGGGGGCGCCCGGGCACGCCCACCATGTTTGACCCGACAGCCCGATCCCACCGCAAATTGCACCAAATTCATCCCTAGACCTGCCAGATCCATTTGCTCTATCCTCTCTGCAACATCCGTCTCGCAGCTTCGCCGCCGCGCGCGCTTCGCAGCCATTCCTAGCCTCTGCGTTCCCAGCTCTGGCAGAGCAGACCTCTCTCTCCTGTCCTCGCCACAAGGGACGTTGTCGCCGACCCGGACCATCGCGGTATGTCCAGCAACTCTCTGGCTCCGCCTGCGCTTGATGTGTTAGACACATTGTCTAACTGAATTTTTGGTGATTTTATTATGAAAAATGATGGGTTCTGATGCTTCGTCGCACGAGGAGTATGGACCGACGGAGCTTGATCAGATGACCAAAGATGAGTTCTTCGATTCCTCGGATTCGGGAAGAAGTGGATATGATCATGCTCATGAGCATGCAAGAGGAAATGGACCGCCAAGTGGAGCATATTCTCAACTTCAAGGGCTCAATCAAAAGGAGAAGAGTGATCAATCGGGGTAGGGTGTCTGGAGCATGGTTGTTGCAGAGGGACTACTTTGCTCCGAAACCTACTTTCCACGATCATCCATGGTTCCGTCACCGTTTTCGCATGCGAAAACCATTGTTTTTGCGCATTGTGGAGGGAGTGGAGGAAAACGAAGACTACTTCAAGCTTACAAGGGGCTACTGCAGTCAACTTTCTTTCTCTGCCAAGCAGAACTACACGGCTGCTCTGAGGATGCTCGCACTTGGTACTGCCATAGATGTCGTTGGTGAGATGGTCAGGATGGGGGAGAGCACATGCGTGAAGACTACTGTCAAGTTTTCCCGCACCGTAGTCCAGGTGTTTGGAGCTGAGTATCTCAGAGAACCAAATGCGTAGGACACAGAGAAGTTGTTGGCTATTGGAGAGGCTAGTGGTTTTTCATGAATGCTCAGATCAATTGATTGCATGCATTGAAAAACTGCCCTGAAGGTTTGCGAGGAATGTATCAAGCTCACACCAAAGAGGCCACCATCATACTAAAAGCGGTGGCATCACATGACTTATGGATTTGGTATGCTTTCTTTGGAATGTCGGGTTCTCACAACGACATCAACGTGCTTCAACAATCTCCGGTGTTCATGAGGCTTTGTAATGGGGAATCACTACCGTGCAACTACACCATCAACGGCCGAGACTACAACATGGGATACTATCTAGCCGATGACATTATCCTCAGTGGGTGGCGTTTGTGAAGACCATATCCGAACCACATGGCAGGAAATAGAGCCACTTTGCAACAATGCAGGAAGCGGCTAGGAAGGATGTGGAGAGGGCATTTGGAGTGCTTCAAACTTGTTGGGGAATTGTTCGTGGGGCTGCAATGTTGTGGGAATCTGAAACTTTGGGGCAAATCATGACATGTTGTGTTATTTTGTACAATATGATTGTCGAGGATGAGGGTGAAGGTGTAGCCCAAACCAATTATTTTGAAGCACCCAGAGAACAAGTTGAAATCTCGGAAGATCAAGATGCAACTTAGTTTGTGAACTTTCTGCATATGCATCAGAAATTTAGAGATCATCAGGTGCACGTGCAGCAACTCAATGATCTTGTGGAGCACATGTGGACCCCCGTGATTGAGTTGTGCTCTTAAAATAAATTTTATCTAAAAACTATTTATGTTCGGTACCAACATTTGTCACTTACGTGCGACATTGGCTTGTATGATCAACTTGCATGGATTTGCATGGATTTGAGAGTCCGAATTTGAGAATTGTGGATGCCGGGAGCAAAATATGAGGGCCCGTCTGGATGCCTCCGCGGGCGTGCCCGGGCGCGTCCGTGGACGTATAGGGGGCCGGATTCGCCAAGTCCAGTTGTAGATGCTCTTACTAGAAGCATTCACGTGCTTTGCCGCGCCATCTTATTTTTCTCATCGCCTTTCTTTTTAAACATATAGTATGATTTTCTTAATTTGGTTGTTTGCTAGGCCAAGTTTATTTAGGGTAAAAGCAAAAAAAAAAACATCAGCATGATCATGTGAGGGAACAAACTAAACTTATAAAGTGATCAAAGCAGCGAACATCAGAACAATTTCAGTTCGGAATAGGCAAAACATTGTCAAAACCAATGCACTAACCCTTGGTGGAGCCAGGCTCAGCAGAGAAGCGCAGGCTGCAACCCTAGCAAACCGCCCAAAATGATAGTTACTCTGCTTTTCCTCCTATCTGTAGGACAGGAAAACCAACATGCAGCCGAAGAGGAACCAAATAAACTGGGAGAGGACACCACGACGGATTAATGGCCGGGAACAGGGATAACGCCAACTGACTAACAGGGTGGGCGGGCAATAGTGGCCATATAGGCCGAAGGGCTGAGAGCTCACTATTTCTAGGGAGCTTAGTAGCTTCCTGGCTATGCAATATTTATTCTCTTTGCACTCCTGTTGTACATCATAATTTGTTGTATTTTTATATCAGTGTTAACCAATGGAACAAGCCAAATCCTATTAGTGAACTTTTATCAGGACATGACCAAAGCGAAGCTCACATCATTCGATGGGCTCTGCGCTACTTCCTCCATGAACTAATATAAGAGCGTTTAGATCACTAAAATAGTGATCTAAACACTTTTATATTAGTTTACAGAGGGAGTACAAAAATATAAAATCCTATGAACCTGAATGACACTGGACATACTTTACACGCAAAATCTCACCGGAAATATATCTTTCTCTCGGATGACTATCCGGTTGCAGAGTTCACTCTATGAAGATTTTGGAGGCTCCAAAAATACAATGATAGATTATAACATGGAATTAAGAATCAATGGATTGACAGAGTAGAGAACTGTAAGCAGACAATAATCTAGCTAGAAATGCTAGGAGCAGCATGGTACTCATACACTACATATGTTTTTTTGAATGAAAGGGGTTTCCCCCGGCTCCCTTTTAGTGAATGAATCCAAAGCCCATACACTACATAACCTGTAACAGTCAAGAGCATAATTAATGCCTCTGATTCTGATTGAATGTATTGCTCCATATCTTTTTTAGAAAAGGAGGAATCACCCCCGGCCTCTGCATCTAGGTGATGCATGCGGCCATATTATTTATTTATTCACAAAGACCTTACAAAGTAATACAACAGTAAGCCCGAGGCCACCATCTAGACGACACCTGTCGCTACTCCTATCCTTTTGATGAAGGGGTGCCGAATGTCCGGGCCAAATACCAAACAGACATAGCACGAAAGCCTAACACCTAACACCGGATGCCCCATCCAAGCCACATAGGCGGGACTGGGTAACACGGTCCGGCGCACTCTCAGTGAGTACCACACGCACACGCTGCAAAAGGGCCGTCACCTCCGTCTTCCCTCGATCCATCCTCAAAGCATGTACTGACGCATCGACCTTGTCAGGCCTCTCTGCCATCGACGCCACCACGACGCCAGACAATGTCGACCTCCTGCGCGTGTCCCTCGCCACACATCTGACGCCAAGCCTCCACTGCTCCATGCCGTCGAGAACCGCAGCCATGAATATGTAGAAAAAAAACACCGCTCCACCGCAGATGCCATCCGCTGGTCCCTCGATCCCGAGTGCATGCATCTCCAAGAATGTCGCCCCCAAGGGGGTAACGACACATGAATGTCGCCGTCATCCGATCAACCGATCTAGGGTTTCCCCCGGAGGTATTGGATGGGGTTGGGAGCTTCACCTCGATGATGCCTTCATAAAGGAAATGATGATAAGGGCATCGTCATCACCGGCTCCAGCCAATGACCGAAAACCAAGTTTTCACCCGGATCCGTCCCAAGAAATCCACCCGACAACCTGTGCACTGTCTCGACCTCCTTCAAAGCCCCGGATCTTGCCGCCTAGATCCGGCGACCAACCGCAATAGCAGTGCCACCATAGGAGCCCTGGCGCACCGGCCACTGCCTGCATGCACCACCACTGGAGCCTGGGAAGAGGGCTCCCACCCCACCTCGCCAAACCGCGAGAGCAGCCGAGATGGATCCCGCACGCTCATCACCGTCTCTGATCTGAACCAATCCATGGCAAAACCACAAGATCTTCGATGCAGATCCGCCTTGGATAGGGACTGCACCACGCCATTGCCGCCACGAGAAGCACTAGCTTCACCCGCCGCCGCCTTCCAGGGCCACCGCCCCGGGATCCAGCCGCCGCCGACAGGACGCGCAGCCCACGCAGCATCTTTGGAGGAGCCCCGATCCAGATCTGAACTGAGAAGCTCACCACGGCCGCCTCGCCGCGCACGCCCGCCGCCGCGCGAATCTGCAGCCACCGGCGCCAGAGCCGCCATCCGCCGCCGGACGCAGCCGCGCCGCGCAGCCCTGCATAGATGCGCGCATCCGCGTGAGGGCGTTGTCCCGCGCCAGCTCCACACCATGCCGAAGGAACGAGGGCCCGCCGCCACCGACGCCGGCGGGGGCGGGGGGGGGGGGGGGGCCCCACATGTAACGCTAACTAATGGAAAGTTCTGACCGGCTCTATGCCTACTAAAAATAAACAGCAAGATGATGCAGTGCAGCCATGTATGAACAGATATGCTATTGACCTATTGTACACTTTGCCATTCAGCTATTTAGGAGTATCAAGAAGCCTGGTGCTAGCACTTATTGTGACACATTTCAGTATTGTCTTGCTTGCTCCTTACTATACCTGAAAAGTAAAAAAAAAAGCTGATACTGACTGCAAATATCCAAATCCAACATATAACTGAGGACAAATTTCTAGGAGCAACACGTTCTAATTTATTGTTGCAAATTAAAAGCAATCTGGCATTAGACATCTGAAATGCATGTCACGTATGTACACATATACAGATATATTATAACTTATACTTCAACACTATAATTCAGATGATGTAAGAGGCTCATTTCAAGGGATGCAACAGGCCAACATCTACCAGTTGAGGAAATTTACCAATCTGTAGCAACACTGGATGCACACCAGTTTAAAATGTGATCTAGAAACATGTACTTACAAAACATATAACATATTTCTGTCTCAAATTTGTATCCTTGCAAACCTACAAACCTTAAGCATGTTGAAACACAAAAAATCTAGCACTTTTTCCTGAAATACAAATAAGACAGTTAAACATAGGCAAATGTATATAGAACTTGCTTCAATGCCATTGGTTAAATACTTCTAGACAGCCACCGCATGACACGCTGTGCCTTCTTCTCAAGCAGTAAACTAACTTCAGAAAACCAGAGAATAATTAAGGGATACAAGGCTAATGACATGCACATATTGGACTTACACAATGTTAAATCATGCCTAGTAGCTGGTAGGAACACACATCAACATATTGATTCAGTGAAAAAAGACCGGTAATCTACGAAAATGCTCGGATTAACCATGTGTAATCAGTTTGTAGAAGTCATATATATATGGTTATACCAAAAGGTCACTATCCATACATAACTATATATGTACAAAATGAAGTCCCCTCGTGCATCTATCTTTTGCTTTATGATTGACTACATTGATTATGATTTCTTCAGATAATTATGTATTTCTTCTTCAATCTTCACACCAAATTTCATTGACATTTAGAAGTATGGTTTTAGACTGGAGAATAATAATTTCTTTAAACAAGCAGAAAAAGGGGTTGTATAGGTTGCTCAATCTTCAAATCTACAAAGTTGAAATATGCAAGCCACCAATAAAAGCTAGATCAGTCATCAAATACATAATTGAACAACATATAAAAAGATGGAATAAACAAGTTTGATTCCTCGAAATTCTAAAAGTTATAAGAGATCCATGAGAAGGAGAAAATGACCAAGAGGCCGAGAAACACCACTGGCATGGTCACCAGCGAGGAGTCTTCATGTCTGGCCACAAGGGGCAGCCTTCCTGGCACCTGCTGTGGCTGATCTGCCTCTTGCCTTAATCCAACGCTAGTTGCCATGGGTGCAAGGCAGATAGCACGCCCCATTGTAAACGGTGACCCTGAAGCCTAATCGGCCATGCAAATATTGTCGATTGATGGGCTCCAAGAAGACGCCGCAAGGCGCAGCACGGAGGCATTGGTGCTGTTTGAGGAAGGAGAGATCGAACACACTTGCATTCAAATGGTTCAGCTGAACTTATACAGGGAGGGCGAGCCCACGATCACCATCGTGGCAAGGCCATGTCGACGAGTGGAGGACGTGCGCACGTACAGACGCACTCGTACAATACTCAGTACAATACACAGCAGTATTCTAACCCCCCCCCCCCCCCCAGTCTTGGTGCCGTGGTTGGACATGCAAAGGCTGGAGCGGAAATCACCAAAGACAGAGCTCGGTAGCCCCTTGGTCATCACGTCGGCGAGTTGCTGCAAGGTTGGGACGTGCATGACGCGGAAGTCAACGAGGGCCACTCGTTCACGGACGAAGAGGATGTCGAGCTCGATGTGCTTGGTGCGGCGGTGATGGACGGGATTGCTCGAAAGGTAGACGGATGAGACATTGTCGCAGTAGATGACAGTCGCCGCGCGCACCGTGCACCGGAGTTCACCGAGGAGTTGCCGGAGCCAGATGCATTCGGCAACGGCGTTTGCAACACCGCGGTATTCCGCTTCGGTGCTGGAGCGGGAGACAGTGGCTTGCCGCTTAGATGACCAGGAAACAAGCGCGTCCCCGAAGAAGACGCAGAAGCCAGAGGTCAATCGCCTGGTGTCGGGGCAGCCGGCTCAGTCGGCGTTGGTGTAGGCACGGAGATCCAGTGAAGCGGACGCCCGAAGGTGAAGTCCAAGCGAGAGCTTCCCACGTACGTAGCGCAGCACGCGCTTGAGCAGCGCATTGTGGCACTCGCGCGGGTCATGCATGTGGAGGCAGACTTGTTGGACGGCGTAAGAGAGCTCCGGCCTGGTGATGGTCAGGTACTGCAGAGCACCAGCCATGCTGCAGTACTGAGTAGGATCATCGATGCGAGGCCCGTCGGCGGAGGGCAGCTTGGCCTTGGTGTCCACCGGAGTGGGAGAAGGCTTGCACTTGTCCATGCCAGCACGCTCCAAGATGTCTTCCACGTACTGGGACTGGGACAGGAAGAAGCCAGAGCGCGTCCGCGTGACATGGATGCCGAGGAAGTAGTGCAAGGCACCAAGGTCCTTCATGGCGAATTCCCCAGTGAGGCGCACGATCACTTGTTGGAGAAGCACGTCGGAGGAGGCAGTGAGGACGATAGACGTAGAGCAGTAGATACGCCGCGTCGGAGCCGTGCGCGTAGGTGAACAGAGAACTGTCCGAGCGGATCGCCGTGAACCTGATGGTGGCGAGGAAGGTGGCAACCGCAGAAACCATGCCCGCGGGGCCTGCTACAATCCATACAGGGACTTGGACAGGCGGCAGACATGATCAGGCTTGTCAGCGGTGACGAAGCCGGCTTGTTGCATGCAGTAGAACTCCTCCTGGAGCTTGTCATGCAAGAACGCGTTCTTGACGTCGAGCTGGTGCACGGGCCACTGGCGCGACGCGGCGAGCGTGAGGACGGTACGCACGGTGGCAGGCTTGACGACGAGGGAGAAAGTTTCGCCGTAGTCCACGCCCGCGCGCTGGTGAAAGCCGCGGATGACCCAGCGCGCCTTGTACCGTTCGAGGGAGCCATCGGCGCGTGTCTTGTGACGGAAAATCCATTTTCCAGTGATCACATTTGCTCGAGTGGGGCGCAGAACCAGATCCCAAGTGCGGTTGCTGACGAGAGCTGCATATTCCTCCTGCATGGCAGCGACCCAGTTGGGATCGCGAAGAGCCCCACGAACAGAGCGCGGGAGCGGTGAGATGTCCGATGAGGGGCTGATGGCGGTGGTGGCGACGCAGAAGTAGTCGTTGTCGTACTTGCGGTTGCGCTTGACCACCCCAGCACGCGCTCGTGTAACAATGGACGAGCTTGAGGGGGAGGAAGGCTCCGCAGCTGGTGGAGACGACGATAGCGCGCCCGCAGTAGATCCCAGAGCGCGCTCGCTCGAAGGAGAGGTAGACGCGCCGTTGGAAGTGGATCCAACGGAGGCATTTAAACGCCCGGAGCCCCCGCCAAGTGTCGGGGAAGGAATGCCACTAGATGAAGATCCAGCGACGGAGCTTGAACCAGTGGAAGAAGCGCACGAAGCAGGCGCGATCAAGGCCCGCAGTTTGTCAGTGCGGGCGGGTTCAGCGAGAGGTTGGGCAGGGATTGGAACAAGTCGTGGGGGAGGAGGTGTGGAAGGGGCGACGGGTGCGGCAGAGGCGGCGAAAGGAAAGACGTGCTCGTCAAAACGAATGTGACGTGAGGTGAGGACGCGACGAGTAGCGGGGTCGTAGCACCGATAGCCGCGGTGATCGTGGGGGTAACCAAGAAAAACGCAGGGTAGCGAGAGGCTCAAGCTTGTGATGTGTCGTGGAGGTTGTGTTGGGATAGCACAGAAACCCAAACACCCTAAGCAGGGAGTAGTCAGGAGCGGTGCCGAGCAGCAGTTCATGCGGTGACCTGGAGACGTGCCTGAGCAGGGTTTATAGTTTAGGAGCAGGGTGGCTGTGGAAAGGGCTTCAGCCCAGAAGCGTGCTGGCATCACGGCGTGGAGAAGTAGCTAGTGAACACTGTCGTTGAGGGTTCGATGAATGTGCTCTGCTTTGCCGTTCTGTTGGCTTGTATAAGGGCACGAGAGACGGAAGACGGTGCCGTATTGAGTGAGCAGAGAGCGAAGGGGGAGATTATCGAATTCTCGACCATTATCAGTCTGTATGGCGAGAATGGGGCGCTCGAATTGTGTCTGAACATACGCATAAAAGGCAGAAAGAACAATGATGACTTCAGACTTGTTGTGAATTGGAAATGTCTAGACATAATGAGTACAACTATCAAGCACCACGAGATAATACTGAAACCCTGAAACGCTACTAATAGGCGATGTCCAGAGATCTAAATGCAGAATCTAAAAAGGGAAATAGCTACGGTGTGGTGAGTCGGAGAACGGCAGGCGTGCGTGCTTGCCCAGACGACACGCACGACAGTTGTGGCCTGACGATGGACGACAGGTGAACGGAGTGTGACGGAGCGCTCGACGAAGCGCCTCTTCTCCAGGGTGCCCAAGCCGTTGGTGCCAGAGCTCAACGGTTATGACGTCGGCGAAGGGAGGAGCGGGGCTGGAAGACGAGCCAGAGGTCACACGGTAGACATCACCAGTAGAATCACATTGCAGAATCGCCTGGCGGGTGCGGATGTCCTTGACAGAAAAGCCAAATTTGTCACTGTAACTGGATTTTCGCGAGTGAGCTTACGAACAAACAGTAAGTTTTTGAGAATGGAGGGGGAAAGAGAACGTTGCGGAGGCAGAGAGGACTGGTGGTGGTGATGAGAGAACTGTGGCCTATGTGGGTGACCGCGATGCAGTCACCACTGCCCACGACGATCTGAAGAGAATTAGAAGGATGCAGGGAGTGGAGGTTACCCGTCGCACCGCTGTCCATGTACTAGTCCGAGGTGCTCCCAGATGGAGGAGAGGACGTGGACGCGGTGTGGAGAGCAGTCTGCAGTGCCCCCATGTTCCACGGCTGCGGCGGCGGAGGCTGGGGCCCGGTGCTGGAGCTCGCACCGGGATCACCGTAGGAGTAGCCTGGAGCAGCGTAGGGGAAGTAGCCGTACGGGTTGGGCGGTGGTGGCGCGAGCCCGGCGAGGTATGCCTGCTAGTGTGGAATGCCAGGGCGAGGGCCGAGGACGCCAGCGCCCGGAGCACGCCATGGCATGGGCCACGCCTGGACCATGCCCGTCCAGGAGTTGGCACCGGGCACGGCACCAGGGAGGGCCGCTGGTGGCGCTGGTGGCGTGGGTTAGCCCCGAACCCCGACACCGGCGACGACCACACCCGCGCCCATGCCCAGAGTCTAGAGGTGGGGAAGGGGTGGGAGTTGGCGCGGTTGGACGTGGCACGGGTGCCGGAGTCGGCGCGCACGCTGCAAGGAGAGCGTGCGCAGACTGCTGACGCGTGGACTGCTCCGCATGGTGTTCCTCAAGGAGGAGGAAGGAACGGGCCTGCAGAAACGTTGGCAGCGGGACACGGGAGGTGAGGTGAGGAATGGCATGGTGGTACTGTGCACTGAGCCCGTGCAACATGTTGAAGAGCTGCTGCGTGTCGGTGATGTTCTGCCCGAGGTCGCGGAGTTGGTCGGTGAAGGATTTGAGGCGGGCGTGGTACTGTATGATGGTGAGGTCGCCTTGGACGACGGCGTGGTACTCGGCGTTGAGGCAGACCGAGCGCGAGAGCTGGTTGTCACGGAAGATGCTCTCGATCGCAGACCAGAGCGTGGCCGCCGTGTCTTCCGGTTGCATCACGGCGTCGACGAGCTCCGGCGAGATGGTGGCGTACAATCAGTGCATGATGAAGTGATTGACCATGTCCCACTCCGGGTCACAGTGCCGGCGGAGAGGAACGACCTCGGCAAGGATGTGCTCGCGCACGCCAAACATGCCGACGACGGTGTTGAAGAACCGGCACCACTAGGTGTAGTTGCCTCCGTGGAGGTCCAGAACGACGAGCACGTGATGGCGAATGTCGATCGTCTGAAGGACCAACGAGGGCAAGGCGCGTAGGGCAAGCGGCATCGGGGCGACGGCTGTGGAATATCTAATACCATGTTTGAGGAAGGAGAGATCGAACACACTTGCATTCACAGGGTTCGGCTGAACTTATACACGGAGGGCGAGCCCACGATCACCATCGTGGCAAGGCCATGTCGAGGAGTGGAGGACGTGCGTGTTGATAGGGGAAAACCACACGCACGTACAGACGCACTCGTACAATACTCAGTACAATACACAGCGGTATTCTAACAGGTGCTGCTGGCGCAAGCATCATCTCCTAGATGATCCTCAAACCAGAGTGATAGCCTTCCTCCTCCTTGTTCTCGAGCAAGCGACGAAACAAGGGGACGTCGGATGAGAGCGTGACGCAGTATCAGAGGAGTGCGAGCTGGGGAAGGCGGCGGTTCGGTGCCGAGTAGAGGTTGCTGAGACATGGCAATGTATGAGAACGCATGGGAAAATAGATGTTCACTTGCTGACTCGTGGGGACCACAATGAAATAACAGCCCCGAGCGAGGATAGAGCCCCATTCCGTTGGAGCTTAGTAACTGTACAGATATATAGTTATACTACATTTGTGTAAAAAAGTATGTATTTTGAATCATACATTTGTAATTTATTATTATGTTATTTTCAAATTCATGTCATCTTTGGTTATTATGGCATATACTGAAAGTCCAAAATCATACCGAAATAATTTGGCATATACCGAAACCAAACCGTATTTTAATTCATAGTATATTTACCAAAAAGTATTAATACTTACAAACCAAAAAACAGTATAAACCGAATATGCCGAATGCACTGTATTGTCGATCCGCCACCTTATCTATCCGTGCAGAACATAGGTGGTGCCGCCTTAGCCCATAGCCCATGGATCCCCTTTCCAGCGCTAACCCACGACTCCCGGCACATTTGCCCGGCCTCGCCATGGCAGCTGCTCCTTCACACGGAGTGGGCGAGCGACGACGAATGGCTTCTACTCTAGGTCTTTGTTGTGCCTCAAACTCCGCAACTCCTTAGCATGTCCGGCTTCCAGCTTCTCCCTAAAAAACTCAGAGTTCAAGATGTTTTTTAAGGATTTGAAGATGTGCTCAACGGGAACCCCTATGTCTCGCGTTCTGCAAGAGCGAGGGCATCGTCGCTGATAGGGGCGAGCCAACATGGGCCAGCGCACGCGCGCACGAGGCCGCAGCCTGGTTCTCTGTTTTTATTTTACGTTTTTGTTTTTTGCTTTATTTTTGGATTTCTGTTTATACTTTAAAATCTATAAATATATAATACGAAAACACTCTATAAAAAACTTTTGCAAAATGTGAATAAGTATTTGAAAAATGTTGAACAAGTATTTGGAAAATGTTAATCAAGCATTTGAGAAATGTTGAACAAGTATTTGAAAAATGTTAATCAAGCATTCGAAAAATGTTGAACAATTATTTGAAAAATGTTAATCAAGCATACGAAAAATGTTGAACATGTATTTTAAAAATGTTGAACAAATATTTAAAAAACAATCAAGCATTTGGAAAATGTTGAACAAGGATTTGACAAAATGTTGACCAATTATTTGAAAAATATTAATCAAGCAATCTAAAAATGTTGAACAAGAATTTGAAAAATGTTGAATAAGTATTAAAATATTAAAAAAGTATTTGGGAAATATGTATTAAAAAATGTTGAACAAGTATTTGAAAAATGTTGAACAAGTATTTTAAAAAAGTGTTGAATAAGTATTCAAATGTTGAATAAGCATTCAAACAATGTTGAACATGTATACAAAAAATGTTGATCACTTATTAAAAAAATGTTTTTGACATATATGAAATGTAGAGTGAAAACAAAGACAAACATAAGAAAAAACAAAAATTGGAGAAGGAAAAAACAAACAAAAAATGGAGAAGAAAAAAGGAAACAAAATGAAAATAGAATAATGCAAAAAACTAACATAATAACCAAAAAAACAAAATGCAAAATGAAAACGAATAAAATAAAACAAAAAACTACAAAAAGATAAATAAAAAGAAACGGAATAAAATAAAAAAGGAAAAATCCCGAAGAAAAAAGTGAGAAGAAAAAGAAAAGAATGAAAAAATACGAGAAGAAAAAAACAAAAAAACCCATTGGTTAACCAAGAAAACCAGCTCTTTTCGCGTTAAGTGGAATGTGCCTAAATACTAAGCAAGAATGCGCCGTTAGCTGAGTGGCAAGCAGCGCGGTTCGTCAGCCTGGTGTGTCATTCCTTTTTCATATTTTAAAGCGAAGCGACACAGGCCGGCCCAGTAAAGAAAAACCTTTAGCGATGGGTATGCTTAGCGCTCACTTAAAGAGAAAAATAGTCGCTGCAGTGTTCAGCATTGCAACTTCTCCGTTCAATCATTGTACCAGGCCGCCAACTTCTCGGTTCAAAATGTACATTGCGAACATTTTAAGAGTAGGTGTAGCCACACTATTTACCGCACATAGATTTTGAACAATAGAACTATCAACACTTAAGAAGACAAACCATCACGTAGCTAACATATCAATATCGTGGCAAACTAACAATTGGCTTGAGAGTTGAGAGCACCCTACAATTGTTTCCATGTCAAATAGAGATTTGACTTGGACTCTTTGGTTGGCGGATTTGGTATGTGCTCCTTTGTATTTATCTTTCTTAGGATGTTAATGCTAGCTAATACGATCTCGCAGCAATAGAGGTGCCTTTTGGTTCCTCCTTGCCCTCGTGACACCCACGGTTCCTCCACATTGTCATCACCAGTGGTTTCCCAATGTAGCGCGGTTCCTCCCTACGATCCACCTCGTCCATCCACCCACCCCGACCTCCGGCTGTCTGGCGTCCTCCCGACAGTGGCGCCTCATTCCGGCAAAGCCTCGTCCTCTTGGGCTGGTCATGGGGATGTTGATGGTGGTAGATTCGGACCTCCCCTTGCCAGATCTGGCATGAGGCCGTTGGTGACAGTTGTAGGTGGTGGAGCCACTACTATAGGCTAGTGCTATTAATCCCCCCTATCGCACACAAAAGAAAAAAAATGTGTGTGATTGATGCATCACATACAATATATAAATAAAACTGTGTGTCGAAAACAAAAAATGTGTGCGAAGCTGGAATCATCACAAGGGAGAGGAAGGAACTACCTGTTGATGCACTACCTGTTGATGGGCATGGCGAAGTCAGAAGCTAAGGGAGAGAGAAGATCGCTAGTGAGGTAGCTAACGTCCATGAGCAAGACCTGAGAATAGGAGTCCATAGAGGACTTGGCCGCAACGCTGGAGGACTCCATGGAGTTCGAGTTCGCCTCAGCCATGCACCCCCTTAACCGAGTGTGGATTTTCCATACTCCCATGTAGCTACACCTTCTATCTAGGCCATCAAATTTGCACCAAGATCCGTGTTATATATTTCTTGTTTCTTTCAAACAAGAGAATATTTGACCTTGAAACTTTGCAGGTCAATGATATACAAGTGTCACTCTTATGTATAAAATGTTTTCGTCTTTTTATGAAACATAAATTTGTCAAAATTCAAATTTAAATAAGTTCCATCATTTTAAATACTTCTGTTCCTCCAAAATTCTGAGAAGATTTCTACACGTGGTAGTACTAGTGTGATGTTGATCTGCAAAGTTTCAAGTTCAAATGTTCTTTTATTTGGGAGAAACAGAAAAAAAGAAGTTTGTCACAACTTTTCAGATTAAAACTCCTCACAGTTCCCGAAGATCGACGAAGCCAGCATGTGATCAGGGTGGGAAGTAGAGAATCAGGAGAGGTTGGTGGTTGTGTGCATTAAGGACATCATAAGGGCGTCATCTGCAGATCACAGAGCCACATCAAGAAGGAAGTAGAAACTTTTATTTTTATTTTAACAGTTGCATGGTATTTTTTTATATAGTTAAGGTTTTTGGTAGATTTTTACTTATTTATTAAAGTAGTTGTCATGGGAAGAGAAAAACGAAAAGGTTTTATGTTACATGCAAAGGTGGGTAATTGGCTCAAATTTCTATTTCTATTAGTAAGAGCAGTTTGTCATGAATTAGTGATGTATCAAATAGACTGTTAGATGTTACTGATTTTTTGTAGGATTTTCTAGTCTATTTCTCTTTTTTATGGTTGTCCCGTAATGTAATTTTAATTATTATATTCCTATAAAGGATGTTGGTGTACCCGCCTCCATGGGCTCTCGGCGGGCGAAGAGCACGTCCGACCAGTCCATTGCTCGGCAGCGTGCCATGGGGGATACTTGGGAGGATGCTCCGAACCGTCTGGTCCGCCCAAACGGCACGGACCCAGGCGACGCCGCTTGGCGGTCCATGACGGGTGGACCATCCAGCGCGCCCGAGACCGCCACCATTGGGCGGTTTCTGTCGTGCCCGCGGGTGAGGGACCATGCGCTTTCTTGAACGTGAAGCCATGCCTATGCCCACTATGTGGCGTGTACGCCCCGTGTTGGGCTGGTCCAGTCGCAATGGGTGGGAGTTCGTTGCGATCGCATCGCCGATTGGTGCATGGGGCTTGTTTTCGCATATATCGTTATCCCCACGCGGGCACGTGTGTGGAGTGAGCACTGCTTGCTCCGGCTTTGCATCTAGCCAGTTGTGCACCAGCTCTACATCTAGTTAGTTGTGCGCCACCCGTTCAGCTGCCGTGCAGACACCGGTTTAGCCGGCTGTGCAGACGCCTAGTTAGTCAGTTGTGCGAGATGTGTGGCATAGTGGATAGTCAGGTGTCCGGATAAAGTTGTCATGTCGGTCTGGCATGGTCCCTTCGCATCGCCTGCGGAAAACGAACACTGCTAGATCTGGACCTAAAAGCGGCATGTGCTCGTCGAACGCTGCTAGTTTCTACCTTACCAGCAGTGTTCGACCCGTGCTCCGCTAGTATCCTCTTACCAGTGACGTCCTACTAGCAGTGCGCTGACCAAACAATGCTAGTAAGCAATTACGTACGCTGATAATTGGGGGTCCTATACTAGTGCCTAGTCCAAGGCATTCCATAGTGGTCCATAATTTTGGCATTTATTTGCTTGATTCTGGTGATCTTCCATCACATGGATTATTCTCTCTTCGTCCATCTTGCACTCGGAAAATATACTGAAGGACCGTATGGTTTATTACCTTCCAACTTGTTTAAATGCAAGTTCAGGGTTAAGGAAAAATCTTTTTCTCTTAGGCTATGCATGATAAAAAGATCTCCGAAAATCCTCCCACCATGTGCCTATATTAGCAATAAATGTTACATGGTCTAGTGTCATTCAATGATACACTATGGTGCACCATGCAGTTATGCATGTGTTTTCATTGATTTCAGCATTCCCCTTAGAAGGTTGAGCACGGTTTACACTCTAGAGCACTTCATAAGAGGCCTATATATACCTCACAAGTTCAAGCTTCTTCTTGTGTAATGCTCCTTCAATATGAGCTTGGAAGAGGAAGAAATGGTCGAAGAGCGGAGAGAATGGGAACACGGAGGAAACACTAGAAACGGAGGAGGATATCTTTATCAGTGTTTCCCCTTGCCTTCCCATTCCAGTTGTTCTTTGTCTCTCCTTCCCCTTACTTTAACCTCATGAGGAAGTGTTTCCATGATGAAAGCTTAGTAAATTGTAAAGCTTAAATCATGAGGCCCTGAGAGAGAATAGGGAAAAGGAAGCCATGAGTATCTCAGAGCAGTGGGCATGGGAATATGGAGGAAAGCCTAGATTTCTTGGCCACTTAATTTAGGAGCAAAGATTGTTTTGTATTTTCCTGATGCCTCCCATGCCTATTGTTCTTAGGTATTCCTTCCTTTTTCCTATTTGCTTGGTAATTATTTCAACAAATGTGTGCATTTGGATTTAGATGATGGGGAAGTGATGGCAAATCAAGAAGAGGAAGAAATAAGCATCTAAGAGCATTGGGCATGGGCACATGGAGGAAGGCCTAAACTACTGTGTCCCTGTTCAACTAGGGTCCAATATTTGTTTTGGAATTTTACCGATGCCTCCCATGCCTATTGTTCTTAGGTGTTCCTTCCTTTCCCTTAGGTGCATAAAATGTTGTGAACGGAGTGACAAGATACACCTTCGTGGCTTCAATTTTAGTTTCTGGTTGTGCTTCTATTTTACTTGTACTGCTTTGTTTCTTTCACTAGTTTTGTGATAACTTAGGTTCCTTTTCCAAGCAATGGGCATGAGAACATGGAGAAAATCCTAGACTTCCTGGCCTCTAAATTTAGGGGCCAAGATTGTTTTTTGTTTTCCTAATGCCTCCCAGGCCCCTAGATTAAGCATGTTCTAACAGAAATAGATGTGTTGATTTGCTTGTCAAGATTTGATTTCTTGTTGGAACTATTGTTCCTAGGAGTAAACGTGGCACATGCTCTGCTTATTTAATTTCAATAGGAATTTATTAGTATCAGTTAACTGTGTGATGTGAATTGACTTGGCGTTGAGTCTTTTGTTGGCCCAAACTTTCACATTACTCAGTGAAATAGCAAGAACACGTCGACGAACGATCATTACAATAGAAGTGTAAGCAAAAGTAGTAGAATGATTCTTCGGATCAACCAATATGCAAGAAGACCAAAGAATACAACTTACAAACAGAATCGATTAGATCAAACCGTGTGCGCGTAGCAGAAACTAAATCTCTCAGATATTAGCAAACGAACACATATATTTGGCGTGGCCGAACATGATAGTATTCTGATATTCTCCTCAAATCTAATGAGAACAAAATTGTGCCTTACATGGTGGTACATAGCCTCTTTTAGAGGCAACTCAAACATAATCAAACCGACTACGAAACACTCAGGTGTCTTCCCTCTGCATACTTCGTTGAAATGCTCAGATAATCATGTGAAAGAACATAGCCACCTCAGCTCTAAATTAGGTGTGCAGGAACAAAAATATCCATCAAGTCTAAATGGGATATGTAAGAATTTAATGAATTACATGTGTTGACCCAATGCAGTTAAGATTCGGAATGGCAGGTGCATGGCTTAAATTTAAAGTTCAGATTTTTTTGGTGGGGGTTCTGATCTGGACTAACCTGATACATGAGAGTGTTCCAAATTCGTCTCATCTACCTTTACGCGCTAACAGCAGGCTATGAGGTTGGGACCTGCCAGCATATTGACTTCCATATGATGGAACATACAAATCAAAAACTAAACTCATGTTGGAGATAGGTGTCAGTGTCATAGAGAAGCTGGAAAAGACGAAAGGTATGGCTCACGGATGACTGATGATTAAGAATGGAGCACATGCGAGTCCACCCAGGTACAACCTCCGTTGATTAATGCTGAGAGCAGCTCGCCTCCTTTAGTTTCTCTTGCCTGCAGAATACAAAAAGGCAGAAGGAAGACCACAGTTCCTATCATTACCGTAATCTGAAGTTTTTCATCCTTACGTGCAAACCCATCGCCGATACAAAAATGTGCCCTGGATGTCTTCCCTTCCCAGTTGCAGGAACTATGCTTGGAAAAAAGGGCTACCATTCCTGCAGTAATCAGCTACGGCAGCACACCGTTGAATGCTCACCGGAGGAGGTGGATGCAGAGCTCCTCCAAACATCGCTGTCAACAGAGGCTTGTCCGTTCTTTCTAGGCCAAGCCAGGTCCGGACACCAATCTCCCAAGCGACCAGTCGGGTTCTGATGGAACCAACCTCACAAGCAGCGCCGCAGCGAACTTGGCCGGAACAGAGGCAGAGATGGACGGGATGACCAAGCACGGCAGCCGCCGGCTCGAGGATGCAGGGCACCACACCAGCAACACTAACGTAACCTGATAGAATATCGAAGAACCGCAGAGGCCAGCGGACCGACGATAGTGCCGTAGAAGATCGGCACCCATCCGTCGTCGCGCCGGTCGCTGCTGTAGGCAGAGGAAAAGATTGATATTTGAGGGACTGAGGGGTCGTTGTTTAATGAGCCCGTGATTTATGGACGGAAACGGGCGAAGGTGAACAGAGGGCCATGTGTTTGTTTCGTTCTAGAGGAGTCTGTTGTTTATGGCCTAGATGGCACGTACTACTTGTGCTGGGTGTCAATCGTGGGGTGCAGCTGCAAAACTGCTTGGGCTTCCGATTAATCCGTGCACACGTGCGATGGAAGGGTGTGGGATGGTAGCGGTCCTTATCCGTTTTGTACGCTGGTAACGGCAGGGTGACATGGTAGGATGCATGTTAAGAATTAGACTTATGTGAACGTTGATGTGGCGCGAAGCTGATGTGGATAGTGCGCATGTTGACACAATTGATTGTAGTGGGGAGCAACTTCTTAAGAATGTAAGATTAGTAAGATCAGTTGGTCGTGATTTACTGATGTATTAAATAGACGGTTACATTTTACTGATTTTTGTAGGATTTTCTAATCTATTTTTCTTTTTTATGGTTGGCCCATAATGTACTTTTAATTATTATACTCATCTAAAGGATGCTGGAGTATTCGCCTCCATGGGCTCTCCGCGGGCGAAGAGCGCGGCCGAGCTGTCCCTTGCTCGGTGGCGTACGCGGGGACTACTTGGTGGGTGCTTCGAGCCATCTGATCTTCCCGGACGGCTCGAACCCAGGCGACGCGGCTGGGCGGTCCATGACGGATGGACTATCTAGCGCGTCCGGGGCCACCGCCATTGGGCGGTTCCCCTCGTGCCCATTGGTGAGAGACCGTGCGCTTTCTTGCACGCAAAGCCATGCATGTGTCCACCTTGCAGCATGTATGCTCTGCACCGGGCTAGTCCAGTCGCAACGGGTGTGGGTTCATTGCGATCGCACTGGTGCTTGGGGCTTGTTTTGGCATGTATCATTGTCCCCACGTGCCGCTTGGGGCTTGCTTTTGGCATGTATCATTTTCCCCACACAGGCACGTGTGTGGAGTGTGCACTGCTTGTTCTATCTTTGCATCTAGCCAGTTGTGCGCCGGCTCTACGTCCAGTCAGCTGTGTGTCGCCCATTCAGCCGGCCATTCGAACGCCAATTTAGCCGGCTGTGTGGACGCGCAGTCAGTCGGTTGTGCGAGATGTGTGGCATGGTGGACAGTCATGTATCTGGATAAGGTTGTCATGTCGGTTTGCCATGGGCCCTTCGCATACTCTGCGGAAAACGAACGCTGCTAGATCGGGACCTAACAGCGGCATGCGCTCATCGAACGCTGCTAGTTTCTACCTTTACCAGTAGAGTTTGACCCGTGCGCTGCTAGAATCCTATTACCAGCGACGTCTTGCTTGCAGCGCGCAGACCAAACACTGCCAGCAAGCACTTACACGCGTTGATAATTAGGGGGTCCTGTACTAGTGCCTAGTTCAAGGCATTCCATAGTGGTCTGCAATTTTGAGATTTATTTGCTTAATTCTGGTGATATTCTCTCTTTGTCTACCTTGCTCTCGTAAGATACATCGAAGTACCATATGGTTTATTAACTTCCAACTTGTTGTAAATGCAAGTTCAGGGTCAAGGAAAAGTCTTTTTCTCTTAAGCTATGGATGAGAAAAGATCTCCCAAAATCCTCCCTCCATGTGCCCAAATTAGCAATAGATGTTACATGGCTCAGTGTCATTCAATGATACACTATGGTGCACCATGCAGATATGCATGTGTTTTCATTGATTTCAGTATTCCCCTTACAAGGTTGAGCACAGTTTACACTCTAGATCACTTCATAAGAGGCCTATATATACCTCACAAGTTCAAGCTTCTTTCTGTGTAATACTCCTTCAATATGAGCTTGGAAGAGGAAGAAATAGTCGAAGCGGAGAGAAGGGGAACACGGAGGAAACTCTAGAAACAGAGGTGGATATCTTTGTCAGTGTTTCCCCTTGCCTCCCATTCCAATTGTTCTTAGGTTCCCCTTCCCCTTTTACCTCATGAGGAAGTGTTTCCATGATGAAAGCTTAGTAAATTGTAAAGCTTAAATCGTGAGGCCTTGAGAGAGAGTACGGAAAAGGAAGCCATGAGTATCTCAGAGCGGTGGGCATGGGAACATGGAGGAAAGCCTAGATTTCTTGGCCTCTTAATTTAGGGGCAAAGATTGTTTTGTGTTTTCCTGATGCCTCCCATGCCTATTGTTTTTAGGTATTCCTTTCTTTTCCTATTTGCTTGTGTAATTATTTTAAAAAATGTGCGCATTTGGATTTAGATGATGGGGAAGTGATGGCAAATCAGGAAGAGGAAGAAATGAGCATCTAAGAGCACTGAGCATGGGAACATGGAGGAAGTCCTAAACTAGTGTGTCCCTGTCCAACTAGGGTCCAATATTTGTTTTGGAATTTTCCCGATGCCTCCCATGCCTAATGTTCATAGGTGTTCCTTCCTCTCCCTTATGATCTGCAAAAAATTTGTGAACAGAGTGACAATATACATCTTTGTGGCTTCAGTTTTAGTTCCTGGTTGTGCTTCTGTTTTACTTGTATTGCTTTGTTCCTTTCACTGGTTTTGTGACAACGTAGGTTCCTTTTTCAAGCAATAGGCATGAGAACATGGAGGCAATCCTAGACTTGATCTTGGCCTCTAAATTTACGGTCCTGTTTTGTGTTTTCTTGATGCCTCCCGTGCCCCTAGATTAAGCATGTTCTAACTTCAATAGATGTGTTGATTTACTTGCCAAGATTTGATTTCTTGTCAGAACTATTGTTCCTTGGAGTAAACATGGCACATGCTTTGCTTATTTAATTTCAATAGGAATTTATCAATATCGGTTAACTGTGTGATGCGACTTGACTTTCCGTTGAGTTTTTTGTTGGCCCGATCCTTCACATTACTCAATGAAATAGGAAGAACACATCAACGAACGATCGTCACAATAATAGTGTAAGCAAAAGTAGTAAAACGATTCTTCGGATCAACCAATATGCAAGAAGACCAAAGAATAAAAAAACAATTGGAATCAATTAGATCGAACCGTCCGTGTAGTAGCAACTAAATCTCTCAGATATTAGCAAACAAACACTTATGGCATGCCCAAACATCTTATATTTTCCTCAACTCCGATCATAACAAAATTGTGCCTTATATGGTCGTACCCAACCTCTTTTAGAGGCGACCCAAACATAAGCAATCCGACTATGGAACACTCTCTTTCTCTCTTCTATCCAAACTAATCAAGGTGATTCGGCCACGTTGATTACATAGGATCTTCTTATCTTACCTAACAAAAATAGATAGACTAATGAATAATGTGACTAGTACTCCATGCAGGCGACCTTCTGACTCCAAAAAACTAAAGGACCCCTATAACGAACGGACATTCGATCCGGGTGGCTCTCAGATCGAACGAAATGTTCCCTGCAAACCATCGAATTGATTGAACGAAAACGTTCGATGTGGTAGCGACTCCAGATCGAAAACTTACCCTCTTGCACCGATCGGATCAAAGCCTTATGGATTAAACTCCAGGCGTTAAAAACACCAAGACCCGATAAACTTGATTGCACACATGAAGCAATATGAATTGTTACATGACCAATTTGACCTCTTCTTTCTTTGGTTCTATTGATGGGGGCTCGATACAAAAAGCGCCAACCTGCATCGTATATGGAATAGTATGGTCTATGGTTATATCACTGCTTGTTTGTGATTAGAATGAAAACCGGTGAGATGCTAGTGGGTACCGGATCCGGAACCCTATTCTGGCTAGATAGATGGGCCGGGACCCGCCCTTTTGTGGAACGCTTTTATGCGTTGTTCTCGATCTGTGTCCGCCCACAACTCTCTGTGGCTATGGCCTTAGCTGACTTGGGCGCTATTGCCTTCCGTCGTACCTTCGGGGCGGTGGAGCTCGAGCAATGGGATGAATTGCTCGAGTGTATTGCCCTCCACTCCCCCTCCCTGGAGCCCGATTCGCTGTCTTGGCATCTTGAGCCAAGTGGCAGATTCTCGACTAGATCCCACTCCTGGCCCGGTGGAACTATCGGTGCTTTGGGAGATCAAACTCCCCTTGAAAATCCGCATATTCCTCTGGCAATGGGTCCGAGGCCGCCTCCCATCGGGTACGGAGGTCCGCAAACGTAATGGCCCTGGAGATGGCCTCTGCCCCATTTGTTTGGTACCGGAAGACTGCAACCACATCTTCTTCCGGTGCCCTGCGGCTCAGTTCCTATGGAGCTGCTTTCGTGAGGTGGTTGGTGGCAACTGGTGCCACGACAACCTCCCGGATTTGTTTGGGGAGGTTCTTAGGCTCCCCGGACCCTCTGGTGTAACCGCAATAAACTAGTCATATAACGCGTTATTCCGTGCCATGTGACTGATCGATCTATAAAATGTGTGGCTTTTTACAGCTCTGGAGACCGCTTAGCAAGCGGCGAGATCGAGACATCATCGACAACATCATTGCTGGTCTTCGTTCTTCGGCGTCGGCCTTTGCTCCACCGCCGCCACCACCTCCCGAGCCGGATTAGCTTCTTTTTAGCTTTGTTTGGGGCTTGTCCTGCTGTGCCCCCAGCGTGACTTTATGACTTGATTGTACTCTGTACTGATGTGTTGGATGCTCGGTTCGTTGCTTTATAAAATAAAGCGGGGGGAAACCCTTTTTCTTAACCGGGTCATGAAGTGTTATGCTTGTGGAAAGTTTGTGCTCATATGTGACATGTCACCTGGTCACTCCTAATAAGAATCCAATAGAATGGTTCCCTTTCCTTACCCTTCTTATAAATGCACCACCCGGGGTTAGACTATTTTTACATTGAGTGTTATGTGTCCATGCCATCATTGACTCCAATGCTATATGGTGTACCATGCAGTAGGTGCATTGATTTACTTGCTTTACTGACAGAGTGTCTGTGCATCATAGAGCAATGCAGTAGAGGCCTACTTCAGAACATTGTTCAATAGTATTAGCTATCTATTTTTAAAGATGTGTAGTTCAAGGGCTCAAGAGTGAGTAGAGAAGAGGAAGAGAGAGACTCCAAGAGCATTGGGAATAGGATCATAGAGGAGAGTCTAGAGCTCGATTTCTCCTCCATTATCAGAGGTAGAAATTTGCTTTGTGTTTTCCCGATGCCACATATTCCTATCGATTCTAGGCACTCCTTCCTCTTCCTTTTGGCTTGCCTAAATATTTTGACAGGAGAAGGTGGAAAGTACGAGTGCATATGATGTTTCAGATGATAAAGCGGTGGCAGTGAGTTGGGGAGAGGAAGAAAAGAGGGTCCAAGAGCGGTGGTCATGGGAACATGGAGGAAATCCAAAATTCTTGTCCAATGGCGGAGCTAGGATTTCCGAAGTGTGGGTATACAGAGTTTGATTTGTATGCACAACGATGTAAGATATAAGAAATTCATAATAATGACAATGAAACATACATTGTTCTTTGTAGCAACAATGCCAATAAATTAGTTACATTGCAAGAACAAGGAGAACCATAATATCACTTTATGATCGCCCTTTTGAAAATGGGAAATGATCATGTTTTCCTATAATTGCATGAAGAATTTAAGCTAAAGTAAAGTAGCAAGCAATCATTTAAGTATTGTTACCCCCATTTTGGTTGTTATATCTTATTCCTCACATAATTCATTGAAGAACAAATATTAATCAAACAAATATTAAGGAATGAAGAAAAGCATCTATTCCCGATTAACAATTCCAAGAAAGAAAGATTAAAATAAACAAATAAACATATCACTCACAAATTATAATCAGACGATGGGCGAAATTGCATACGCCGCCGTTGGCGACTTGCCTGCTAGACAGTGGATACGTCGTGCACGTCGTGTCTCTCCCGAGCGCGTACTGCGGTGGTTATGGATGGTTCATTGGCAGGTGGTAGGTGCGGCAGTTGCTTCCGATGGCCGATGTGGGCATGCCGTGATGCCCTAGTTTTATGATGCGGCAATTCAATCAGCGGAATCGCACATCGACTAAACGCGCTGGATCCTAGTCTGACGTTTCTCCTCGGCTTCGATCGTTCTCTTCTTCATTTCTCATGTCTTTTTTTACCACAGTACAGAAGCAAACGCTCATACATACACGCTTATACTCACCCCTATAAACACACACACGCACACCCTACCCCTATAAGCACCTTCGAGAGACTGAGTCGGCATATCATCTTGAGAAAGCGTACCGCCAGAAATCCTGAAATAAATCCAGGAATAATGCGAGCACCAGGACTTGAACCCCGATGGCTTGGGGATACCGAGCAATGCTACATCTATATAATGGTTTACGTAAGGTTACGAATTGATCTGACATGGGACTATTTGATTGGATTAAAAAAGAGAATTAGGCCCACCTCACCTGAAAATCAAGGGGGGGGGGGCATATATAGATTAGATGGAAGTTTACGTAGCAGCTGCGTAGCCCTTCGTAAGTCTAGGATTTTCGGGGGATACCACTGTTCCTCTAACCATCCAACCACAGGTTGGCTCTCTCATTTCTCATGTCTTGTATGTATAACTAGGCTGACATATGCTATACATATCCATATAAGAGCTTAGGCCAACTCTAGCCGATCCCCTAAAAAATAGAGGAAGATCCAGTCTACTAAATTTAGTGGAATAAACTTTTACTACTCTGTGGCCGCACCTACCCTATCCTCTAAACTGTGGAGTAAAATAAATTGCATAGGTTATGCGTCCTAGCCGCATGAACTTCAAACACTTCGCAATATGTATCATAAAATATTCAAATTTAAACATGCATAACGTAATCGTTAACAAGCATATACTTTCATCATTGCGATTTTGAAATTAAATCATGCATAGTTCATCCAAAAGGCATCACTTGAAACACAATGTTTGGTCCAAAATCGCCACATCGATAGCATGTGTATGTTGTAGATCGAGACAACAAATGGATGGGGCAGCCGGACGCGCCAGAGCAGTGTCCATAGGGGTGTGCGAAGACGCTGCACGAAGCATCGAGCGTGGATGGGGTGCCGGAGTGGCCGTTGGTTTTCTAGCTCTCTTGGCGCCGGCGGGAGGGTGGTCGAGCATTGCCAGAGAGGCAGTCGCCGCCCCGGTGGCCTTTGGTGCGGTTGGAGCTGGTGCTTGTGGCCGGTGGAGGTTTTCATCCCCAACCTTTTTCCCGGCGTGGGGGTAGTTTCCTGCAGGGACAAGCCGACGGCGGTGGCGGAAGCGTCTTAGCTATCCATTCTGGCAACAGGGCTGGTCATCAGTGGAGACCACAACGCATGGGGGCAACAGCGGCGGGAATGATGGAGCCACGAGGGCGGGAGAAAGAGGCACGCAACTTTTACTTGGAGACGCAAGCGTTAAGTATGTTTAGGCGGCTTGGAGGGGGTTTTCGGCGAGGGAGTAAAAACTATCCCCCCTTATAAATTTTAGTAGTTCAGATAGGTGCGGCACATAGGAGTAAAACCCAAATTATCCTCCCTTATAGACTTTTAGGGGATCGGCTAGAGTTGGCCTTATACACTTATTTCTTTTTGCAAAAAATATTGGGTACGCATTGCATGCCCTTGATTAGCCTAGCTCTGCCTTGTTTTCATTCCTGACTATGCCTCACATGCCTATTGTTCTCTGATGCTCCTTCCTCTTTGTTTGGACTTGCTCGATATAGATTTTGGAGATAACAAAAGATATTAAGTCATATACTTAGCATATATGGCTTTGAGGATGAACCGGGAAGATGAAAAGACAAAGGATCTGCAAGCACAAAAGCAGTGACCATGGGACCAGAGGAAAGAACAAAAAGTTCCATCTAAAATTAGAGATTGAGGTTTTATTATTTTCTATTATTTTTCTTAAAAATATCCTTGGCAGACAAACAAGAGACAACTTCATTGTTTAGTTGATCTTTTTGGCTTGCACGATTTCTTGGCCCATTGAACAAAAGGAAGTTTCAACTTTCATGGTTCATTTAGTTTGTCGCATTTTACAGTATGGAAAGTAAGTACTAGGTGTTATTTATTCATTGGCATGCACAGAAGCCCTGCATATGCTATTCCTAGATCAATAGTTTGAGTTAGTAGCTATTAACTAGTGGCACAATGGCTCGTGAACGGCAACGCCCTATACGAACTAGTGAAATAAATTATAGGATGGGTAAGATGCCAACTACTCCCTCCGTTCTAAAATACTTGACTTTCATTTGTTCAAAAATGGATGTACCTATATACTAAAACATGTCTAGAATCTAAATACATTTATATTTTGACAAATGAAAGGCATGTATTATGGAACGGAGGGAGTAGTAGTCAAACACTATTTGTTTTTTTACCTGAAAACCTGTAGGAATTGCTTCCCATATAGTACTTCAGTAAAAAAATTAAATAGTTATGTATAAAAGGGAAAAATAGCCATCCCTAATGAGATTTTTTTTAAGAAAAAGGCATAATGTATTTGAAGTTAGCACATATGCAAGGGTACATTCTTTTTTTTGTCGGGATGCAAGGTTACATTCTAATGTTGCTTGTAAGATGTTAAATTCAAATGTATACAGATTACTTATGAAAAGCGCAAAAGGTACATTGGTAAACAAAGTTCAGCAGGAATCACCATTGTAAACAAGTGTGGTCCCTACGCAGTATGAATGAACATTGTCACATGATAAATGCAAATATAAGAATACTATGAAGATATTACAACATGGATACTCTAGAGCTACTTGATACTAAGAGATCAAGTATACACAAGCTCAAAACGAGAGTTGGAACAAACCGTGGAAGGGAATATGACATAACATGAACATGTAAGAATTGCAATATTTAGAATAACTAGAGTACATTACTAGGGAAAAACCTAGCAGCAACGCGGGTTTTAGGTATATCAGTAGCATGGGGGCCGGCGCTACTGATAAGGCGCTACAGCTAACCCGTAGTAGCAACACGTGCACGCCCGCGCTACTGCTATACAAGTGTAGCAGCAGCGTGCTGCATGGAAGCTCGCTACTGCTAATAGCTCTAGCGCGCTTTGCCTGGACGCGCTACTGCTACTGTCACGCTGCTGCTAACTTTTCTCCACTCGCTACTGCTAATTTTAGTAGTTTTTGAATTTTTTTCTGCATATTTGTTTTGTATTTGAACAAGCTTTATACAAGAATCTTTAGCACATACAAATGTCATCATGATACACATACAAATGGCTGCGAGACCACAAATGTAATTATAGCATATACATACAAATAGTCTCATCATAATCATCATCCAACACAAAGTGGTATCTCGTCATCATCTCAAAAATAGCGATACATGCAAGTCTCGAATACTTGCAACTACAACGTCATCCATCTAAACAATGATATACGCGAGAAGAGCTATCACTATGAGTGAGAGCGGAACTATGCAGTACATGAGGCGGCGGTTACGAGTCCTCTCTCGCACTAGCGTGAATCTCAAGTAACTAGCTTCTCCTTCTTGTCTGCTTTTGAAGCCTTTATGGCTGGCGCACGAGACCCCATTCACTTGCGCCTGACACTCAGGCCACTCGTTGTACACCCCTGAAATCTTCCCTTTGTACGCGACATAGCACTGCCATCTTGCCATCAAGAAGCTAGGTACCTGTTAGAGATGCATCTTCATCAAGAGGATGTACAATCATATGTAACAAAATATACTAGAGCAACACAAAAAAGAAAGGGTTAGCAACTAGATGCAACATACAGTACGCAAACTAATTAACTAGAGGTACGCAGGTCATCATACCCAAACTAACAAAGTAGCGTTATGCAAGTTCGGCAGGGACCGTGGATATCACAAAGTTTCATCGCTACAGAAAGTATACAAGTTCAACCGACACATATCATCATCATCGGCATCTTAAATCACTAGAAGTTCCATCCTTCCGTATCATCGAGGATGGACCCTAGCTTTGCTTCCTTGGGATCTACGAAATACCGCTGGAGATGGGGAGTGATCGGTAAGTACCATACAACTTTCTGGGGACATTTCTTCCCGGCCTTCTTGTATCAAGAAACATTGCACACCGGACAGCTTGTTTTTTCCGCGTGCTCCTTCCGATAAATTATCCAATCGTTGATGCATGCATGGTATCTAACGTGCGGCAGATCAAGAGGACACACGATCTTCTTGGCCTCATCAACACTAGTAGGACATAGATTCCCCGCGGGAAGAACATCCTTTAGGTACTTGAGATGCTCATCGAGGCTAGTGACGGTCCCACTACTGGGAGAAGGCATGCTAGTGGCGCACCAGTTTTGCCTACTAATGGCGCACTACTGGTGCGCCACTAGCATCACGCCATTAGAATTAAATTCTAATGGCGCACCACTGGTGCGCCATTAGTATCTGGTGTTCTAATGGCGCACCATGTTTTTAGCCTTCGTCTTCAGGAGTTGGAGCGTGAAACTCAAGCGGGTCACCTCAGGTTTGCAACCATCATACAATGGAGTGTTCGAGTCTACCACCAGTTGCTCCAGCTTAGCCTCCTCTCTAGAAGCAGCTCTCTCAGTACTCGTCTCCTTGCGAAGCAGTGCTTGAACATGAGGGTCCCGCATGATTGAACTTAGTACCGACGAACTCTGCTGCGTGGAGTCCACGTTCCCTCCGCCGCCACGTCCGGCCCCTTCTCCTCCGCCACGTCCGGCCCCTTCTCCTCCGCCATGTCCGGCCCCTTCTCCTCTGCCATGTCCGGCCTCTTCCCCGCCGCCATTATCGATCATCTCTTCGTCTTGCCCCGTGTCGTTGTTGCCTGCCCCGTTGGCGTCCTCAACATAGTCATCCTCATCTTCAATTATCCACCGAGTATAGCCATCCATGAAACCAGCCATGAGCAGGTGCACTTCGACACGACCATCGTCATAGGGGTCGAGCCAAACTATTCCTTTGCATTTTCGACACGGACATAAAACCTATGTCCGGTTATTTTCTTTCATGTCCTGCACCGCCGACCGCAACCACCTGTCCACCATCGTTCCACTGACCATCGTGAACGTCTGCACGGTAATAATAAACAAATTGATTATAAAAATGCGTGCATGCATCAAAGTCATACAAAAATTCGGCATGACCTTCCCTAAAATAGGACATATAATCTAGAGTTTGCCCGGAATTCGCCGAAACGGAAATAAATCGACATTTCGGCAAAACATAGGCAACTCAAAAGCATAATTTGGCGTCAACTCATGCCACACACACAATTTTCATCATATCGCCCAATTATCATATCACACACACATACACATATTTCCATTTTGCAAAAGCATAAAATTTTAATCACCTCTATCTCGAGATCGAGCGCACGGTGGAGATGATGATGTAGGAAGATCAAAAATGGACAAAGCTCTTCTTGACAAAGATAGATCTAGTTAGGGGGCAAATAGGTCACTTAACTAAATGCTACATCTACCTAGCTAGCTAATTTGGGAGGAGCCAACTTCAACTAATGGAGGGGGAAGGAAAAAGAGAAAGAAGATGCATTAATGGAGGTGGTGTAGTTAGCTAGGAGTAATGAAGAGAGAGAAAGGTAGGTCGAAGAGAGAGAGTAATAGGGGGAGAAGTATTGAGGAAGAAGAAGAGTGAGAGAGGGAGGATGTGGGAGGTAGGGGAAAGGGAAGAGAGGAGATGGGGGAGGGGACGGCGGGTGGAAAAAGGTGATGGTGTGCTGCGTCTTAGCGGTAGTGCGGAAGGAAAACACGCTACTGATAAGAGCGTAGCAGCAGCACGCTTTTCTCACACGCGCTACTGCTAAGCGGGGCCAACCGTGTGACCAATTTCAAAATTAGCAGCAGCGACCTGAGTAAAAAGCGCGCTACTACTATTGCTTTAGCAGTAGCGCGTGTCATGACACCGCGCTGCTGCTAAACTTAGGCTGGTGGGTACTGTTGGTCATTTTTGTAGCAGCGCGGTTTAGCCCGCACACGCTACTGCTAAATTTGTATCAGTAGCGAGTTTTTGTTACCCGCGCTACTGCTAATTAGCAGTAGTGCTTCTTTTTGTGCCGCGCTGCTGCTAAGATTTTGTGTATAAGGTTTTCCCTAGTAGTGATAACTTATAGGCTGAATCCTGATGAATTAATTCTTCATCAAAATAATAACACTCAGAAAATTTCTTAGCAGTGAGCTAACATGTTCTCAAAATAAGATCACTCAGGATGCTTGAAGCTAACTTGTTCCAGCTGTAAACACTGATCAAGCATTAGACAGATCCGCTCTGGAGAAAAACATCGCTAGTCTAATGCGACCTCGATTAAGATCAGATAGCCCACGGTCCTACTACTATTGATTATTGACCAACATAACTATCAACCACTTCATTAAGAAGACAAACCATCACGTAGCTAACATATCAATCTTGTGACAAGCTAACAATTGGTCTTGAGAGTTGAGAGCACCCTACAATTTCCATGTCAAATATAGAGTTGCCTTGGAATCTTGGTTGGTGGTCATTTGGTATGTGCTCTCACTACCAGAAACACAAATATTTCTGTGGGTCAGAAACCGACAGGAAAATAAGGAAAACCGTCAGGAATAGTATTCCCTGTCGGCCAACCGACAGGAATACCCGTCAGCCATAGCTTGACAGGGATAGGAGAATATGCCTGTCGGAAGGCCGACAGGAAATCTATTCCTGTCGGGAGGCCGACAGGGAATGTAAATCCCTGTCGGGACAAAACCGTCAGGAAAATAGAATTGGGTGAACAAAAAAATAAAAATGATAGAAATACTTTTTGCATAATTGATCTATTTCACAACAAGTCAAGAACATACACACAGCTTAATAGGTTACATTAATCACAGTTTTAATAAATCACATGTACTTTGTATACAAATCCGTCTAATTTGCATACAACGAAGTAGGAAGAGCACATCTAATAACACATAAGTTCGTCAACTACATATCAAAAACATGACCTCATTTGTTACTCAATTACAGCTTGAATTGGCTTCTTTTCCAGATTAGCTTGCACCAAATAGACTCATCAATCTGTTAAAAAAGGACTCATTGAGGTTGTACATTTTATGTCAAATGTCAATTGCAAAAAGTATGATTGCAAGAACTAGGAACATTGATCTGTGATATAGTAAGAACCTATTCGGCATCTTAGTTTCTCAAATTAACTTGGCCAAACCTTACCTCCATCCCTCTAAATTCATCACATAATAACTGGGTGAAACTATAAGTTGCAGAATTGTACAAAAAGTTGACACCAAATTTAATTGATGGAGCTGCGAACCATATATATGGAACATCATTGCAGCAAACTTGCTCATAAGTTTTAATAGTATGTACCTGAAACAGATGTGCTTCTCTATAGATGAAAGCTTCTGTACAAAACAGTACCCAGATTTAAGAAGCATGGAGGCTACTTTGTGAAAAAAAACATGAAGGAACAATTTTATTATAATTACTTCTCTTTGAAGTATTCTCATGAGTTAAAAAAAATCAACGAAATAGCTTTTGCAGCTTAGTATAGTAAGAAAAATACTAGGGGCAAGGCCACGAGCTGGGAGATGACATTCGCCGGAGGCAATGGACAACTAAAATCAACATCAGACCACTTTCTGAGTGTTGTGTTCCTTGTTTCCATTACAACATTTCAAAACAAATCAGTTTTCAAACGGGTACTCAAAATCATAACCGTCTTTATGTGTGATGGCTGGTTGACATACAACTAAAACAATATATTTTTAGCAGCTGGTTTGAAACTTGTACCAGTTGATTAATTTCCAAGCACGAAATTAAAAGAACACACGGCAATCAATTCATGCACTTGGCAATTAAGCAAAAAACCATACCTTCACCCAGCAGCTCAAGGCCAACTCAACAAACACACGAAAGCAATCTTAATTCTGTTGTCACCCTCTTGTCCTTTGCAAAGGCTATTTTCTGTCTGTGAATATATGTATAAAGACAGTGCTCATTACATAACTAAATTAGAGATAAGTAGAGTTTAGGTGGTAATATTACATGTATTTCAATGAAAAACAGAACAAATGCTAATCACACCATGTATTCCGCTCAATCTTAGTGTAGTAAAGAATTCAGAATTTATGGAAACATATGGCTGTTTTCAAACTAATTTAACAAATTCAGGCAGCAAAAAATGGTTGCAGTCCCTCAAATGTGGTAATGGCGGTTTCAACCAAGATGGCTCTGCGAAGGGAGAACACAAATAAAATAACTGTTTTTCTACACAAGGCTACTACAATCAGTAGATTACATGCATAACAAATAAGGACAGATTGATGCATGGTTTTCGAGTCGCGACTCATGTGAGTCGCTCTGGGGCAGCGACTCGGAAGAAGTCGAGCCTGCATTGTGACTAGTCGCGACTCAGAGTCGCGAGACACTAAGCTGAGTCGACCATATTTTTGCGACTCATAGACTAGTCGTCAACTAGTCGCGACTAGTCGAGCGACTCGAAATCCATGGATTGATGATATGATGTGAGCACACAACTTTACCACGCTTATCAGCATAACACTAAATTATTTGATTTTGTAACAGTAGGGAATGGTACCTCTTCATCTGGAAGAATAATGACACAATTTAATGCCACCGGCGATAAACTCAACTTATTGTTTGCAACCTCTCTACTGTGCCAATGATATTCCTTGAACTTGCAATGTAACTGCCGAATAAGTCAAAAATACTAACATAATGAAAGGCCAAAAGGTATGATAGACAAAAATCCCAAGGAACTATAAGGATAAGTACCATTAAAACTGAACCAACAAAGAAAACACAAGCGCAAGACAGATCAAATGATCCCGAGCATACTAAATACGGAATGGCATTGTAATGTATAGGATAAAACATGGTAGAATATCACATCAATATAAGGAGCATCATTGCTGCCTAAGAGAAAGAAAAATATAAATTAAAGAGCTACCCTGCTGAATATCACATTAACATAAAGGGTGACAAACAAGCAGCTTCATATCTAACTGTATCTGGTCTTATCATGATAACTTAATAAAGAAACAGAAACAGTCGAGCGATTTGGAGCTTCACATCTAACTGTATCTGTACTTAAGCATAACAACCTGATGATATTAACAATGTCTTCCCCAGATTCAGTTTCTTCCCCTGCATCATAGTGGAGATGAGCTGGTCAATGTGCTTTCATGTACACAAGTTCAGAATAACACAAGTCAACATTTGGCACAAAAAAACCCAGCAATTATAGTTGTATGCAAGCATTAAAATAGTACAGTATATGGCATTGCACTTCATAAATAGAAAAGCAAGAACCAAGAATAAAGATGCAAGGCGGCAGGGGAAAAGGATTACCTATTTTTATTCTGGTGAGCTCTGTGGAGAGTTTATCCACCTGCTCCTGTTTGTACTACCATGTTAATGGAGCAACGTCTCCCCTGGTCTATCACCAACTGGATGTGTCCCCAACTTGAGGCAGCCGTCGTCATCTTGGTGAGGCGGATCTGCGAGGAGGTGTTGGATCTGTAAGGAAGGCGAGAGGAGAAGGAAGGCGAACAAGAAGGGAATACCGTCGCTGCTTTCCCAGTGGTGACGACTCGAGGAGGCGCTCGGGCATGCTGTGAGGCGGACGCCTGACGCCGACGAGGACACGGCGTGGGTCGCTCCACCGTGAGGACGGCGGGACGATGGCGAGTAGGTGGAGGCGGCGGACTGATGCGGCGAAGGTCGCGACCCGATGCTTCTTTGGGGCAGCGTTGAGGGTTGGGTCGACGGCGTGGTAGCTGGAGTGCGCGGCGTGAGTGGAGATGAGGGTTCTGATTTGGGGATCCAGGTTTCCTTCCTATTTCGTTTTGTCATGGGCCTATTCTGTGAGCCCATAACTCACAGGAAAATGGGTGGAGCGCAGCGTGGCTGAATTCCTTAGCGGCGGGAAGGCCCATTTGGGTAGAAAAGTGGGCTAAAAGCTAAATTATTTTCCTGTCGGCCTCAGCCCACAGGGGAAATATATTTTTCCTGTGATCCAGTTGCGGGCCCGACAGGAAAATTACACGGCCGACAGAAATATTCGCGTTTCTGGTAGTGTCTTTATGTATTTATCTTTCTTAGCATGTTAGTGTTTATAGGATCTCCCAACATAATATTGGTGCCTTGTGGTTCCTCCTTGCCCTCGCAACTTCCTTGGTTCCTCCACATCGTCATCACTGGTGGTTGCCTGGTGTGGCGCGGTTCCTCCCTACGATCCACCTCATTCATCCACCCACACCGACGTCCGGCTGTCCGGCATCCTCCCGATGGTGGAGCCTCTCGTCCCGGCCAATCCTTGTCCTCTCGGGTTGGTCGTGGGGATGCTGATGGCGGTAGATTTGGGCCTCCTGTTGCCAGATCTGGCATGTGGCAGTTTTCGGTGCTGGCGCCACTAGTATAGACTAGTGCTATTAATCCCCCCCCCCCCCTATCGTGTGTGTGGTTAATGCATCACATACAATATATAAATAAAACTATGTGTCGAAAACAAAAATGTGTGAAAATCTGGAATCATCACACACACATATTTTCGGACAAACTGGGTGCGAAATAGTGCACACATTTCACACAATGACGCAAATGAACTGTGCGCAATAAATTTCGGATCACACACACCTTTATTACATGATCTGTGTGCGATGTATTGCACACGATTAGGCAAAATGAAATTACGTGCAATGAGTTCAACTATAAAACAAGATTCTGTTATGTAAACTATGTGCGATATTGTTGCATGTTAATATCAAAACATTCGTGTGTGCTATTGCAAAATCGCACATAGGTGGATAAGAACGCCCGTCGGTCCACATGTCTTCTCTTCGCTTGGCAGGAATGACTCGGCTGGACCGGCTTAGTTTCCACCTGTGATGACTGGGATGGACTGGCCTGGTTTCCACCTATGCGCGAGGGCGTGATTACCTTTGATCTAGTTCCGTATGTAGATAGTCCCTTCCTTTTTCCCAAAGGTGACCTTGGGTATCAAACCCACGCGAAGGATGCTAATTGAAAGGCGATTTCTTGCAAGCTTTTGTTGTCGTAAAGAATTCCAGTTTCCTAGACCAAAATCACATAGGTTTTAGAGTCAAAACAATGATAGGAAAATTGGCCAAGGCTAAGGTCTTAACTTGCAACCATATACATGCACTTGCAATTTCATCTAAATATTCAACATGGTTCCGGTAGACACCACTATTATGTGTTATCAACGTGTATATGTGGGGGATGTGTCCTATTGACCCCGCCACGGATCAACAACTTGCATTGTAAAACAGTTCCATCTATTCAACGAAATGATACACCGATTTGTGTATTATCTAATACGAAAATCTAGCTCATCTAAAAGTAGATACCACATGCAGGCATATGCTACAATTGGCACCAAATCAGTACATAAAACATATGCATGTCTAAAACAATACATGATTCCAAATTGTAAAGGTTCATGATAAATTAGTCTAGTTATTAGCACAACAATATCAAGTAATTTTGGTAGCAAAATATAGGAGAAATCTTGTACCGTGCGAGGGTACATACTGAGTGAACCAGAGTAAGAATCTGAGATATCAAATTTTAACGAGCTTTGAATTACTGTCAGGTATATTTGGCAATAAAGATCGATTGAGAACTCTAGCGTATATGGAAACCAATAGAATAATTACACTTTTATTATTGTCAGTACTAAGTGCATATTGCATAAAATGCATTAGCGCTATCTTATTACTTCTAGCTCTTTAAAAAGAGCAACACCCCATATATTGATTAATTTAAAATATTGTTACAATCTTTCGTTATAGGATATGCCATGAGGGCGGAACACTACTAACAAGAATCCCATCAGAAAGGTTATCAAAACTAAACTTTTCTAACTCATGCACCACCACATTTGCGTTCCTACTTATCTTAACCAATTTAATACTTTGAAGAAGTTTTGTGATGCTCGCCGCTTCTTCAGATCAACAAGCGGGGGTCTGTCAAGGAGCTCATTTGCCAGGAAAAATCATACACAAAGGAACAATCAGTTACCAGAATAAACGATCAATATCCGATGAGTTATTCAAAGTTAATATTAGATGTTTCTCAAACAATCAACACATCCGGGAAGTTTTCAAACGAAAATAAATCTCATGCAATTTATCGGAAATCATCTGATACAATGATATGCTCCTTAGTTCAAGGAATTCCATATTGGTTTGTAATTGTGACAATTATTTGCTTGGTGCTGGTGATCTTCCATCACATGGAATATTCTCTCTTCATCTACCTTACTCTCATAAAATATACTGAAGGACGGTATGGTTTATTGCGTTTCCACTTCCTGTGAATGCAAGTTGAGGGTCAAGGACAAATCTTTTTGTTCTTTATCTGTAAATGAGAAAAATACCTCCTAGTATCATCCCTCCACGTGGCCATAATAGCAATAGACGTTCGATGGCCAATGTCATTCATTGATACACTATGGTGTACCATGCAGATATACGCGTGTTTTCATTTATTTCAACATTTTGCTCACAAGATTCAGCACAGTTTACACTAGAGCCCTTCATGAGAGGCCTATATATACCTCACAAGTTCAAGCTTCTTCTTGGATTTTTAGAGTCATACTCCTTCAAGGTGAGCTAGGAAGAGGAATAAATAGTCTAAGAGCCTTGAGATTGGAAACACAGAGGAAACCCTGAGCTATCCGTCTGCGCCTCTAGAACCAGAGGTGTATATCTGTCTTAGTGTTTCTCAATGCCCCCCATTCCTACTGTTCTTAAGTTCTCCTTCCCCTTCATTTTACCTCAGGAAAATGTTTCCGTGTTGAAAGCTTAATAAATTTATGTATGTAATGTTTAGGTCATGAGGTCTTGAGAGCAAGTAGGGAAAAGGAAGCCATGAGTATCTTAGAGCAATGGGCATGGGAACATGGAGGAAATCCTAGACTTGTTGGCCTCTAAATTTAGGGGCCAAGACTGTTTTGTATTTTCCCAATGCCTCTCATGCCTATTATTCTTAGATATTCCTTCCTTTTCCTATTTGCTTGCGCAATTATCTTAAAAAATGTGCACATTTTAGGTTTAGATGATGGGGAAGTGAAGGCAAGTGGAAGAGGAAAAAAATGAGCATCTAAGTGCATTGGACATGGGAACATGGAGGAAGGTCTAAAGTAGTGTGTCTCTCTACAACTAGGCCAACCTTTTTCTTCGGAATTTTCTCAATGCCTCCCATGCCTGTTGTTCTCAGGTGCTCCTTCCTCTTCCTTATAATGTGCAAAATTGTTGTGAAAGAAGTGACAATAGATATCTTCGTGACTCCAGTTCCAGTTTCTGGTTGTGCTTCTGTTTTAGTCCTATTTCTTTATTCTCTTTCACTGTTTGTTTGGATAACTTAGGTACCTTTTCAGTTTTGATTGGGCTTTTTTGGATATACTCAAGGTCACCTTGACATCTTTCTTTAATAGAAAACAACAAGCAATTGGGTGTGTGTTAAGGGCTCAAAAAAATTGGGCGTGTGTTCAAGAAAAGGACATGTATTGTACGATGCTTGGCCTTAGAGTTACTCATATGCACCAGATAACTCGATACGCATGCCACATTTCCAACGAATTGTGTCATATGAAATCTATACCAGCAACTTGACCTATGAAGATTTCACTTAATTTAACCGAAGGCATTAACATGGACAATTCCAATGCAGTGACTTTGACAACAACAACCACATCGCATATAAACAAGCTATCACGGAAACAGGAGCAACCAATTATAACTATAGATGATGAAAAGGAACGATGGAAGAAGGGAACTCACTGTACAATCACTCTATGCATTTTGAATCCAAACCGGAAAACATCAAAAATAAACCGAACTGGATGGTTTTTTGTTTAGGTATGGTATGAACTTTCCATACCAGTTTGAATTTCAGTTTCTATGGTATATACCAAAAAACCGAACGGCTTACCAAATAAACCAAAGTAAAAGTATATTTATATTTCTTGAGGCAAACAACGATACAAGTTGTTATTTTCCTTATATAGGAGCCAGATTTCTTGCTAAGCACGTCCATTTTCTTGCAATGTAGTCATTTTTATCTTAAAATAATGCTAAGCACGTCCTTAACAATCAAGGCATGAATACATGCATGCATATATACTTATATATAGTTAAACTACATTTGTGTAAAAAAGTATGTATTTTGAGTCATACATTTGTAAATTATTATTATTATGTTATTTTCAAATTCAGGGCATCTTTGGTTATTATGGTATATACCGAAAGTACGAAACCATACCAAAATAATTTGGTATGTACCAAAACTAAATCGTATTTACCAAAGTATTAATACATACAAACCACATAAATCGTACCATGTAAACCGAATAAACAGAATGCAGAGAGTTAGAGTACATAGTCGATCCACCACCTTATCCATCCGTGCAGAACATATGTGGCCCCTGCCTTAGCCCATAGCCCAGGATCCCCGTTCCAGTGCTCACCCACGACCCCCGGCCTCGCCATAGCGGTTGCTCCTTCACGCGGAATGGGCGAGTGAGGATGAATGGCTACTACTCTGGGTCTCTGTTGTGCTTCAAACTCCACTACTCCTTAGCCTGTACGGCTTCCAGCTTCTCCCTAAAAAACTCAGAGTTGAAGATGTTTTTTAGGACATTTGAAGATATGTTGAGCATCGCAGCTTCGCGGTTCAATCATTATACCAGGCCGCTGATCCATTTAGGCGTATGTGGCCTAATGGCCTACTAATGTAGCAAAACACCATACCTAAGCTAATCAAAAGATTAGCCACCACAAGAAAACATATACATGTAAAGGGGCCTGTCCTAAACAGATTGACAAGCCGCGCCTCGACCAACACCGACCACTCCAAAGAGAAACAACTTCCATCGAACTTTCCTCGTCGACGCACCAACCACCCGTGTATGCCTACTAAGAAGAGACGGTGAGTGGGTAGCGGGACTTAGTCAGACCAGAGAAAGTCATCATCTTGGGCTCACTAGCAATTGCGTACAGCAAGCACCGGAGAAACACATCGGAGGACTTCCAAGCCAAGTCTCCATCCACGATGCTCCCAACGGAGTAAGGACACCATGGCGCCGCCATCGCCGGTTCGCCAAAGAACCTTGGGTTTCGCTTGGAGACAACACCCCAATCCAGAGAGGAGAGATGCCGACACACATCAGCGTTCCATCCATCCTCCAACACACCAGCGCCACAAGCAGCCTCTTCCATATTCCAACACCCGCACCAGCACGACCAGGCCACTGGCACCATGATAAGCAAGTCCACCACTCCAGGCGGACAACCGAGTGACCCAGATCAGATCCGGTCGACGCTGCCATCATCCACACCTGCGCTGCAGCCTTCAGCAGACGCCCGTAACCCCAGGCACCCACGCACAGCACAAGTGACGCAGCTTCAGTGACTTTCTGAAGCCAAGTCTCACTTTAACTTAGCCCCTATTATCAGTCGTCCGTTAAAGATCCAACGTTTCAGATTGACCTACTTTCCATACTGAAAATTTTGAAGTGTTCAGAAAAAAATTGAAAAAGTTCAATCATAAATGTTCCGTTTTGTATTCTGGGTAAGCTTCAAACCCATTTGGATGTATGGTTTGCGAGTAAATAGCCTTTTGAGCTCAAATAAATAAAAAATGTGTATTCACAAACTATACATCCAAGGAAGCCCGTCGGGGCGCGCCGTCCACGCCCTCCCTCCGCCTTTGGCGGCGGCCAGGGGAGCACACGGAAGGGGGGTGTCGCCAGCGCGGGAGCTCCTATACAGCGCTGCAGGCGCCCGTTAACGATCCGGCGCCTGCAGCGCTGCTAGCATGGGCCGGCCCACTGGCGTGCTGCCCTAAGTTTTTTTTTACGAAAATAAAAATATGAAATGAAGAAAGGTTTACACATTTAAAGAAAAAAAGTTCATCAATTTGAAAAAATATGTTCATATCTTTAAAAAAGGTTCATAAATTTTGAAAAAGTTCATCAACTTGAAAACAAGTTCATTCAAATTGAAAAAAGGTTCATCCAATTTAGCAAAAGTTCATAGAAATTGAAAAAAAAGTTCATGTATTTTTAGAAAAAGTTCATGGAACTAGAAGAAAAGTTCATCCATTTTCAAGAAAAATATCCATTAAATTCGAAAAAGTTCATCAATATTCAAAAAAGTTCATCAATCGTTAACAAAATGCACGTTAACTAATACTTCCTCCGTTTCAAAATAAGTGTCTTAACCTTAATACAACTTTGTGGACGGAGGGAGTAGGAAATGCCCGCCCGCGCTCCCCCCTTCCCTGTGCTCCAGGGCAGCGCAGAGAGGGGAAAGCCGCACAGTGTGGTGGTAGCCCGGTTCAGTAGCAGCCTTTGAGCCCACGAGTGCGAGCCTGAAAGCCCGAAGCCCCCACTCGCTCCCCTCCCCCTTTCCTAGCCAAATTTTTTTGAAAACCCTCGTCTCCGGCGGCGGCGGCGGCGCCATGAATGTGTTCGCGGGAGTCGGCGGCAGCGCGGGGGAGGGCGGCGGGGCGGCGGCGAGGGACGCGGGGTCCGCGGACTTCGGGGCGCTGCTGGAGCTGACGCCGCACAAGATGGCGGTGTGCCACCTCGTGCAGGTCTTCGCGCCGCCGGCGCAGCAGCAGCAGCAGGCCCCGCCCTTCCCCTTCGACTCCGTCGCCCACCACAACCGCCTCGGCCTCTTCCTCTTCGCCCTCACCCGCGTAGGCTCCTCCCGCTCCCACGCTTTACCATTCGGTGGACTGGGCTCGACGGAATTTTCATTAACACACTTATTATTCTTCTTGCAGTCATGTGAGGATTTTCTGGAACCGCCATTGGAAGAGCTTCTAAGGCAGCTGAAAGCGGTAGACGATTTGGTTAATGGCTGGCTTTGCGAGCAGTTGACAACCACACTGGCCGGGCTCAACTCACCAGACGATTTGTTCAACTTTTTTGATAAGCTAAGAGGTGAGCTTCACAGTAAGGATGGATTTTTGAGTCCGTGGTATTCCCTTCTTAATATGTATATGCCTCCCAAATAGACAGCTGACCCTGCAGTGTTTTTCGCCAGGTGTGCTCACTTCACCGGAGGGCGGAAACGTGGAAGACGAATTTCTGGACCCAAATAGTCAGCTTGGAGTTTTTCTTCGTTGCTGTATACTGGCCTTCAATTCCATGACTTTTGAGGTGCTACAAAGTAGAATATTGCACTCACAGCCCATTCTTTTGATATCTATATGCCCTTCTTTTGATTATTTTTATGCCCTTTCTCTTTTCTTATTTGGGGTATTAACTGAGTAGGCTGAAAATTCTTGTAGGGCGTCTGCCATCTGTTGGCAAATCTTGTGGCGTACTGTAACTCAGCTGAGGCTTCATATGATTTGGCAGAAGATGAGGACTTTAATGGTGAAATGGAAATGGGCGACCCGATGGATGCAGATATAGGTGTTAGATCTGGTGTATTTGACAGATATACTCAAGGCTATGCCACTGAGAGCCATATGGGGGAGAGCTCTTCGTCTCTAATCCATGCACCAATCTCACTCCATAATTTTGATGAAGGTAAACTTGAATTCTAAACCCCTTTAAGCTAATTTTAATTTAACTTTGATGGGACTGTGAAGTTATTTGAATTTGCCAAGGAAGACAGAATAAATGGCACACCAGAATCTTTAAAATCATACGTGACCAATAAGAAAGACAGAACGCAACAAGTAGAACATGGAAGAAATGCTAGCTCAGAATTTAGCATGTAGTCATTTTTTTTTGCGCTGTCATATGTGATCATGCAAGGAGTTATCCGCCCCTGAATTAGTATTGACATTAATGTCAAGCTTGTAATGTTTGCCTCCTAAGATGCTATCTTGACATCTGGTATTAGAAAAATGTGCACTAGTATTCAACTGATTTCCTTCAAGCACGTGCCATTTAAATAATGTCATCAACTGTGTCAGTGTGTCAGAATTGTTACACTTTATTTTTTCATGATATAATTAACTAATTATTTGGTAATAGTGATGCCAGCATTTGCGGCTTCATCACCTTGCTTCTTTCTAATGCCTTTTGTGTGCTGGAAAGTGAACCATTTGCCACTCAGGTTATGTGAATCGTGATTCAAAATATTACTAAATGATGCTCACCACAATTATTGTTGATTGAGTTTTTATTTTATATATTTGCTGGTTATTTTTGTTGCCAAACAGGTTAGGTGACTGAGTTTTACTCTTCTTTGTTCATCCACCATACCACATGTCTATTTGTGAGAGTTATTTAGGTTTTACCAGGATGGCAGGATGTCAAATGGTCAACTATACTTATTAAGCATTTGTCTTTCCTTTTCTAGCCGATATTTTCAAAGCAGAGGATAATCCAACTTGTCTGAGATCAAGGTGGCAATTAGAGGCATTTCTGAACCAGCAAGCTGACGTTCTTGAAAAGTGAGTGTCGTTTCCTACATTTAATCAGCTAATCCACGTATCGAAAACTAAAGGATGTGTGCAGTGCCTTTAACGGCAGCTCTTTTGCTTCAGGGATCCCAGCTCAGTGCCTTTGAATTCATTTAACAACACTATGACACAGCTACAGACATTAGCTCCAGAGCTTCATCGTGTAAGTTATGCAACAGGATAAGGCATCTGATATGTGACTATGCATGGCAGTGAACAGCTCCCAATACTTTTTGGTTTACTTTGTCCCTTGTTCTACCTGCCAGGTCCAATTCTTGCAATACTTGAATGCTCTTTGCCATGATGACTATGTTGCTTCATTAGACCATCTTCACCGCTATTTTGATTACAGGTCAGTCCCAGACCCTCAACCATACTATGGGGAGTGCTGATATTGTGACCACATTTTTCCATAATTCAATGATACTATTGAGCATTTTGTCACCAGCTCATTGTGTGACTTTTTGATGTTTTAACATCTGTTCTGTCCATTTAAGCAAATCCTGATGACATTTTTAAAGTTAATGAATGCGTTTTGTATGTAATGTCCTGATAAATCAGCATAGTCATGTTATGCTATAGAATCTAGACTGTTGAAGCATATACATGAAATAAAACCACCAAAAGTCTTTTTCATTCAACAGTGTCACTTATATTACCCTAGTGTAGTGTTGCTCAATGCTACAGCTTATTTGGCCTGCTCACTAGGCTGAAAGGTTGGAGTCTTTTGCCCACAACCCAAGATGTGATAATGACATGTTGAGTATGCTGTATATTGGAGACACAGTAACCTCTTGTAAATTTGTTCCTAACTGGTTATACTTTATTTATAGTGCTGGGATGCAAGGACTTTTCAGTCGTTCTTTATCTCCTCACCAAGATAATATTGTCGGAAAGTATGAGAGCGCTCTGCTCTGCTTAGGCAACTTGCACTGTTATTTTGGACATCCAAAGAAAGCCCTAGAGGTAATATAAGGTATTGGTTTATCTTGTTTTCTGCTATCAGCATATCATTCCGTCGAGCTATTTATTTCAACATTGCACATTAATTATTGTTCTGTTTGGTTGCTTTCTTGCAGGCATTCACAGAAGCAGTGCGTGTTTCTCAAATGGTTAGTTTACTGAACTGGTCTCTTTCTCAAATAGAATTCTATCCAACCATTTTGAAAAAAACAATGATGATTCATGCCTTGCACATATATTACATTTTTTTTAGTGACATCTCAATATTAATGCAAGCGGCTCTTCAGTTGGCTGCTTAACAGATGCGATAATTTGTTTGTTTTTTTCAGAACAATGATGATTCATGCCTTGCATATATATTAGGAGCCATTTCCAATCTATTATCAAAGATAGGAATATCAAGCACAGTTGGACTAATTGGTTCTCGATACTCCCTTGGAAACAATATTGGACTGGGCACACCATTGTCCATTCAGCAGCAGTTGCTTGTTCTTTTGAAGCGATCCCTTAAGAGAGCTGATATGCTGAAACTCACAAGCTTACTATCCTTTGATCACATCTCTCTTGCAAAATTTGATTTGAAGGTAATATCTCAATTTGGTATTATTTGCCTTTATAAGGTCTTAAAAATACTTAGCTATGTTTAAGTCTCTTTGTTCATCTTCCTGCTCTTGTACGCCGTCGGGCTGTCCTAGTGCTAGTGTTCAGACATGGCATCACAACTTCTATATACAGTGTAGTTGTGCATCCTTGTTGATCTGTTTTTTCTTTTGACTCTAAACCTTTGCTTGCCAGCATGTCCAAAGGCCGTTGGTGTCCTTTGGCCCTAATGGTTCTACAAAGCTTAGAACATGTCCTGCAGATGTCTGCAAGGTATGTCACACTTAAGCTATACTCAGTAATATCACACTCAGTCACTCATCCTCAATATGGAGGATGTATATGTTTGCTTCTAAATTAATTAGTTTTTCTATCTTATGTTTTATTGCAGAATTTAAGATTAAGTTCCCACGTGCTGTCCGACTTTGGCACAGATGGCTTATCAATTGCGAATGATAATGGTAGTTTCAGCACGTCATGGCTTAGGAATCTGTCTGATGCTTCCAGTTCTTGGCGTAGTAGCTCAACAAATCCTAGAAAACTTATTACAAATGACTTTGACAATTTCCACTTTCATGCACAACCAAGTCCAATACCTACATCAGTATTGCAATTAGCTGGCTCAGCATATTTGATGAGGGCCACTGCCTGGGAGCACTACGGAAGGTACCTATCTGTTCTCTGTTAATGTTTACTATAAAACTGCATTTTCATAGCAGAAATGGCAAGTTGTATAATTATTTTGCCAGCTTGGCACATAATTGTGGATGTGCTGGTGAAAGGGAGCGTTAGATAAACAATGACAAAGTGTCTCAGTTTAGGAAGTGCAAATACTTGTGCCGCATGTTGTTGGACTATTCATTGATACTGCTAAATATTATATAACTTTAAATACTAGAAACAGCGGGATATTGGCCCCACCTGTTGGTACTTGTTCGATGTGCATACGGCCTTTTAAAACTTTTGGTCTTACAAAGCGTTAATTCAACCCGTGGTCTGCTTCAGCCTCTTGCTACATGAAACCGTTTGGTCGTCTCCTTTGTTGCCAACTTTCAGCTGACGTTTTATTACATTCCTTTATTACTTGAAGTTATGGTAAATCATATTATGGAATGAACTCCAATATTTTTCTCCTTTTTTTGCCAACTTGCTATCTATATCCTTTCTAGAAAACTGATTTCGGTTAACTCTCTCCACAGTGCTCCGATGGTTCGAATGAATACGTTGGTCTATGCAACCTGCTTTGCTGATGCTGCAAGGTAGAACATAATGAAATTCTGGCAATTATATGTGTGTAACACTTCAACTTTATGTACTCCCTCCGTTCCTAAATATAAGTCTTTTTAGAGATTCTACTATGGACTACATACGGAGCAAAATGAGTGAATCTACACTCTAAAATATGTCCATATACATCCGTATGTAGTTTGTAGTGGAATCTCTTAAAGACTTATATTTAGGAACGGAGGGAGTACATAATTATCCTGTACCATGCAAGCAGTAGCTTTTAAATCATCTTGATGCTTTGCTAGATATGTGATAGTATTGTATTTTCTTTAACAGTTCATCAGAGCTGTCACTGGCATATGTCAAGCTAATTGAACAGTTAGCAGTCTTCAAAGGATATTCAGGTTAGTTACTTGTATATGACCAACATGTATGTGCTACAACCTCCAAGAGCTATGTAAGTTTCCATAGTTTCTTATGGATTGATAATATCCATTTTTCTGCAGCGGCATTCTGTGCGCTCAAGCTTGCCGAAGAGAAGTTCCCATCCTCGACGAATTCACAGATCCACCTTCTCAAAATGCAATTGCTACATGAGCGTGCCCTGCATCGGTACAAAGCTGTTTCTTCACTTCTTCTATCAAGTGCACTACGTCCACAATTTGATCTGTTATTATTTGGTGTAAAATTGTTCTATGTAGAGGACATCTGAGAATTGCGCAACAGATCTGTGATGAATTTGGGGTGCTCTCATCTTCTGTCAGTGGAGTAGACATTGAGCTAAAGACTGAAGCTAATCTACGGCGTGCCCGCACGTTACTCGCTGCAAAACAGTTTAGCCAGGTTCTGAATTTACTTGCTTACTAGAGTTTACCCAAGAAGCACGTATTACTCATCTTATTGATCCTTTTATCCTTCATCACTGCAAGTGTATTAGCGTATTTTATCTTTCATACTGGTTGGTTCATGAGCATTTCAACCATGTTGGTCCAAGTATTCCCCTAATACTTGAGTGTCCTTTGTGCAGGCAGCAGCTGTAGCGAATTCCCTTTTCACTACATGCTACAAGTACAACATGCAAGTAGAGAATGCAAGTGTCCTATTGTTACTTGCCGAAATACATAGAGTAAGACAGATCATTTTTATTGAGACTAGAACCTCATAAATCTTGCAATGCCACGCAGAGAGAACTAATATTTTCCTCCCTCTCCCACAGAAGTCCGACAATGCGGTCCTTGGCCTCCCTTACGCATTAGCCAGCCAATCGTTTTGCAAATCGTTTAATTTGGATCTGCTTGAAGCTTCAGCCACACTTACTCTCGCTGAACTGTGGCTAGCTCTTGGATCAAACCACGCGAAGAGGGCCTTAAGTCTTGTTTATCAAAGCCTTCCTATGATTCTTGGCCATGGCGGTCTTGAGCTGCGTGCTCGGTCTCAGTTAGTCTTAGCAAAATGTCATTTATCTGATCCAGAATTTTCAGGTATATAACTGGATGATGATTTCCTGCCGCATGCTTCCTACTTCACATTCAGTTGCTTGATGGACCGACTCTTGTTATTTATTATGACAGTTTCTGAAGATCCTTGTGCTGTTCTGGACCCTCTAAATCAAGCGGCTGAAGATCTGCAGGTTTTAGAGGTGAGCTGACGGCTGCATCTCAAAACTTCTCTTCCTGAATTACCAGGATTGACTTCAAAATGCATGAAGAGGACTATAAATCTCACGCAAATTTAAAATCCATTGCGATGTGCAGTACCACGAGATGGCGGCAGAGGTGTACTATCTCAAGGCGATGACGTATAACCACCTGGGCAAGGAATATGAGAGGGAGGAAGCCGCGGCTCGTTTCAAGGAGCACGTCACTGCCCTCGAGAACCCGCGCGACGAGGAGGATTCACTTGTTTACTGACGTTGCACAGTTAATGACTACTCCGTGTCTTGCAGCCAGGCAGCAGAAGGAGGACAAACTGAAGTGCCTGCTTTGTCATGGCCTGATGCATTCCATTGATGCCTGCTGAGTTGTGAACTTGTTCTTGCACTGTGTTTGTCTGATGATAATAACAGATATGCCTCAGCCATCCAGCTCGTTCACTTGCAATTGCCAATGGATGTTTCAGATGACATATATCATGGCAGCAATATTATTTTGTTCACTCAAGATTCAAATAATGAAACATCCAAACGAATAATTGAACCGACGACATCAAAGGCACATACAGCCATACCAACTACTCTGAAACAATCCATGCAAAATGTGCTTTACATAAGGTTCATATATCACATCCAACGTTGGGGTCTAGCCAAACTGAACATATATCCTGGCTGCCACATAACATCGATGACTGCTTTCTGGTTATTATTCATGGTTCCCTGGGATCCGGTCCATTCCGCTTCGACCCTTTTGTAAGAAGGGTGCCTTGAACAGGGAGCAAGGCTGTCGAACTCCAACAGCAAAACTGGAAATGGCAACCAGGGAAAATCAAAGGAGAATGCCCTAATAGCTCTAGACCCAACAAAGTTTCAGCGCCTCAAGCCACCGTCAAAGAAGCATCATTGGCGACGGTTCGAACCAACACGACCGATAGAAGCTAGCAATTTATACAGTCTTCCCTCCACGGGAACCGATAGTGCCTGCCAAGGAGAAGATTCACACCATGGAAATCCTGAAAAAGGGTAGTAGAAATATGGGTTACTATACTGGAAACAGACAAGATACAACAGCAAAGAAACAGCAACAACACAGCAGGTTTGCACACTAAAACTGGAACTAAAGCAATGTTCACAAAACAGCCTAAACTACATAAAGAAAATCAATACTAGTGAAAGGCAAGCCCAGTTTAAAATACACAACAGGCCACACTTCATAAATGAACGAAGTTTCTAGTGATAAACATAAACTGGCAATCACTACTTGCTCTTCATATAAATAAACGATGCAAAATACCAAGTACAGGTCGCAGCTGGAATGTTTGCAACGAAACTAATACTGTAGAAGCAAGTGACCTAACTGGTGCTGAATTGATAAACACAAACAAGAGCAGATATTCATGGGGTGCATAGGTTCTTCCAGTTTCATTATCATTTGACACACAAAACCGACTATTACTACAACTTATTATAATGATACATGGAAACAGATATTTAGTCTTCATCACCGATCACCTTGTATAACTCGATATCCAAGATTCCTGTGTCATGGTCCATGGTTACTACAAGATTCCAAGTCACTAAATAAATCGATATCCAAGAAGACACAAAAATTGAGGTAAGCTCTTAGCAGATGACTACTATTAACAGCAAGCATTTGCCCTTTACTCATGAGTTTGCATATACATAATTTGAACATGTTAGTCCAACACAAAATTAGCTAGCAAATTATTGTCCTAGAGTGGTCTTGCTAGAAAAAAAATATGTAATAACAAAAGCAATAAAAGAAGACACTAACCTTCACTGCTTTTCAGAACTGGGTAAACAGCCAGAAGGCGTTGTCCCCATACCCCCACAGCCTGGGGGCATTGTGAATCCAGATTTCGCACCCCCCACGCATTGGATGTTTGCAATATCCCCAGTGCCTTGCCCAAATACCTGACCACTCATAGCACCATCATCACCCATTGTTCTCATCTGCATTCCTGGATTGCAGTACATCTGATCGTTGCATCTGAAATCACACGAGTTCATAACCTGGGCACTGCCAAGAAACCCCCCCTGATCAACACCAGAAACCAAATCGGCGTTCTTCACAGGCCGCTGGTAAGGGAAAGTGCCAATCTCCCGTCGATCCTCCCCTGATATCAACAAGCAGGCAGCGGAGCCTGGCAGCCTCGGCCTCAAGCGCCGCGCGTGATTCTGGAGCTTCTTCAGCAGCTGCTTGTTCAGAGCCTTCAACTGAACCACCTCTTCCTCCAGCAGCGCCGTGTGGGCCTTCTTCTTCTCCCGGTACTTCCTCACGGCTGCGCGGTTTCCAGACGGCCGCTTCTTGGAGGCACCGCTGTTCTCGGCCGGGGAGTCGGCGCCGCCATCCGACGACGCCGAGACGATCTTGGTGTGGACGTGGACGCAGGTGTGGGTGTGTGAACTGTCGTCGACGGGCGGGTTGCAGGTGTGGGTGTGGGTGCAGGCAAGGTGCTCCGTGTCGTTGAGGATGCCGTCGAAGTAGCTGTCCATGGAGCAGCCGCCGCCGGGCAGATCGCCGCCAGTGTCCGAGCAGAGGTACGCCTCCGGGTTGGAGAAATCGAGGTCCCCGTCGTCCATTGCTGCAACCAGCTGCTACCAAGAACGCACACCAGTCACCTGGCAATGGAGCAACAGGCATCAATCAGGTTCCATGGTTTCCCACCGAAATTCCCCAACATATCTAGTATCTATCAGCAGTGCTAAACAAAGGGGAATTCGCACCACGAAAAATCAAAAATTAAAACTAAAACGGAATTCGCTGCCAAAACTGGATCTCGTCTAGATGGTGCGCCGCTCCGAAAAATCGTGGAAGTTAAAATTGGTTGATTGATAAATGGATCGATGCCGAGAAGCTCATACGTACCTCAGGAAGCGCGGTTGCGGACGGAGCAGGGGCGCGACGAGGTGGGGCAGATGGGAACTGCCGGCGATGGCGAAGCGCGCGATAGGCGCGCAGCGGAGGGGGGCCGGCGGTGAGGCCAAGCGGCGGCACGGCGGCAGCTCTAGGGCGTGGCTGTGGCGGGTCAGATGTATTTTCCGGAGCACGAGATTCCCCGCAAAACAAACCAATAAACAAGAGGGAAAAAGGGGCCGTGTCGATTTTGACGATGAAAGACTATGCGGCCGATTTTCTAGTCTAGAAAAATAATAATATTGGTAGAGACTTTTTTTTAGCAACCCTTCTATCTTTGATGCCTCTGAATTTGCTCCCTTCTGGTTCACAAAAGATTTACATTATTGATATGGTCTTTGAAATGTACCCCCTCCGTCCCATAATGTAAGACGGTTTTTTGACACTACACTAATGTAAAAAAACGTCTTACATTATGAGACGGAGGGAGTAGTTCTGTATCATGTCGAGCAAAACCGTGATATTTCAAACAATACTTTTTGAGAGAAATTTATATTTGCAATGTTGAAGTTTCAAATCCAAATAAGCAACATTACAGGTAGGTGCAACGTGGATGAAGCTAGATCCAAGACGTCACTTTTTACCAATTTCGGAGGGAGTATTCGGTTAGCACTTACAAATTCGCAAAAGAAAAAAAAGCACTTACAACAACAGCTGCTTCTTTTCAGGTGTAATCTCATGGCAGCAGTTAACATTCTCGCACTTGTAAGTGCTTTTCTTTGTGCGAGAATTTTCCCGGAAAAATACATATCGTCCGAACATTCTCGCACTTCATTTAACATTCCATCAACTTCACGATTGCACGGTTGTGCGAGCCGATCCGATGATTCATGGCATAGCCACACCAACGCAACAGAGTACGAGGGAGATGCACGACGAATGCGAAAGGGAAAATGTGCATGTCATAATTCTAGTTGTCCTATGGTAATTTCAGATGCCTTCTATGCTTATATGTATCAAATTAGCATCCCTAGTATGGTAGAGTCACGACAAATAATGCACGGAACGATATTAGATAATTCTACGACATCATTTGCTTGGAGAAGCCTTGCTCTTTTATAAGGTCGTGGGTGCCCCTCTCCACCACCATCAGTAACCAACATGGACCTCAGGTAGGTCAGATCTTACAAGAGCTTTAAGCAAGTGCTGCATTCACTTAGCCTTTTATTTTTGGAAATGTATTAATTTTATGGAAATTTTGACCTCTATAACGTAACGTGACGATGCACCTAGACAACACACAACTTTGGAGTACAAAGTCGCTTCCCCGAAAAACATGGAAGTTAACTGACTGACTGATTGATTAATAACTGGATCAATGCAGAGAAGCTCATACGTAACTCAAGAACCAAGGTTGGTGGACGGAGCAGGGGCTCGACGAGGTGGGGTAGATAGGAACTATCGGCGATGGCGACAGCGGCGACACTCTAGAGGCGCGCACCAGAGGGGCCGGTGGTGACGCTAAGCAACGACACAATGGCATCTCTAGGGCATGGGCGGTGGTGGGTCAGATGTATTTTTCGCAGTACGAGATTCCCCGCAAAAGAAACAAACGAATAAACAAGAGAAGCGAACCAATATGTGGTCGGACGGTTTAGAGGGACCCTGGTATCTCAGGCCATTAGAACCTGTGGTGAGGGACCCTAGTATCCTAGCCCATCAGAGAAGTCCTAGTGCTCGCATTTATTTCTGGATTTATTTCAGGATTTTCGACGATGGATGAGTGTATGCGCGTGTATATGAGCGTTTACGTCTGTACTGTGTTAAAAAAAAGGGCCGTGTCGATTTTGAGGATGAAGACTAGACAACTGATTTTCTAGAAACAAAATAATATATTATTGATATCTTTTTAGAATTATATATATATTGATACTTGGTAGGGACTTTTTAGCAACCTTCTACATCTTCTATGCATCTGCACTTGCTCCCTTCTGGTTCGCAAAAGGTTTATATCATTGGTAATTTGATATGGAGCATAGCTCAAACGGTTCAAGTTTCGGTCATGTTGGTTTAGTGAGAGGAGACTACGAGGTGTTTGTGGTGGCTTTGCCAGTCTCAAAATGTGATGCCGGCTCAATATATCAAAGGGTGTGCGTGCATGCTTTTGAGTGTATGTACGTGTATGTGGACATCTATGAGTGAGTGTATTGCACTCAAAATAAACAAGAAACAAATGCAATTTTGACCGCTATTTTTTGTTGTAATATATGTATGTGTGATGTCGAGCAAAACCATAATATTTCAAACGATGCTCATTTTTCTTTTCAGGTTCCAATTCTAAATAAACAACATCACAGGTACACGGTGGATAAAGCTAGATCCAAGACGTCACTCTCTTCCAAACTGAAGGGAGTACTCGATTAACACTTATAAGGACGGTGATTGTTTTTGCAGCATGACCCCGAGCAAGAAATCCGTTAAAACTTTCTCGCACTTCATTTATCTTCTCTTCATGATCATGGTCGCACAGATGTGCGAGCCAATATGACAAAGAAGGCCACAATCACACCGACCCGACATATTAGAAGGGGGATTCATGACGAATGTGCGAGAGAGAAGGTGCATGCTATAGTTCTAGTTATCCATCAGTAATTCCGAATGCCTTCCATGCCTATACATATCGAATTCGAATCTCTAATATACAGAGTCACAACAAATAATGAACAGAACGGTACTCCCTCTATAAACTAATATAAAAGCGTTTAAAATACTAAAATAATGATCTAAACGCTTTTATATTAATTTACAGAGGGAGTACTAGATAATTATATGCCATCTTTTGTTCGGGGAACCCTCACTCTTTTATAAGGGACCTCAGTGCCACCCTCCCACGTTCATTAAGCAGCTTGGACCTCAGGTAGGACGTTGGAGGTCACGTGAGCTTTAAGCAAGAGTCCTTTTACGGTGCATCAAGTCTATTGGAGCAGTTCATTTTTGTGATTGGAGGGCACAGATTACCGAAAAAGGCTTTCGCCCCGCTTTATAAATAAAGCAAACCGCCAGAGAGCACACATACATAATCAAGTCCACACACACGCACACACCCAAGTCTCACAAAAAAGTACAAAGATTCTGCTGAGGGCACAACTCAACAAGCCCAGAAAAGAAAAAAAGGATAGAACACGCCGGACGAAGAAATCGCCTAGTCTGGCTCCCACGGAGGCGGCGGGGGCGGCGGCGACAGGCGGACGGCCATCGATCGGAGGTCGGCGATGAAGGCTGAGATGGCGTCGCGGTCCAGGGGCAGCTAAGCGGCCGCCAAAGCTGCAAGAAACCCGAGAGTTTGAAAAGAGCGTCAGTAGCCCGACGAAGAGGAGTGCGCTGAATCACTAGCTTATTGCAGACAGTTTAGAGGGTCCAGGCGAGGACCCCAATCTCAAGCCACCTAATGTGGCGATAAGTCGCGAGGGACATCTGGAGTTCGACAAATAAGTCCGGGAAGTTGGTGTGACACCAATCTCCACAGACCGCTTCGCGAAAACAGCTCCAGAGGAACTGGGCGGAAACGCAGGAGAAGAAAATGTGCTTCGAGTCTTCGGGAACCCCACAGAGCGGGCAGATGCCAGTACCCGGGCCATTTCGCTTGCGCACCTCTACCCCGGACGGGATCCGACCGCGAATCCATTGCCACATGAAGATACGGATCTTCAGGGGCAGGCGGATGGACAATACCATCGATAGGGGGAGGGGGGCGGCGGATGGAGCGATGGCCATGTACAGTGACTTGGTGGAGAATTGGCCCGAAGGCTCAAGGCGCCATCGCACTGTTGGAAATATGCCCTAGAGGCAATAATAAAAGGATTATTATTATATTTCCTTGTTTGTGATAATTGTCTTTTATTCATGCTATAATTGTATTATCCGGAAATCGTAATACACGTGTGAATACATAGACTACTACATGTCCCTAGTGAGCCTCTAGTTGACTAGCTCGTTGATCAACAAATAGTCATGGTTTCCTGACTATGGATATTGGATGTCATTGATAACGGGATCACATCATTAGAAGAATGATGTGATGGACAAGACCCAATCCTAAGCATAGCACAAGATCGTGTAGTTCGTTTTGCTAAAGCTTTTCCAATGTCAAGTATCTTTTCCTTAGACCATGAGATCGTGTAACTCCCGGTACCGTAGGAATGCTTTGGGTGTACCAAAGCGTCACAACGTAATCGGGTGACTATAAAGGTGCACTAGTGGTATCTCCGAAAGTGTATGTTGGGTTGACACGGATCGAGACTGGGATTTGTCACTCCGTATTACGGAGAGGTATCACTGGGCCCACTCGGTAATGCATCATCATAATGAGCTCAAAGTGACCAAGTGTTTGGTCACGGGATCATGCATTACTGATGAGTAAAGTGACTTGCCGTAACGAGATTGAACGAGGTATTGGGATACCGACGATCGAATCTCGGGCAAGTAACATACCGATTGACAAAGGGAATAGAATACGGGGTTGCTTGAATCCTCGACATCGTGGGTTCATCCGATGAGATCATCGAGAGTATGTGGGAGTCAACATGGGTATCCAGATCCCGCTGTTGGTTATTGACCGGAGAGCCGTCTCGGTCATGTCTACATGTCTCCCGAACCCGTAGGGTCTACACACTTAAGGTTCGGTGACGCTAGGGTTGTATGAATATGAGTATGCAGCAAACCGAATGTTGTTCGGAGTCCCGGATGAGATCCCGGACGTCACGAGGAGTTCCGGAATGGTCCGGAGGTAAAGAATTATATATAGGAAATGCGGTTTCGGCCATCGGGAAAGTTTCGGGGTCACCCGGTATTGTACCGGGACCACCGGAAGGGTCCCGGGGGTCCACCGGGTGGGGCCGCCTAACCCGGAGGGCCCCGTGGGCTGAAGTGGGAGGGGAACCAGCCCTTAGTGGGCTGGTGCGTCCCCCCCCTTGGGCCCCCCCTGCGCCTAGGGTTGAAAACCCTAGGGTGGGGGGCGCACCCCACTTGCCTTGGGGGGCACCCCCCCCGGCCGCCGCCCCCTTGGGAGATTCCCATCTCCAGGGCCGGCGCCCCCCCAGGGAGCCTATATAAAGGAGGGGGGAGGGAGGGCAGCCGCACCTAAGTCTTGGCGCCTCCCTCCCCCTGCTACACCTCCTCCTCCTCCCGTAGTTGCTTGGCGAAGCCTGCCGGAACCTCGCTGCATCCACCACCACGCCCGTCGTCTGCTGGATCTTCATCAACCTCTCCTTCCCCCTTGCTAGATCAAGACGGAGGAGACGTCACGCTGACCGTATGTGTGTTGAACGCGGAGGTGCCGTCCGTTCGGCGCTGGGATCTCCGGTGATTTGGATCACGACGAGAACGACTCTCTCAACCCCGTTCTCTTGAACGCTTCCGCACGCGATCTACAAGGGTATGTAGATGCATCTCTCTCTCTCATTGCTAGATGAACTCATAGATGGATCTTGGTGAACGTAGGAAAATTTTATTTTATGCAACGTTCCCCAACACGCACCAGGTCAGAGCCACCATCCACCGACGGTTCGTGGAGAGCAACACAGTCAAGTAACTCACGCCAGGCGGCGGATCCCATGGGGCCAAAGGCCCGCCGGAAAGCAAGGCGCCCTAAGTCAAGAAAGGCCCTATCAACAGAAATCACGGGGTCGACGGAGATGGAGAAGAGGCCAGGAAAGCGAGCCGCGAAGGGAGTGTCCCCGGCCCAACGATCAAACCAGAACAGCGTCGATGCTCCAGAGCCCACCGAGATGGAGGTCCCGATACGGAGAACCGGAAGAAGCTGGACAATCGACTGCTAGAACTGAGAACCTCCAGACTTTTGGCAAAAGGCGAGGGGCTGTCCGTGCAAGTATTTGTTCCGGATGATGTCAAGCCAAAGTACACCGTGACCTTGCGAGATTCGCCAAAGCCAGTGGGAGAGGAGGGCGATATTCATCCGTTTAGAGCACATGATGCCAAGGCCACCTTGCTCCCGGGGCTTGCAAATGTCAGGCCAACTGACCATATGATATTTCTTCTTATCGTTGTCGCCCGCCCAGTAAAAGCGGGACTGGATCTTGGCAATCTCCTTGTGAAGGGTCTCGTGGAGGCTGTAGAAGCTCATGAGAAACAAGAGGAGGCTGGAGAGGGAAGAGTTGATGAGGATAGTCCGGGCCGCTTTGGACAGCCACCTCCCCTGCCAGGGCTCGACTTGCGTTTGGAGCTTGGCCACGGAGGGGCGCAACTCCGCGACGGTGAGCCGGGAGTCACTAATGGGCGTCCCAGGTAGGTTGTGGGGAAGGAGCCCATGCGGCAATTAAGCCTGTTGGCGATGGCCAAAGACTCAGCGGGGGAGTATCCCATCACCATCACATCACTCTTGTCGAAGTTGATCTTGAGGCCCGACATCTGTTGGAAGCAGAGAAGGAGGAACTTGAGGTTGGAGATATCAGTCTCCGAGCCTTCAACCATGATGATAGTGTCATCAGCATACTGGAGGATGGATATCTCGAAGCCACCGGCGAGGTGGGGAGTAATCCCACGAATATGGCCAGCGGCTTTCGCCTTATCAAGGATGGACGCCAGCGCGTCCACGACCATATTGAACAAGAACGGGGAGAATGGGTCCCCTTGTCTGACCCCACAGAGGGTGGGGAAGAAAGGGCCAATCTCGTTGTTTATGTTCACGGCCGTGCGACAGCAAGTGACCATTTGCATGACTCTCGTGATCCACCGGTCGTCGAAACCCTTCCGAAGAAGGACTTCCCGAAGGAAGGGCCAGCTAACCATGTCGTAAGCCTTATGGAAGTCAATCTTCAGAAAAACCGCCTTGAGGTTTTTGGAGCAGACCTCATGGAGGACTTCATGAAGGACTAGGACCCCATCCAGGATGTAACGACCCTTAATGAAGGCCGATTGGTTGGGATACGTCACACGGTCGGCCAGCAGGGTCACCCTATTGGCGTACCCTTTAGCCAGGATCCGGAAGATCACGTTAATAACCGTGATCGGTCGAAATTGACGAATGTTGGGCGCCCCAGGGACCTTTGGGGTGAGAGAGATGATCCCGTAGTTGAGGCGTCCGAGATCAATGGAGCCAACGTAGAACTCGTCGAAGATGGCCATGACCTCGGTTTAATCACGTTCCAGAAGGACTGGAAAAATTTAACCGGAAGGCCGTCCGGACCCGGCGCCGAGGATGGGTTCATGCCCTTGATGGCATCCCAGACCTCTTGCTCGGAGAAGGGGGCCGTAAGGGCCGCGTTCTCCGAGGCAGACACCAACTGGGGGCCGGACCAGCAATCGGGGGCGGGAGAGATGCCGCTTCTAGGAGCGGCAGAGAATAAGGATCTGTAGAAACCGACTTTCAATAGTATATATTGATTATTTAGGGGCATTTTAGGTACTAGTTCACTCTGTTCATCAATCTCGTAGGCAGGTTCACGCATGCAAGTTTCATTCCCGCCGTGGTCAAGCCTTCCTCCCAATCTCCCATCATCCAAGCGTCCTCAGGATCCAGACTCCAGTTACGAGTATCAGTCCTATGGCCAGCGAAGCTCTCAACGAAACTAGAGAAATAACGATCCCGGCCGGCTCCCCGCGCCGCCGGCCACTCCGGCCCCACCGAGCAAGACCGGAAGTAAATATCACCAATGCGTGATTTTGTTTTAGACAAAACAAGAGCAAATTATATTGAACTTCTAGACTAAGCTCGATGAATATCCTAACATTAACATGAACATCAACTTCCGTATTAAGAGCTATTATCTCAAATCAAAAACTAATTGGACGTCATATCAAATACACTAATTTGTGCTAGGGAACAATCTCAATGATCTGACGTCAAAAAATAGTTGGATGTCATATCATATACACTAACTTCTGCTTGGGAACAATCTCAATAATTTGGGAGCTAGGTTGACAAATAACAAGACAGCCTTGAATTATGTTCACACCAACGCGACACACTTGTAGATTTCCGTTTCTCGGTTAGTCGTCCACGTGCTCTTGTAGCCCTATGTTGGCAGCCAATCAGCCATGCAAGAAAAGTTCATTCCAAGCCAATAGAGTGCCGCTTGTCGCCCTCAGCCAAGAAAGTATCATAATGTTCAATCCATAAGATGTTTTGAGGGCATGGCATACAGGACAGCCGGATCAAAATTCGAAAGGACATGGCATGGAGAGAATAGCTATTGATCGGGCAACAAAGTAGGAGAGGAGATGCACGAGGATTTTTCAGATTGAGGAATGGTGGTTGTAATTAACTCCGATTATCAGTCGATAATCCATAGTGCCTTGTATAATGATCTTGGTGTGGACGTGGATACTGGTGTCGGTGCGGGAAGGAGGGTTGCAGGTAGGGGTGTGAGTGCCTGCAAGGTGCTCTGTGTCTTTAGGATGTCATAGAAGTAGTACTATTGCAATCCACAACGTTGCTCAGTGCTAAGTTGTTTGCCTAGAGCATTGTGCCTTGCACTTAGCAAAGACAATGGAATACCGAGTGCAAGCAAAAAAGAACCAGGCAAAAGAATGAACTTGCCAAAACGTGCACTTTGCCCAGTATGTCCGACAAAGAACTTGGCAAGATACACAAGGGACACATGTTCTGGTCGCAGCGGTTGATGAAAGGGTTGACGAGGTTGGCTTTTTTCTGAGTACTAGTATATCACAAGAAGAACTAGGCAAAGCCTTGGCGTTTTGGTGTTTCCCCCCTTTGTCAAGTTCTATATACGCAGCATTAGGCAAAGCATTTTAAATATATTTACTTTTCTCCCCCCTTTGCCGAGATCCATATATGTAGCATCCGACAAAGCATTTTTAATATTTTTTGTTTTTATTTTCATTTATTTTCTTTCTCTCTTTGTCAAGTTCCTTATATGTGGTTGTCCATGGAAGAGCCAGCGACAGTCAGATCGGCGCCGGTGGCCGAGGACTGATAAGTCTCTGGGTTGGAGAAATCAAGGTTCCCATCATCCATTGCCGCAACTAGCTACCAAGAACACACATCGGTCACTTTTCAGTGAAACAACGGGCATCAAATTCCATGGTTTGCCACTTAAATTCCCCAACATCTCAGCACTAGAGAAAGCGGAACTCGCCACCAAGATTGGATCTAGTCTAGATGGTGTACTGTGTTAGTTTTTAATCTCGTTGTCTAGCATGCCCAGTTTACTTCCTGCCACGTTTAGATTTATTTCCTTTTCCATTTAGCTAAAATAAGGAGGGCAATCACGTGTGGAGATATGTCTACCCACGATGGTTATATGGGCCAGAAGTGTGCTGCGTTCACGCTGCGGCCAAGTCCGTTTTAGATTCGTTTATTCCGCATCGGCACGATTCATCGCTCGTGGGATGGCACGCGCAATGGGTGGATCGTGGCGATCTTGTAGCAATTCTGTTAGTCAATGGAATAAAACGAAAGAGGCAGAAAAGACGCAAGATTACGCTTCGCAAAACCTCTCTCTCGTGACTGCGTTTCCTCTCTGTTCCCTTCCACCTCTCGTGCGTGTGTTGTGTTCTTCAGAGAGAAAATTCAGAGAAAGGTGAGAGTAGATCACAGCCAGAAAACTAACAATTGGTATACAGAGCTTTAGGTTTGGGACCTTGGGCGTTTGGCGGCGGTGATCGGAGGAGTTTTTGGCGGCGGCGATGGGGGATACGTCTCCTAAGAAGAGCGACGGGAAGAGCAGCGGCAGCGGTGGCGGAAAGTACACGCCGCCGGCGGCCAGGAGGTCGAGCGCAGGCGGCGATGATGGCGCCGTGGTGCTGGCTGCTCCGTCGAGGGCCACCAATGTGCCCGTGCAGTACCCGATGCTGACGGACACGAACTACTCTCTGTGGGCCATCAAGATGAAAGTGCTGATGAAGGCGCTCCGCGTCTGGTTGGTGATTGACGGCTCCGGCGAAATGCGATAGCGGCGGATGAGGGGGCCTTCGCGGCGCTTTCCCAGTCCGTCCCGGGTCATGTTATGCTGCAGGTTGCGGACTGTGACACCGCGCAGGAGGCGTGGGAGATGATCCGATGTGCCCGCGTCGGGGAGGATCACGTGAAGAAGGCGCGTGCGCGGCAACTGAAGAGGCAGTTTGATCGCCTCGACATGGCGGACGGGGAAACTATCCCGGAGTTTGCCAAGAAACTCACCACGTTGGTGAGTGAGATCCGCTGCCTCGGTGTCACCCTTGGGGAGGAGGCCGTGGTGGAGCGGCTGTTTAGCGCCGTGCCGGATCGCTTCGCCGACATCGTCAATACCATCGAGCAGTGGGGCGACGTCACCACCATGACAGTGCAGGAGGCCGTTGGACGCCTCACGGCGTTCGAGGAAAACCAGCGTGGGCGCCGCCAAAGCCGCGGCGAGAGCAACGAGCAGCTCATGCTTGTCACGCGGGCGTTGAGTCCCTGATGAAGGGGAAGAAGATCGTCGACGGGAGCGGCGGTTCCGGTTCCTATGCAAAGAAGGGAGGCGGTCAGAACAGCGGCTCAGAGAAGGGTCGTGGTGATCATGGCCAGAACAATGGCAAAGGAAGGCCAAAGAAGCATCGTAAGTTTGATAAGTCAAAGATAAAGTGTTTCAACTGTAATGTTAATGGTCATTTTGCCTCTGAGTGTACGGAGGCGAAGCGAGAAAGGGCTAATCTGGTGCAGGATAATCATGTTGATGACCCTGCGATGCTCATGGCTGAGGTCTGCGAAGTGTTGCACACTGCTGAAGTTAAGACTGGGAGGGTCATGCTGCAAGAGGACAGAGTTCTCCCTAAGCTGACCGGTGACACAAACACGTCCTGGTACCTCGATACCGGGGCGAGCAATCACATGACAGGTTGCAGGGACAAGTTTGCAGAGCCGAGCACGACTGTGAAAGGAACTGTGAGATTTGGAGATGGTTCACTTGTGGAAATTGAAGGCCGTGGGTCTGTACTCTTTGTTGCACACACAGGCGAGCATCGAGTTCTGACCGAGGTGTACTATATTCCAAGACTCAAGAGCAACATTATTAGTTTGGGGCAGCTAGATGAAAATGGCTGTAAGTACTCCTGTGATAATGGTGTGCTAGTTGTGTTTGATAGAGAAAGAAAGCTACTTGCAAAAGTGTCAAGGTCCAGGAACCGGCTGTATGTGATTGATCTTGAGCACACAAGTCCAGTATGTTGGATTGCAAAGTATGGCGAGGAGCAGTGGCTCTGGCATGCTCGGTACGGACACATCAGTTTCCATGCCCTACGTGCACTAGCACAGAACAGAATGGTCTCAGGTCTGCCAAGGATTGAGCAAGTGGAACGAATGTGTGAGAGTTGTCTGGTCAGCAAGCAAAGGCGCAATCCGTTCCCTGCTGAGGCTAGCTACCGTGCAAATGAGGCTCTGCAGCTGCTATATGGTGATTTGTGCGGCCCAATTTCCCCCGTCACATTTGCAGGAACTTCTGTTACTTGTGGACGACCACACTCATTATATGTGGATAGTGCTAATCAGAAGTAAAGATGAAGCATTAGAGGCAATCAAGAAAGTACGGGCAGCAGTAGAGACAGAACTGAATCTCAAGGTCAGAGCGCTCCGAACAGATCGTGGTGGTGAATTCACCTCAAGACAGTTCGTTCAGTTTTGTGAAAGTTTGGGCATCAAACATTTTCTGACAGCGCCATACAGTCCACAGCAGAACGGAGTGGTCGAGAGGAGAAACCAAACCGTTGTGGGCATGGCTAGGTGTTTGCTCAAGGCCAAAGGGCTGCCGGGTGTGTTCTGGGGAGAGGCTGTTGCCACTGCTGTCTATGTCTTGAATCGTGCCCCGACAAAAAGTGTGCACGGCATGACTCCCTATGAAGCTTTGTACAAGAAGAAGCCCACAGTCAGTCACCTACGCACGTTTGGGTGCGTTGGACACGTGAAGAAGGTCGGTGGACATCTTACTAAGCTAGCAGACAGGAGCTCGGCAATGGTTTTTGTTGGATATGAAGCTGAAAGTAAAGCATACAGAATGTATGATCCGTTGGCCAAGAATCTACACATATCACGTGATGTCGTGTTTGAGGAGGAGCCTTGAATGGGCTGGACCACAGATGCATCAAGAGAAGGAATTGAGGGCTTTGCTATCGAGTACACAGCACACCTAGATGAATTGTGCCCCTCCACTCTTCCGCGGTCTTTGGCAGAAGAAAGCACCAAAAAATGGCATTATGGGAGCAGCAACTGGGTCGACTGGGAGGTCAATAGCAGCAGCAAACCAGCTCACTCCATCAGAGATCGCGGTTGGGCTCAGGCCAGAAGATCTTGTCACTCCTGTTCGAGAAGAAGGACCATCTGGGCCTCGGTTTGTGTCACCCCCAACAAACGCCTCCACGCCATCGAGCACAGAAGGGCCACCTAGGTATCGTCTTGTTGAGGATCTGCTAGAAGAGGCACCTGAATATGAGTTAACTGAATCATGCATGTTCGGGATGGAAGAGCCAGAGAGTTTTCTTGAAGCAAAAGAGGACAAGAATTGGAGAGATGCAATGCAGTCAGAGATAAACTCAATTGAGAGCAACAAAACTTGGGCCCTGTCAAACTTGCCGCCCGGTCAGAAGGCAATTGGACTCAAGTGGGTGTTTAAGCTGAAAAAAGACCCAACCGGAACCGTGATCAAGCACAAAGAAAGACTGGTGGCAAAGGGATATGTGCAGCGTCGAGAATTGATTTTGAGGAGGTGTTTGCCCTGTTGCACGCCTTTGAGACAGTCCGGCTCCTGATTGCAATTGCAGCGCAAGAGGGTGGAAATTACATCATATGGATGTTAAGTCAGCTTTCTTAAATGGAGATCTGAGTGAAGAAGTTTATGTCTCGCAGCCACCAGGTTTTGTCGTCGAGGGGCAAGAGGAGAAAGTACTCAGATTACACAAGGCCCTCTATGGTTTGAAACAAGCACCAAGGGCGTGGAACTCAAAGCTTGATGACACATTACAGGAGATCTCGGCTGTTAGTTGGTGTTTATGTTGATGATCTAATCATCACAGGACCTTGTGTGCATGAAACTGAGAAGTTCAAGGATCAGATGAAGCAACTTTTTAGTATGAGCGACTTGGGTCTGTTGAGTTACTACTTGGGTATTCAGGTAAATCACACAAGTGAAGGAATTTATCTGAATCAATCTTCTTATGCTCAAAAAGGTTCTGCAGAAGAGTGGATTAGAGGGCTGCAACTCAACTCAGACACCCTACGGAAGCACGTCTGCGTCGAGAAAGAACGATCTTGAGAAGCCGGTAGATGCAACGATGTATCGCAGCCTAGTCGGCGATCTCGGTATTTAGTGCACACAAGGCCGGACATTTGTTTCTCGGTTGGGATTGTGAGTAGGTACATGGAGAAGCTCACCATGGAACATCTTGCAGCGATAAAGCACATTCTGCGATATGTTCGTGGAACACTTGAGTATGGATGTTTCTATCCAAAGGAAGGCGTTGGAAAGCACAAGTTGACCGTTCTGATGATAGTGATCTGGCTGGAGATTTGGATGATCGGAGGAGCACTAGTGGAGTGATCTTTTACCTTGGGTCAAGTCCGATCAGTTGGTTCTCTCAGAAACAAAAGGTGGTGGCACTGTCATCATGTGAATCTGAATACATGGCGGGTGCAGCAGCAGCATGTCAAGGTGTATGGCTCGCAAGGCTGCTTGCATATCTGATGGGAGAAGAAGTCCAACCAACACTGCTAAGAATAGATAACCAGTCAGCCATTTCCCTCTCCAAGAATCCAGTCCATCATGAGAGAAGTAAGCACATTGATATCCGATATCATTTTATTCGAGAGTGTGTTGAGGATGGACAGATCAAGGTGGAGCATGCTCGTACTAATGATCAGTTCGCTGATATTCTTACAAAGCCGCTTGGAAGGTTGAAGTTCTTGGAGATGCGTGGCAGAATCGGCATGCGTTCATGTTGAAGACAACAAGCTTCAGGAGGTGAATGTTAGTTTTTAATCTCGTTGTCTAGCATGCCCAGTTTACTTCCTGCCACGTTTAGATTTATTTCCTTTTCCATTTAGCTAAAATAAGGAGGGCAATCACGTGTGGAGATATGTCTACCCACGATGGTTATATGGGACAGAAGTGTGCTGCGTTCACGCGCTGCGGCCAAGTCCGTTTTAGATTCGTTTATTCCGCATCGGCACGATTCGCCGCTTTCGTGGGATGGCACGCGCAATGGGTGGATCGTGGCGATCTTGTTGCAATTCTGTTAGTCAATGGAATAAAACGAAAGAGGCAGAAAAGACGCAAGATTATGCTTCGCAAAACCGCTCTCTCGTGACTGCGTTTCCTCTCTGTTCCCTTCCACTTGTCATGCGTGTGTTGTGTTCTTCAGAGAGAAAATTCAGAGAAAGGTGAGAGTAGATCACAGCTAGAAAACTAACAATTGGTATACAGAGCTTTAGGTTTGGGACCTTGGACGTTTGGCGGCAGTGATCGGAGAAGTTTTTGGCGGCGGCGATGGGGGATACGTCTCCTAAGAAGGCGACGGGAAGAGCAGCGGCAGCGGTGGCGGAAAGTACACGCCGCCGGCGGCCAGGAGGTCGAGCGCAGGCGGCGATGATGGCGCCGTGGTGCTGGCTGCTCCGTCGAGGGCCACCAATGTGCCCGTGCAGTACCCGATGCTGACGGACACGAACTACTCTCTGTGGGCCATCAAGATGAAAGTCTTGATGAAGGCGCCCGCGTCGGTCGGTGATTGACGGCTCCGGCGAAATGCGACCAAGCGGCGGATGAGGGGGCCTTCGCGGCGCTTTCCCAGTCCGTCCCGGATCATGTTATGCTGCAGGTTGCGGACTGTGACACCGCGCAGGAGGCGTGGGAGATGATCCGATGTGCCCGCGTCGGGGAGGATCGCGTGAAGAAGGCGCGTGCGCGGCAACTGAAGAGGCAGTTTGATCGCCTTGACATGGCGGACGGGGAAACTATCCCGGAGTTTGCCAAGAAACTCACCACGTTGGTGAGTGAGATCCGCTCCCTCGGTGTCACCCTTGGGGAGGAGGCCGTGATGGAGCGGCTGTTTAGCGCCCTGCCGGATCGCTTCCCCGACATCGTCAATACCATCGGCAAAGGGGGCGACGTCACCACCATGACAAAGGCAGGCCGTTGGACGCCTCACGGCGTTCGAGGAAAACTAGCGTGGGCGCCGCCAAAGCCGCGGCGAGAGCAACGAGCAGCTCATGCTTGTCACGCGGGCGTTGGAGTCCCTGATGAAGGGGAAGAAGATCGTCGACGGGAGCGGTGGTTCCGGTTCCTGTGCAAAGAAGGGAGGCGGTCAGAACAGCGGCTCAGAGAAGGGTCGTGGTGATCATGGCCAGAACAATGGCAAAGGAAAACCAAAGAAGCATCGTAAGTTTGATAAGTCAAAGATAAAGTGTTTCAACTGTAATGTTAATGGTCATTTTGCCTCTGAGTGTACGGAGCCGAAGTGAGAAAGGGCTAATCTGGTGCAGGATAATCATGTTGATGACCCTGCGATGCTCATGGCTGAGGTCTGCGAAGTGTTGCACACTGCTGAAGTTAAGACTGGGAGGGTCATGCTGCAAGAGGACAGAGTTCTCCCTAAGCTGACCGGTGACACAAACACGTCCTGGTACCTCGATACCGGGGCGAGCAATCACATGACAGGTTGCAGGGACAAGTTTGCAGAGCCGAGCACGACTGTGAAAGGAACTGTGAGATTTGGAGATGGTTCACTTGTGGAAATTGAAGGCCGTGGGTGCATGCTCTTTGTTGCACACACAAAGCGAGCATCGAAGTTCGACCGAGGTGTACTATATTCCAAGACTCAAGAGCAACATTATTAGTTTGGGGCAGCTAGATGAAAATGGCTGTAAGTACTCCTGTGATAATGGTGTGCTAGTTGTGTTTGATAGAGAAAGAAAGCTACTTGCAAAAGTGTCAAGGTCCAGGAACCGGCTGTATGTGATTGATCTTGAGCACACAAGTCCAGTATGTTGGATTGCAAAGTCTGGCGAGGAGCAGTGGCTCTGGCATGCTCGGTACGGACACATCAGTTTCCATGCCCTACGTGCACTAGCACAGAACAGAATGGTCTCAGGTCTGCCAAGGATTGAGCAAGTGGAACGAGTGTGTGAGAGTTGTCTGGTCAGCAAGCAAAGGCGCAATCCGTTCCCCGCTGAGGCTAGCTACCGTGCAAATGAGGCTCTGCAGCTGCTATATGGTGATTTGTGCGGCCCAATTTCCCCCGCCACATTTGCAGGAACTTCTGTTACTTGTGGACGACCACACTCGTTATATGTGGATAGTGCTAATCAGAAGTAAAGATGAAGCATTAGAGGCAATCAAGAAATTACGGGCAGCAGTAGAGACAGAACTGAATCTCAAGGTCAGAGCGCTCCGAACAGATCGTGGTGGTGAATTCACCTCAAGACAGTTCGTTCAGTTTTGTGAAAGTTTGGGCATGAAACATTTTCTGACAGCGCCATACAGTCCACAGCAGAACGGAGTGGTCGAGAGGAGAAACCAAACCGTTGTGGGCATGGCTAGGTGTTTGCTCAAGGCCAAAGGGCTGCCGGGTGTGTTCTGGGGAGAGGCTGTTGCCACTGCTGTCTATCTCTTGAATCGTGCCCTGACAAAAAGTGTGCACGGCATGACTCCCTATGAAGCTTTGTACAAGAAGAAGCCCACGATCGATCACCGGCCTTACGTTTGGGTGCGTTGGACACGTGAAGAAGGTTGGTGGACATCTTACTAAGCTAGCAGATAGGAGCTCGGCAATGGTTTTTGTTGGATACGAAGCTGAAAGTAAAGCATACAGAATGTATGATCCATTGGCCAAGAAGCTACACATATCACGTGATGTCATGTTTGAGGAGGAGCGCAGCTGGAACTGGACCACAGATGCATCAAGAGAAGGAATTGAGGGCTTTGCTATCGAGTACACAGCACACCTAGATGAATTGTGCCCCTCCACTCTTCCGCGGTCTTTGGCAGAAGAAAGCACCAAAAAATGGCATTATGGGAGCAGCAACTGGGTCGACTGGGAGGTCAGTAGCAGCAGCAAACCAGCTCACTCCATCAGAGATCGCGGCTGGGCTCAGGCCAGAAGATCTTGTCACTCCTGTTCGAGAAGAAGGACCATCTGGGCCTCGGTTTGTGTCACCCCCAACAAACGCCTCCATGCCATCGAGCACAGAAGGGCCACCTAGGTATCGTCTTGTTGAGGATCTGCTAGAAGAGGCACCTGAATATGAGTTAACTGAATCATGCATGTTCGGGATGGAAGAACCAGAGAGTTTTCTTGAAGCAAAAGAGGACAAGGATTGGAGAGATGCAATGCAGTCAGAGATAAACTCAATTGAGAGCAACAAAACTTGGGCCCTGTCAAACTTGCCGCCCGGTCAGAAGGCAATTGGACTCAAGTGGGTGTTTAAGCTGAAAAAAGACCCAACCGGAACCGTGATCAAGCACAAAGAAAGACTGGTGGCAAAGGGATATGTGCAGCGTCAGGGAATTGATTTTGAGGAGGTGTTTGCCCCTGTTGCACGCCTTGAGACAGTCCGGCTCCTGATTGCAATTGCAGCGCAAGAGGGGTGGAAATTACATCATATGGATGTTAAGTCAGCTTTCTTAAATGGAGATCTGAGTGAAGAAGTTTATGTCTCGCAGCCACCAGGTTTTGTCGTCGAGGGGCAAGAGGAGAAAGTACTCAGATTACACAAGGCCCTCTATGGTTTGAAACAAGCGCCAAGGGCGTGGAACTCAAAGCTTGATGACACATTACAGGAGATCTCGGCTGTTAGTTGGTGTTTATGTTGAGAGGACCTTGTGTGCATGAAATTGAGAAGTTCAAGGATCAGATGAAGCAACTTTTTAGTATGAGCGACTTGGGTCTGTTGAGTTACTACTTGGGTATTCAGGTAAATCAAACAAGTGAAGGAATTTATCTGAATCAATCTTCTTATGCTCAAAAGGTTCTGCAGAAGAGTGGATTAGAGGGCTGCAACTCAACTCAGACACCTATGGAAGCACGTCTGCGTCTGAGAAAGAACAGTACTGAGAAGCCGGTAGATGCAACGATGTATCGCAGCCTAGTCGGCAGTCTCAGGTATTTAGTGCACACAAGGCCAGACATTTGTTTCTCAGTTGGGATTGTGAGTAGGTACATGGAGAAGCTCACCATGGAACATCTTGCAGCAGTAAAGCACATTCTGCGATATGTTCGCGGAACACTTGAGTATGGATGTTTCTATCCAAAGGAAGGCAGTGGAAAGCACAAGTTGACCGGTTACAGTGATAGTGATCTGGCTGGAGATTTGTATGATCGGAGGAGCACTAGTGGAGTGATCTTTTACCTTGGGTCAAGTCCGATCAGTTGGTTCTCTCAGAAACAAAAGGTGGTGGCACTGTCATCATGTGAATCTGAATACATGGCGGGTGCAGCAGCAGCATGTCAAGATGTATGGCTCGCAAGGCTGCTTGCAGATCTGATGGGAGAAGAAGTCCAACCAACACTACTAAGAATAGATAACCAGTCAGCCATTTCCCTCTCCAAGAATCCAGTCCATCATGAGAGAAGTAAGCACATTGATATCCGATATCATTTTATTCGGGAGTGTGTTGAGGATGGACAGATCAAGGTGGAGCATGCTCGTACTAATGATCAGTTCGCTGATATTCTTACAAAGCCGCTTGGAAGGGTGAAGTTCTTGGAGATGCGTGGCAGAATCGGCATGCGTTCATGTTGAAGACAACAAGCTTCAGGAGGTGAATGTTAGTTTTTAATCTCGTTGTCTAGCATGCCCAGTTTACTTCCTGCCACGTTTAGATTTATTTCCTTTTCCATTTAGCTAAAATAAGGAGGGCAATCACGTGTGGAGATATGTCTACCCACGATGGTTATATGTGCCAGAAGTGTGCTGCGTTCACGCTGCGGCCAAGTCCGTTTTAGATGCTTTTATTCCGCATCGGCACAATTCATCGCTCGTGGGATGGCACGCGCAATGGGTGGATCGTGGCGATCTTGTAGCAATTCTGTTAGTCAATGGAATAAAACGGAAGAGGCAGAAAAGACGCAAGATTACGCTCGCAAAACCTCTCTCTCGTGACTGCGTTTCCTCTCTGTTCCCTTCCACCTCTCGTGCGTGTGTTGTGTTCTTCAGAGAGAAAATTCAGAGAAAGGTGAGAGTAGATCACAGCCAGAAAACTAACATACAGCTCTAAAAATTTGAGGTTAACTGTTAGTTTGGGTTTAAGTAATCAATCACTACCTAGAACGATGCAGAAAAGCTCATGTGTACCTCCTTTTTAGAGAAGCTCATGCCACCTCCTATGTTGCGGACGTAACAGGGTTCGATGGGTAGGGGTGCTGCAAGGTGCCATCGGTGATGCTAAGCTATGGCACATGCGGCAGCTCTAGGGCAGGGCAGTGGTGGGTCAAATGTATTTTTGAAAGCATCTAGTGACTCTTGTTCATATTTTGATGGACGTGTTCCGTGCTCAGGACTATCTTGCCCGCACGTCAAGACAACCAAGTGATCTTGCTGTGAGGTCTGACCTCATCCACGTTACACTTCTCTAATGGACTAAGTCCCTCTACTTTAGTTCTAATTAGCATTTCCTCACTACATTTGGCCTGAGGAGATAACCATTGTACATATAGTTGACGAGATTCATTAATATAGAGCACACTACTCCTCTGTTCCTCTATGCCATTTTAGTTTCTGTAGTTTTGTGTCTTGGAGAGATCGATTACTTCCTTTAGATGTTTTTTTCACATCCCTTGGACCAGACTCACCCGCAAAGGTTGCCAGACATTTCATGGTCTGGCAGATGAGTCAGTGGTCCAGTAGTACATTGAGGTGGACAGAGACGGTTAAACTTGACGATCATGGGCATGTGATTTTCCATGGGCTATGATTTTCGGCACTTGGGCTGTTAGCAGGACTGCACTTGCCAAAATAGTTTCCATTGTTTGTCAAAACAGATGCTCTCATTTGTCTGATGAATTTGGTACTGACGCTCTAAGCTTAGACGTTTCTTGTCCCTCCGAATCATGCAACACTCGTGGTGTCTAAATGCTCTGAATCAATCTCTGGATCGAATGGATAAAAGCTCGCGACGCATACTTCAATAACAAAAAGATGAGAAGAAATGAGTCACCCCGATTTTTAGGAATTAAAGTAGTGATACAATTATTCTATTTTTTATTGTTATAGTAAATAAAATCAAACAACCCTTCTATACCCACACAACAATTACACCCACAAACCAATAGAAGTAGAATGTTCAAGACATTAAGATATAATGTGATATGGTCTTTCAAATGTCATTTTGGCCACTATTTTTTCACAGTAGCATACGTATGGTACTTAGTAAACCATGGTATCATTTAAAATAGTTTTGAAGACATTATGTGTATATGTGTCTTGTGTGCGTGTGCGTGTGTGTGTGCATGTGTGTGTGTGTGTGTGTGTGTGTGTGTGTGTGTGTGTGTGTGTGTGTGTGGGCGCTTGGTAACATCTCTTTATCTTCAGAGTCTACCACCACCAACAGGTGATCGATATGCACAATTTGAACCCAATTGTTCTTTGTGTCACGTATAACATCATTCATAAATTCAAAAACATATTCTTCATCCTTTTCATGCCTTGCCTCTTATTCTATTCATGGGGAAACACCAACTTATGCCTCCGCACCACATCGTGCTGGACACTAGAATGCCCATCAACATGATGGAGTCTCCTCTAATGGGTGGGAAGTTGTTTGTCCACTAGTTCAAAGAAGCTATCAATGGAATGAACAAAAAGGACATATGGTCGCTGCTCTACTATACTGGGCAGCCATAAGACAACCACTAAAGGATCCCTCGTCTGGCCTCAAGTGAAAGTCTGCTAAAGGGCATCAATACACTCATCAGTGGAAGTACACCACTAGTGGGAAGGTGACCATAAGTACGTGGAAACTAGTCGATATAGGGGTAATCTACAATAGTGATTCATTTGTGATTCCTGGTGCCTTCTTTTCCTAGACCTACAAATTCAAATCCATAGCATGTAGAGACACAACAAATAATGGACGGATTGGAATTGGATAATTCTGAAACAAACAAATAAGATGACAAATAAGCTATTCGCTGTTTTCTTAGAGAAGTGTTGATTTTTAAAAGAGAAGTGTGCAGTAGGCAATGACATAGAGCTGAATAGTCCTCCAGTAGATCAGCAGGCGAGAAACCTTTATTATGTGGTTGGTCCTAAGGTTGGTTGCAAGCCATGAGAGCCTTAAACTAATGCATTTAATTACCTTCTATTTTTGAAAAGGAAAAAAAATGCATTGATCATTTCTTTGCTTCAAAATGACGCACCTAGACAACAGACAATGTATTAATACAAACTTCAAGAAGAAGAAAGCCCAACCAATCATCTTCTTTTTTTTTGCAGGAAAAACTTCCTATCTATTCAGCAAACATCATGGCTGTACAAAAAATACGATAAGTAAAAAGAATTACATCCATATTCGTAGACCACCTTGTGACAACTACAAGCACTAGAGCGACCCTCATTGCCCCTCCCTAGCAGTCAAATCTTGTTGTAGTAGACAATCGGAAAGTCGTTGTGTTAAGGCCTCAAAGGACCAGCGCACCAAAACAACAACAACTGCTAATGAAGAGAAGCATAGATCGAAAGGATCCAACTTGTATGAATGTAGACGAACGAAGATGGGATCCATTGAAAACAAGAAACGGTCAAATCCCGCAAGATCCGTTGAAGGCACACCTTCACACGCCCTCCAACAACGCGAGATACGCCGCCTGGACGGGGGCTAGGCGGGAAGAACCTTGTTCCATCTTCAGGGAGTCGTTGTCGCCTCGCCTTCCCGAGAAGGACACAAATCCTAAACAGACAAAAAAAGGAAACGCCTATAAACGAAGCATGAGCGTCCCATAGGCAAGGGCCTGGAACCACCGCGCCACCATGGTCCTAAGGCCATAAGAAACAAGGCAGATCGGCGGCGGCGCCAATGGGAGGCGGGGAAACCCTAAACTCCTTGGGGCCTTTCTTTGTTTGTGGGAAAAAAGAAAACCCGACCGTCTCCATATCTCCTTCTTCAGCCCTCATCGAAAGAAAAGTGAGCCAAGTAAAAGAAATGTAATCTAGTAAATTATCATGTGGTGATCGCATCAATTCTCGGAGCACAAAATTGTCATTTTGGTGTCACGTGAAGGATTCCATTCGCATGAGGCGGACGCGTGGAAGGTCTTCGCGGCGGCGGAGGGCTAGTGGCGGGAAACCCTATCCCCTGCTCATGCTCATTCAATGGGGGAAATGAGAAAATGGTTATGTTTGTTGCGGGAGCTGTGGGGAGTAGGATCGAATCGGTAAGTGAGTGGCAAGCTGGGTAATTTTTCTTAGAAGTTGGTCTCGCAAGCATGGAAGTTGGTGTTACCATGCTGTGGAAAATGCACTACGATGAATCTCTAGTTTTTCAAAATCTACTCTGAGCAGGCGACCTTTGGTCTAGATTATGCTTTTCCAAAGCAGGTGTTAGCTTAGAAGCCAAACCTAACGGACCCTTAGACAATTCATGCCCGTCTGTTTGTAGTTACAAATGCCACTCACTAACAAGAACTAAAGCACATATCACCACTGGATGATTTTATTCAGAAGAAAAAAGAGCAAAAAGTACTGAATTTCCATATAAAACTAAAGGAAAGCCTAACTGCAATATGAGCATGAGCTTCCATCAACAAACTATTTTACAAGTCACATAACTCGATATTAGATCATATACCCTAATTTTTAGTGACTTACTTGCATAGTCATTGTTTTTCATTTTTTTGATTGAAACACACACTTTGAACAAACATATGGAAGCGTGCATAAGCTTTTGGATCGTGAATATTTTTAGTTAGACTAAATGCGCCGGTATGGCGGGAAACCCTATCCCCTGCCCGTGCTCATTCAATGGGGGAAATGAGAAAATGGTTATGTTTGTTGCGGGAGCTGTGGGGAGTAGGATCGAATCGGTAAGTGAGTGGCAAGCTGGGTAATTTTTCTTAGAAGTTGGTCTCGCAAGCATGGAAGTTGGTTTTACCATGCTGTGGAAAATGCACTACGATGAATCTCTAGTTTTTCAAAATCTACTCTGAGCAGGCGACCTTTGGTCTAGATTATGCTTTTCCAAAGCAGGGGTTAGCTTAGAAGCCAAACCTAACGGACCCTTAGACAATTCATGCCCGTCTGTTTGTAGTTACGAATGCCACTCACTAACAAGAACTAAAGCACATATCACCACTGGATGATTTTATTCAGAAGAAAAAAGAGCAAAAAGTACTGAATTTCCATATAAAACTAAAGGAAAGCCTAACTGCAATATGAGCATGAGCTTCCATCAACAAACTATTTTACAAGTCACATAACTCGACATTAGATCATATACCCTAATTTTTACTTACTTGCATAGTCATTGTTTTTCATTTTTTTTGATTGAAACACACACTTTGAATAAACATATGGAAGCGTGCATAAGCTTTTGGATCGTGAATATTTTTAGTTAGACTATTGTAAGTGTTGACGTATAATGTGCTGCCTAGTCTCTTTCATCAGATCGATTTTTTTTGTTTTATTGGCTAGAGCATGCACTTCTACATGGTATCAGAGCCAAGAAGTCTTGTGTTTAAGACCCGGCTGACGCAATTAAATTGCAGCCCACTTTCGGTCCACGTTTAGGCCTGAGGGAGCCACACGTGAGGGGGAGTGTTGACGTATAATGTGCCGTCTAGTCTCTTTCATCAAATCGGCTTTTTGGTTGCATTGGTTAGAGCATGCACTTCTACAATAAAAGTATGAAAGAGGGGAATGGACTTGTGTGAATATACTACTCATCCATCTGTAAACAAATGTAATAGAGTTTGTGTGGAATAGAGTTTTAGAAATTGGTGACATCAGGACAGCAGCGTTGCTTTGGCAGCTGGCGTAGACGAGATTTTTAGACGAGACACACGAGGGCGGCATGCACCTCCATAAGTACGCTCCGCTTTGTCTGCAGTCTGCACTTCAAGCCTATATAAAGTCTTGATAAAGCAAAGCACGCAAGGCAAGCTAGCTGATAAACCCAAGCAGCAGCGAGGATCTCAATCCCCGCCATGACAGGCACCACCAAGGTCGCAGTGGTTTTGGGCATTATTCTAGTTTTTCTGCAGGTGTCGTGCGCCGTTTCCGGGCGCCCCACTGTTTGGGAAGGCAAGTTTGAACTTCGGCTGTAACGTCCGTGACGATGACGGTGAACGGCTTCCAGCAAGGAGAGACGGGCGGTGGGCCGGCGTCGTGCGATGGTGAGTTCCACAGCGACGACGACTTCGTGGTGTCGCTCTCGTGGAGTGGTATGCCAACGGGCACTACAAGAAATATGTCAACTAGTGACCTTCTGTCAGTGACCCTGGAAGAATTGGTCATAGATCTATGACCATTTCAGACCAATTGGTCAAAAGCTGTTCGGGGGGCTCCAAACCCTAAACCATTGCGACCATTTTGGTCAGAAAGGTCGTAATTTCCTTACACGAAATGGTCACAAAGCAAACAGTTCTAGTCCGCTGCCTTATTTCTAGTTGTTAATGACCAATATAGATGGTCATAGCCTTGTAGATTGTGGTGGGTTGTGATGACTAGGCGCCATCTCATCAGTTTTGCCTATGTGTCATGTCCATGTGGCAGTTTTGCCCTAGGTTGTGAAGCAACCTATATTTCTATTATTTCCAAAATTCCCAAAAAAATCTCATAAATGTTTTGGATCATATCTTCATCAAATATGTCAAAACATTCCTTGCCTAGTTCAAAAATAATTCAAAAATATTCATTTTCCTATTACATTCAGAGCAGCACTTTGTGAAGGAAGTACCACTTTGGCATGTCCAAATGGTATCCATTTTCTACAGTGCTTTCCTATGCCCAAATATCCATCCTTCACCAAATGCCAGCTCAATCCATTCATTATTTTGAGCCCAGCTTCAACATTCGTATTTATGTCCAGTGTGGTACTTTGTAAAGCAAGTACCACCTAGGCTCCTCCTTTTGAGGTGAAAATTTGTGAAGACGGTCTTCTTAGTAACTGATCATCCTCAGCCAAAACTCACGCCCATTAGCCATGTGCATTTCCTGCATGCAAATCAAACACTTGGCTGCTTATTCATGTTTGAGCATCGATCGGTCTCCTCGTGAGAATCTTATGTTGTGATTTTCTTCCTAGCACCTACAGGGAGTGCCCAACCCACTAGACATGCCTAGGCCGCCTGAACACATGGAAACGCCACGGTCACGTGGTGACCATGGGCGGGCATGCTTGAGCTCTGGCAGCTCTAGGGTTGGGGCCCTCGGCCACCGTCCAAACCTCGATGTCTCGCCATCAAACCATGTATTTCTCATTAAATAGATACTTATTTACCTAGATATGATTTTTGGAAAAAATAAAGAGCAAACTATGAGGCAGCTGCAGTTCAAATTTGACCCGCTTACAACTAAATCGACGGGAATTTGTCTTTTTCACCAGAGGTGGATCAAAACTTTTGAAACCCAACCACTTTTTCAATTGTGCATTAAATATGTCCTAATATTTTATAAAATTGATTAGGTCCAATTTTGCAACAAATATATGGTAGGTCCTTCACACAAAAAAAACTCATTTCAGGCACTCAGAAAATGGAAAATGGTTTTTTCGTCCAAAGAAAATGAAAACTTCCTTAGGCAACATTGTTTTCCATTCCAATATGCACCCTTATGCACAATATGAGATCATTTGAACAAACTATGCCATGAATGTGGCCATGAGATTGATCATTTGGCTTGAAAGCCATGAATCTTCACACTTCATAGCTCATTTCTGAGAACACTTTTTTAAAATAATTATCGTATTACAAGTTTATTATTTTTCCTGGAAACTTGGTCACATATAATGACACAATGCGAAGGTTTTCCAATTTTTGGATTTTTTTTGAATTGTTTATGCCCGTTGCAAAATGCGGTCAAAACGGCGGGCTTGACCGTTCCTAGCTAGTAGTTGAATCTTGGAATTTTTTGGTGTTTCTATGATTAAATAGATACTTATGTACCTAGAAATGATTTTTGGAAAAAATAAAGAGCAAACTATGAGGCGACTCTGATTCAAATTTGACCCGTTTCCAACTGAATCGACGGTAATTTGTCTTTTTCACCAGAGGTGGATCAAAACTTTTTTCACCCAACCATTTTGTCAATTGTGCATTATATATGGCCTAGTATTTTATAAAAATTGATTTGGTACATTTTTGCAACAATTATTTGGTAGTTCCTTCACAAAAAAACCTCCTTTTGGGCACTCAGAAAATGAAAAATGAATTTTTTGTGCAAAGAAAATGAAAACTTCCTTAGGCAACATTGTTTGGAATTCCAAGATGCACCCTTGTGCACAATATGAGATCATTTGAACAAACTATACCATGAATGTGGCCATAAGATTGATCATTTGGCTTGAAAGCCATGAATCTTCACGCATGATAGCTCATTTCTGAGAACACTTTTTTAAAATAATTACCGTATTACAATTTTATTATTTTTCCTGGAAACTTGGTCACATATAATGACACAATGCGAAGGTTTTCCAAATTTTTGATTTTTTTTGAATTTTTTTACGCCCGTTTCAAAATGCGGTCAAAACGGCGGGCTTGACCGTTCCTAGCTAGTGGTTCAATCTTGGAAAACTTTTGATGTTTCTCTGATTAAATAGATACTTATGTACCTAGAAATTATTTTTGGAAAAAATAAATAGCAAACTATGAGGCAGCTGCAGTTCAAATTTGACCCGCTTCCAGCTGAATCGACAGGAATTTGTCTTTTTCACCAAAGGTGGATCAAAACTTTTTACACCCAACCATTTGGTCAATTGTGTATCATATATGGCCTAGTATTTTATAAAATTGATTAGGTCCAAATTTGCAACAATTATTTGGTAGGTCCTTCACAAAAAAACCTCATTTGGGGCACTCGGAAAATAAAAAATGGCTCTTGTGTGCAATGAAAGTGAAAACTCCCTTAGGCAACATTGTTTGGAATTTCAATATGCACCCTTGTGCACAATATGAGATCATCTGAAAAACCTATGCCATGAATGTGGCCATAAGATTGATCATTTGGCATGAAAGCCATGAATCTTCACGCATGATAGCTCATTTCTGAGAACACTTTTTTAAAATAATTTCCGTATTACAAGTTTATTATTTTTCCTGGAAACTTGGTCACATATAATGAAACAATTCGAAGGTTTTCGAATTTTTTTTTTTGAATTTTTTATGCCCGTTTCAAAATGCGGTCAAAACGACGGGAATGACCGTTCCTAGCTAGTGGTTGAATCTTATAATTTTTGGTGTTTCTCTAATTAAATAGATACTTATGTACCTAGAGATGATTTTTGAAAAATAAATAAATACCAAACTACAAGGCAGCTGCAGTTTAAATTTGACCCGCTTCCAGCTGAATCGGCGGAAATTTGTCTTTTTCACCAGAGCTAGATCAAAACATTTTACACCCAACCATTTGGTCAATTATGCATTAAATATGTCCTAGTATTTTTGAAAAATGATTTGGTCCAATTTTGCAAAAAATATTTTGTAGGTCCTTCACAAAAAAACTTATTTTGGGCACTCGAAAAATGGAAAATTGTTTTTTCATGCAAAAGAAATAAAAATTCCCTTTGTCAATGTTGTTTGCCAATCTAAGATGTAAACTTGTGCAAAATATTACATCATTCAAACAAATATTTGACAGGTCTTTCACAAAACAACTCATTTTGAGCATTGAAAAATGAAATGAAAAATTTGTATGTAATCAATCATGACCAATTTTTATGGTCAAAAAATCTTCAAATTGTATGGTGCGCTCTGATTGGTCCATAGGCATATCACGCGGATCATACCTCAACCACTGCTGGATGCTTCTGGATCCAACGGCAGCCCTCACCCCTCACCCTCTCACCCAAACCCTAACTTCCCCGGTCCACTCCTCTCCCCCGATCCACTCTCCCCCTCTCGTCCCACAGCCACCACCCCCAACCCTCTCGCTCCTCCTCCGTCTCAATCTCTCGATCCCCAACAACCCTGCCGTCGCCGTCGCCGCCGTCCTCCGTCCTCTCCCGCAACCCCAGTCGCCGACAACCCCTCCCCTCCCCTTCTCTCCCACGGTTGCGGTCGGATCCGCGCTCGTCCCTTCCAGATCGCAGCTGCCACCTCCTCCCTTCCAGATCGCGGCTGCCACCTCCCTCCGAAGGAGCTCCCCACCGTCCATGGCCTCCCCCATGCGCTTCCCAGATCCGTCTCGATCCGCCTCCACCCACCTCCTGCCTCCTCCCTCTCACTCCTCCGCCCGCCCGCACGCGCCCGACCGTCCTTTCCCCCGCGGACGAGCGCCGCGCCAAGGAGCGGGGAGGGCAGCCAGGCGGCCGGAATGCCCGAGCAGAAGCGCCTGCACCCGTCGCTCGACGCGGACGATGACCACGTCCAGGAGGAGGAGGCTGCCAGTAGCCGGGCCGCTGCGCACAGAGGGCGGCGGCGCCCAAGGCCCGTGAGGGCGGCCAACAAGTGGATGGCCTCAAAACCCTACCCACCTCCACCCCTTGACCATTGCGCCCCCACCTTCGTAAGCACCCTCCTCCCCGACCCAGCCTCCTACCCGCATTGGCCCTAACCCCGTCCCCTTTCCTCCCCTGCAGGCGAGGCAGGCAGCGCCGACTCCTCAAGGCGGTGGCCGACGCGACCTCGGCCGCTTCAAGAGTACGCCCGCGCCTCCCTCTCCCCGTGCTGGTTTTCCGCTTTGGTGTTTGTTTGGGCTCGATCCTGATTTGGGCGCGATTTTTTCCCGTCAGGCATCGCGAGCGCGCTGGACGGCGGGAAGGGCCACGTCAAGGAGGCGGTGGAGGCCGCCAGGGACGGAGGATCCGGGCGCTGCTGCGCCGCCGCCACGGAGGATGCCGGTGTGCGTCTACCTCGTCGTGAAGCTTCGCGTGAATGTCAATGCCGGAGACAACAAAGGTTCTCTGTTCAGCCTCCTCCTCTGGTTTCGCAAACTGCAGAACACCAGCGTGCCTACAAATTGAAATCGGTGCCTCACAAGCGGCACAATCAGTAGGATGAAACAGACTGCACGGATGCCTTCTTTTTGCTGCATCAATCATAGCGCCACATGTGTGTTCTCTTCATTTTAGGAGTAGGAAGCGATGCCCTTGCTTGTTTAGAAGCATCGATGTACATCACCAACTTGATCTAGTTTTATTAGTATGTAGTTTGAACTAGCCTGTGTCAAGTTTTATTAGTATGTACTTGGAGTAGTAGTTTGAACCATCTTGATTGGAGATGGCACCTACATACGTATAAACTAGAAACCAGGAATGACCTATTCCAAAAAATACCGGAAAATGGGCTTGTGTTTGGTCTTTATGCCCAACTCCAGCCTGTGTTTCAGTAATGCACAACACTATTTGCTATGACCAAGCTGCAAAGCATCTGCATTACAAAACCGCGATTTAAGATTAAGGCAAATGGAATGCACTAGATAAACACAGATAGAATAGGTTTTCTACACTCTGGCACATGTCCGCTAGCTGCATGCATGTACATGCATCTTCTGAAATAGAGTGATTGGTTTGAATTCTTAGCTGACAGTTTGCTTGGTCTTTCATATCTGACTATGTAATGTAGAAGCTCTACTTTATCCTAACAGTTGCATGTAGCATCGTGCTACTATCTGTGAGACGGCTCAGATCTGACCGATCTGGCCGCTCCTCTTACTCCGCCGGCGCCTTCTTCTCTGATGGACGGGTTCGTCGCAGGACCTGACCTATGCGTCAAGGAGGAGATGGGACTCGGCACGGCGCGCTCCATCAACACCAAGAGCAAGAGGAGACCCCTTCATGGTCGGCCCTCAAGCAAAGCAAAGGTACCCAGTCCTGGGACCTATAGTTCTTCTTCCTCTCGTGAGTACTGAATGTTCTCAGTCTGTGGCCGTGCTAACTATTTGTCCTAGATACTAGATAGTTCTTTATGTAGCAGATGGATTTTCAGTAGGATATAATATTTTGAGTTGATCCTGGCTTATGTGCAAGTGTATCCAATATAAGTTCATTTGTCAAAGCTGCTGCTACTAGGCTAATATTCTCATTCATAAACTTCCTGCAAAATGTCCTTTACGTACCTGCTACATGTGCATTATCTCCATTGGAATTCTGCTCCTAACTAGGCAATCATACATGATCTGCAACTTTGGGGTACCAAAATATTTATTTTTGTAGACAGTACACAACTGATCTGTAAATTAGCTGAATAAATAGGCCACATATCGAGCATGGGCCTGCACATAATAATCTGCAAATGGCAGTCACCACTGTTTTCTCTGAACAAAAACAACATTGCTTGACAAGTCCAGTGTCTTGATTCTGCAGATCAAAATCCAGTCAGTGAAGTTAACAAGGAAGTATCCGAGAAGGGTTTCCTCCGAGCTCAAGGCCACACAAGCATTGCCTGGCAGTATGCTTCAGGCACGCGTTTCTTGTGGATGAGATTGAACGCTTCGAGACGGCCGTCAGCAAATGCGCCGTAGAGATGGCCATGGGCACATACAGGTTAATTCTGCAGCTCCGGCGCCCCGGTGGCTGGGATTCTAGTGTTTTCTGTTTTGATGCTGTGAGCCCTGCCATGATTGGTTCTGTTGCGTGATTTGGTTCGATTGGGATTTATTTAGGTCGTGTGGATTTAGGTCGTATGATTCTAGCACTGTGTACTTGTAGAAATTTAATCTAATGACGACGGGACATGCTCTCTTTTCTTTATGCTGTGTTAATAGGATACCGTAAACGTAGGCCGCCGACAATCATATCATAGTCTCAGTCAGTTCGTTTTCTCTGTGAGGAATGAATTCTTAGCTGCTGCAAGTTTGGCAAATAGATACCGTACTCGTTTTTCTGTGTAAACATGGTTAGCACCTCTGTTTCTCAAGTAGTTCCTTACTTACCTCTATTTTTGAAGTAGTTCCTTACTTACCTCTGTGTAAACTGAATTTGGTTCAGTTCAAAAACTGCACTACCTGACAGTTTTGGGCAGCGAGCTTCTAACTGAAAAATGAGTTCGTTATGCTCATAATTTCAGGTTGACCTCTACATATGAGTTGTAAAGCATGTTCTAAGGTTTCCATAGAGTTTTTCTGTACGGTTCGTTATGCTCATAATTTGGATGTACGGTTTGAGAGCAGCCGTCTATTTTAGTTTGCTGTCCAGAAATATAGTACAGTTTTTCTGTGTAAACATAGTTAGCACCTCTGTTTTTGAAGTAGTTCCTTACTTACCTCAGATTTTGAAGTAGTTCCTTACCTCTGTGTAAACTGAATTTGGTTCAGTTAAAAAACTGCATTACCTGACAGTTTTGGACAGCGAGCTTCTAACTGAAAAACGAGTTTGTTATGCTCATAATTTCAAGTTGGCCTCTACATATGAGTTGTAAAGCATGTTCTAAGGTTTCTTATTTGCTTTGTTTGGATGTACGGTTTGAGAGCAGCCATCTATTTAGTTTGCTGTCCAGAAATATAGTATAGTTTTTAAAAGCAACCAATTCATGATAAGACTTGGTGAGGCTGATGCACATAGCTACTTTCAAGACCTTTGTTAACAAGTGTTGTGGACAAGCTAAATCCTGTATCAGAGTCCTGTTCTTGTAAACATTATGTAAAGCTAAAATTCTTCCGTGTCGTGCTCTTTTGCTGGTGCCACTATACATGTTAGATTGCTAGATGTACTTGCTTCCATCTCAAATTACTTGGGTGTCATTCATATGTACATAAGATAATTGTACTGCAAAAAGATCTTTTTATAAATTCTGTTGGCTAACTTTCCATCTCAAATTACTTGTTTCCATCTCATGTGCCTTCATTTTTTATTTTAAAAGTATTCGTGTAATATTTCTTATATCAGTGACATACTTTTTGTTCTCTTTTGAATGCCCAGATGTTTTGCATCAGCCTGACATTGCTAAGGAAGAAGCAGTACTTGAAGAAGCAGTCATTGCTAAGGAAGAATCAGTACTTGAAGAGGCAGACTACATGTTTTCATGTTGTGAAGCACTAGATAGTTCTATTTATTCTTTCCTGTTCTAGAGTATTTCAGCAGCTGAATGCCTGAATACATAATCTTGTAGGTTGCTTGGATCTGTATAAAATACGCATGAAATGGAAATTTGTAGAATGTGAGTTTTGAGATATTTCTGTAATATTCAGCTAATTCGTGGTGATTCATATTGTTATTCAAACTGGTTTGAAAATGTTCATTAAATGGGCTGGAGTTGGACCTTAAAGAGCCCAAGGATCAAATTATATTGGACAAATATTTTGGGTAAAAAATGAAACAAAAATAAATGAATGTGGATTGGACTGGAAAGAAAAAGCCTGAAAAATATTGGGCTGGACTCATTTGGTTAAACATAATTTAGGAGAAAAAAAAGATAAAAAGGCCGAAATGTTGGGCTTGGCCCATGTGGCTGACTAAAATTAATAGGAAAAAAATTATAAAAAGGCTATATTGTTGGGCTAGGCCTATGTAGAAAACCGAATTGGACCAGGCTGATTCTTGTGCCAGATCAGATTGCCACGTCGGATGCCTACGTGGCCTCGGGAGGCTGCTAGTGACCAAAACGCCACAGTAGACATATTTTGGTCATAAACGTCTACGACCATTCCAGAAGAAAGGTGGCTATAGTCAGTTTACGACCGCCAGCTTTTGACCTTCTGTTTTTGGTCACAAAAAGGTCGCAAATGAAAAACTATGACCTTTCAATGACCAATAGTGGTGGTCACAAGTTGACATATTTCTTGTAGTGGGGGCCCGGTGCGGCAAGTTCATCCGCCTCGCCAACTCAGGCAACATTCACATAAGCGCCATGGTCGTCGACGAGTGCGCCGGCTGTGATAACGAGGTCGGCGCGTCGATCCATATCTGGAAGAACTACAGTCTTGACCCCAGTGTCGGGCAGGTGGACATCAAATGGTCCGACGTGCCAGACGAGGCCTAACTCAAACTAAAACTTAAACATGCATGCATGCATGCATCCATTGTGTCAGTCCATTAGTGGATCGAGTTATTTGCTTTCTAAGTTTCAACTTTCAAGTCCGTATTTGTAACTCGGGTATGCCTTAGCCCCTTAATGTCTCAGCATCGTTACTATTTGCCCTGCCATCATCGGAGCAGAGTACGTATGTAGCTGAATAATAATGTAAATGAAATATTCCCTTTGTGCAGCCCTCTATCATATTTCCTTTAGCATGTTATAGGGTTATTGCCTTAGGCGTGGTGAATTGCTTTATACTATAAAGTGGGAAGAAATCATGTTTCGAGGAGTTGACAATGGGGTCCGTGCTGCCCTGTTTGCCGAGTGTCGGCAAACATGCACCGCAAAGCGATTGCGCCGGTAGTGCTGTTGATCACTAGATGATAATCCTTTTGTGTTTTACAAGTCATTTAATTGCATTTACTAAAAGGTGATTATTCATTTCATGCAAAGAAAATGTGTAAACAAAGTGATAAAGCGTGGTAGAAATTCAATCGATGCATATGCACTTCAGGTGTTCATGAAATGATGCGATCCCCCATCCAACATTCTCCGACTCATGCACTTTGCCATCACGAACACGAGCTCGCGGCCACTGGAGGCGATCTGATGATGCAGATCATGTCCACACAGAGGCGTCATAGCAAGAGACTAAAAAAATTGTTTGTCGTCTAATCACCCTCCTCTAATAGACCATACCGATCCTTTCACCAAGTTGACGGCAGATCATGTCCCCAGGCACTGGGGACATGAGCAACCTTGCAACATCCTATGGCGACTCTGACATGGTAATGAAAACAACTGATTCAGTGCTCGGGAAACATTCTGTGACAGAGAAGGCTGGCGTGGAGGTGATCCTGAAGGATCTTTGGCCATGGTACCATGCACCCAGCAACCAGGCCGGATAAAAAACGGGGCAAGATGGAGGTGACACACTCCAAGGAGGATCAGGAAACATAGGTGGATGGAGAGTCTATGGAAGCAAGCGGCCCAGGGGCTGCGTGTCAACTGACATGGCTGAGTGTGGTTGTGGAATAGCTTTTTTTTTCTCGGAAGGGGGACTCCCCGGCCTCTGCATCAGAACGATGCATACGACCACCTCAATAAATAAAATAGGTTCAACAAAGTCCTATAGTCTTCAACAAAATAAAGGCGAGCTCACCGAGAGCCTTGAAGCTAAACCAACAGAAAACCACAGAGCCACAACCGGCTGGTAAAATAAAGATAGGAAAACTAATTGCCTATCCTATTACATGACCGCCAACCAAACCGGTTGAATATACCCCGCGCTACCATCTCCCACCGGACAGATCCAGTAACCAAACGCTCCCTGGCCTCCGTCGGAGTGAGTAAGGACCACATACGGATCAGCACCGTAGCACGGAATAAAACCTGCAAAAAATGAATAGTAGTTATTCTGTTAAAAACCAAATCATTTCTGCAGTTCCAAATTTCCCATAACAACGTGTACACTCCTACACAAATATGTCTAGCTATATCAGACTCTATCCCATCCAGCCACGTTCCAAATAACGACCCGACCGTACTCGGAGGAGTAATGTTAAAAGCAATTTGCACAGTGTGCCACAGAATTCTCGCCAAAGGACAGTCAAGGAAGAGATGCTTAATGGTCTCGTCCTGATCACAGAAGCTACACCTAGTAGATCCAGTCCAATTGCGCTTGACCAAGTTGTCCTTTGTTAAAATTACCTGTTTATGGACAAATCACATAAACACTTTAATTTTCAAAGGCACTTTTACTTTCCAAACATGTTTGGTACTAGGAATAACAGTGGAGTTGATGACATCGTTGTACGTCGACTTTACAGTAAATTGTCCATTCCTAGTGAGCTTCCAACATAGCTGATTGAGCTGTTGAGCTAGTTGGACTTCCATCAGTCTACGCACTAGATGGAGCCAAGCTTCCCATCTCTCACCAACAAGCACCCGCCGAAACTGAATATTAAGGGGAATGGACTGCATAATCGTTGCAACTAGCGCATCACGTCGCTGGACAATACGATACAAGGTTGGGTACTGTATTGCTAATGGTGTATCACCCAGCCAAGTGTCCTCCCAGAAACGTGTGTCATTGCCATCACCGATAATAAACTTTGTTCTATTAAAGAAGGTTGCCTTGACTCTCATAAGCCCCTTCCAAAACGGCGAATCAGTTGGTCTCACTGTCACCTGTGACAAAGTTTTGGACTGCAGATACTTGTTACGAAGAATCTGCGCCCAAGTTGCGTCAGTCGGACCCGAAAGCTTATACAGCCACTTACTAAGTAGGCATCTGTTCTTGACCTCAAGATTTTCGATACCCAACCCCCCTTGGTCCTTTCGTCGACAGATGACATCCCACTTGGCGAGTCTATACTTTCTCTTAAGTTCATCACTCTGCCAAAAAAATCTTGATCGGTAGAAGTCCAGTCTTTTCCTAACCCCAACTGGAACCTCAAAGAAAGATAGTAGGAACATCGGCATACTCGTGAGTACCGAATTAATAAAAATTAACCGGCCTCCATATGACAGAAGTTTGCCCTTCCAGCAACTAAGTTTCTTTTCAAACCGATCCTCAATGCATTTCCACTCTCGGTTTGTAAGCTTACGATGGTGAATGGGTATACCTAGGTAGGTGAAAGGTAAATCCCCTAATTCACATCCAAACAATTGCCTATAAGCATCCTGTTCCTCCTTGGCTCTACCAAAGCAGAATAATTCGCTTTTATGAAAGTTAATCTTTAACCCAGACAATTGTTCAAATAAGCAAAGCACCAGCTTCATATTTCTCGCTTTTGCGTGTCATGCTCCATAAAGATGACAGTATCATCAGCGTACTGCAGAATGGACACCCCCCCATCAACTAGGTTGGGCACCAAGCCTCCCACCTGACCAGCCTCCTTTGCCCGACCTAATAGGATTGCCAACATGTCAACCACAATGTTGAAAAAAACAGGGGACATTGGATCTCCTTGCCTCAGACCCTTGTGTGTCCGGAAATAGTGCCCAATATCATCATTTACTTTAATTGAACACTCCTTTTGCGTAAAGGATTCTACTCAAGGCGTCGCCAAGCCTCATCAAAACCCTTCATACGCAAGGCCTATTGAAGGAATGGCCATTTGACTTTGTCGTACGCTTTTTCGAAATCCACTTTGAAAACAACCCCATCCAGTTTTTTCGTGTGGATTTCATGGAGCGTTTCATGAAGGACCACTACCCTCTCAAGGATATTCCTGTCCGGCATGAAAGCAGATTGGGTAGGCTGCACAACAAGATATGCTAATCTGTGTGTGAGTCTATTGGTCCCGACCTTGGTGAAAATTTTGAAACTAACATTAAGAAGACAGATTGGCCTGAATTGCTCAATTCTCACAGCCTCTGTTTTCTTAGGAAGAAGGGTAATCGTTCCAAAATTGAGCTGAAAAAGATGAAGCTGTCCAGCAAACAAATCATTAAACATAGGCAACAAATCCCCTTTAATGATATGCCAGCACTTCTTATAAAACTCCGCTGGGAAACCATTAGGACCCGGCGCCTTGTTATTCTTCATTTGCGAGATGGCCTCTAGCACCTCCTTCTCGAAGAAAGGAGCCGCAAGAATATCATTCTCCACCGCTGTGAGCTGAGGAATATCCTCAACCCTTGACTCGTCCAGAGACACACAGTTCTCTTCTGGAGGGCTAAACAGCTGCTTATAGTACTCGGTAATGTACAATTTTAGGTTTCCTGTCCTACAATCGTACCCTCATCTTGCTCAAGCTGAAAGATCCTCTTCTTTTGATGCTTACCGTTAGCGATCATGTGAAAGAATTGCGTGTTCGCGTCCCCCTGGACTACTCGCCGGACCTTGGCCCGCAACGCCCACTTCAACTCTTCTTCTCTAAGAAGTTCTTTCAGCCACAATTCCGCCTCGAGCTTGGCATGAAGCTCCGCAGCCGGCAATATCGTGGTTTCCGCTTTTACATTCAGAGACTGTATAAGGGAAAGGAGCTTTTCCTTTTCGACCTTATAAATCCCACTCAGATGCTTAGCCCACCCACGTAGGAAACTCCTCAAGTGCCTAATCTTATTCTGCCAGTGCTGAAGCGCGGTCCTCCCTCCTGAATCCTTAGACCACTCTCTGGCCACGAGATCAAAGAAGCCATCTCGTTCAAACCAAGCCATCTCAAAGGAGAACACATTTTTGTTCCCCAGGTGGGTAGGTTCACCAGAGTCGACAAATAACGGCGTATGGTCAGAAATACCACGGGACAAGGCCTGGACAGTCACCAAGGGAAACTTCTGTTCCCAATCGACGCTAGCCAACACTCGGTCCAACTTCTCATACGTCGGATTTGGCATCGCGTTCGCCCAGGTAAATTTTCTACCCGAGAGCTCAATTAATTTCTCTCAGGTCCAAACTTTCAATGATAGTATTGAACATGAACGACCATCGTCCATCAAAATTATCATTGTTCTTATCCTCACGCCGTCTAATAATATTGAAATCACCCCCACCAGGATGGGCAACTGCTCGGAGCCACAAATCCGAACAAGATCAGCCAAGAACTCAGGTTTGAGCTCGGGCTGTGCAGCACCATATACCGCAACAAGAGCCCAATTAAACCTATCAACCTTCGATCGCACCCTAAACTTAACAGCAAAGTCTCCCATGACCACACTGCGAACCACAAGCGCTTCACACCTAACTCTGAGAAGGATTCCACCCGACCTCCCTCTCGGTGGCAAGCAATGCCAATCAAAATCTATACCTCCCGATAAAGTATTTAGAAATTGAGGCGCGAAGTTATCTCTACCTGTCTCCGATAGAGCTATAAAATCTAAACAATGCTCGACAGACGCCTCAGCAAGAAACCTTCGTTTAGCCAAGTCCTTTAGACCTCTGCTATTCCAGAATATTCCTTTCATAGATCATCATGGAATTTTTTTGCCGTACGGATCCTAGCACTCCTACGCACTGTGGATACCAGGTATACCTTCTGTTTCCACTTGTGCTTGGGGACAATTTGACTCTGCAACTGGTCCTCACAACCAGTCTCAGACGGGCTAGCCAACACTATCTCGGTAGACTCAGCCTGAACATCCTCATCGGTATCTGCACAAAAGTTGTCTAGCCCCCTGACCCCGAGCGCATCAACCTCAGAATCATTCATGGGTTTAACAGCCGTAATATTACGGATCATCTCTAAGGCCCGCTCAGCCTCTAGGTCTAAAAGATCATTAACAGAATTAGAGATTTCAGTGTCATTACTACCCAACGAAACTCCTAATTGATTTGCATTTTGAACAATCTCATCATTTGAAAAATGCAAAATGGAATTAGAGGTATTGACCGACATACCAGTAGTGACCTCTATGTCACGAAGCTTGGCCGCCCTCATGGCGCACCGCTGCTGAATGTCGTCCACATCAGCCGGGTGCGAGACGTCCGCTCATCCGGCGCCCCTCAGAAACCGGATCCTGAATCCCTCCAAACGCGATGACCTTCTCCCGAGAGATCGCGGTCGGGGTCCGGCCTCCTGCCGATCCCCAACCAGCAGGCCGATCCAACTGCACGGGCTCACCCACGGCCTTGCCCGAGAGAGGCAAAGCACTCACCGCCGACTCGAAGCGCGTCCCTCCTGGCGATACCGGCAGGATGGGTGGTGGAGACCGAACAAGGGCCGCCTGCCCTCGCTCCCCACCCAGCACCGGTGAAGCTACCCGCACAGGCACCATAAGAGAAGGAAGCTCCGAGGCCACCTGCCCCGAGCCGCCTCCCGAAGGCAAAGCCGGCATCAACCGACAGGCAGACGCGACGGGGGAAGAGTTATCCGAGGACACCTGCCCCAAACCCCCTCCCGGCGAAGAAAAAGACTCGGAAGCCACCTGCCCCGAGTCTCCTTCCTCAACAGTAGGAGAGCAACCCGAGGCCGCCTGCCCCAGGTCACTCCCCGACAGGCTAGGTACGACAAGCTGCGGCACCTCCTGAGAAGGTATCGTGTGCTGAGCATGAAGGGGAGTGGCCACCTGCCGACCCCCAGGAATCGTGTCCACAGCACCCTCCAACCCCAAAGCCGATAGCTCGAGCTCGAACGCCTCCTCGGACTCAACCCGATCACTCCAGGCCTCGGGGGAGCAGAGTAAGGCTCAAAAGACCCAAATCTCAGAGTCGTCGAAGGTACCACGGTGGGTGAGACTGCTCCATCCCCGGTCGACGCCAGCTCGGGCCCCGGCCCCTTGGACAACTGTCGTCCAGGGTCCTCGACCGGCGACTCCCGTACCCCCGCTCCGCCATCACTCTCGTGCATATCCATATCAGAATCATGAGCCGGCGCAACCAGAAGGCTCTCATCCTCAAACTCAATGTCCAGATCATAAACTCTGCCTCGATAAGCCCACTTAACCTCATCCGGAACATACTCAATGTTCAAAATACTAACCAAAACCCGAGCAGTCCCATGAGCTCTGGTGAACTCCATGTCCACACGCTCAGGCTTCCCTACTAAAATGCCCATACTGGCCACAACCCGAGCATCCTGCAGCGGCCTAGAGGGAGCCCAGGAGAATCGCAACCACGCCTGAGTAAGTGGCTTACCCTGAGGCTCAACAAGCTTCCACTCTTGAAACTCAAGGATACCATCCGTTCCAGGCACCTTACACATCCCAAAGTTCAACAACCTCTGCAGATCCTCTACAGATGGAAACTCAACCCTGAACATCCTATCAGCCATACTGACAAGGTCCCACTGGAACTCCCCAGGAGCCAACTCACGGAGCCTCTGCACGATCTGTGTCTCAGCCACCTCCCCTCTGGTAACCTTGACTATCCCCGTGGTCATACTCGTGGACTCATCGGCAACCTCTCGCTCATTGGGAGATTCAAAAAAAGTCAACTCAGCACAGTACACTCCATACATCATGAGCGACGGTGCCTGATCTCGCAGCAGCGGACACTCCCCAGAATCGTGAGCCAGTTTACCACAGGTATCACATAGCATAGCCACACACTCCGCAATGAAGTGACCCTTGTCACCGCACCGGTAAAAAAGCATCTTTTCCTTCCTATGCGCCCACTTGGATGCCCTATCAGCCTCAGACCTATCTGACAGCTCCGTAGACACATCGGTCATAACCTCGGTCTCAGGAACCTGCACAGAGGAAAGAGCCGTCATGACCTCCATAGCGTGGCCAGGCAAAAGAGGCTCCTCGGCAGCCCCGTCGACTGTCGTCTGGTAAACAGCAACAGGTGGTGGCGGAGGACGTGGACGGTAACGGCCCCCTCGGTCTCCCCGACCACCCCGATAGCCTCTGTAACCTTGTCGCTACCGATGACCCGGATCCGAGTGTCCCTCGATGAAGCCACCTGAAGGGCCCAAGAAAGGCCTCTCGACTGACCCATCACTCTGCCAGGCATAACCACGGCCACCACCCGTGGAAGAAGAGCCACGGTGCTGGCCCGTCCCGTAAGCATCGTATCCATCATCCCCCCATTGTCCTCGGGGCGCAGCCGTAGAACCGGGCGGGCGAGCAATGACATGAGGAGGAGGTGCCGGAGGCCTAGGCGGCGCAGCTCCCCGGCCTACGCAACCACGGCCGCCGTGCTCTGCACGGCCGGAGGCGGTCTAATCACCGGACCCGACGGTGCAGGAGGCCTAGGCGGCACTTTCCCCCTGCCCGCAACCACCGCCGCACCTCCCGGGGCATGCGGCCTAACACCAGAGGCCGGACCGCCCGGTCCACCCCTCCCGCCAGGCAGCAAGGCCGGAGCCGGTGGCCTCCCAACGGGCCCTACGGTAGCCACTCGCGCCGCCACGGCAGGAGGAATCGGCGCACCACCACGACCAGAGCCAGCCGCGGGCACTTGCATCGCTCCTCGGCCATCGCCCGGACCCGACGGCACCGCGCCCCGTCCAGTGCCAGGACCCGGAGGCGTCACTCCCGCAGCCCGACCCGCCCCATTGGGAGGCGGCCTCTTCCCAGGAGGAGGAGCCCCTCCAGCTCCCGCCATCGGACTAAGAGGAAGGATGCGGCGTGCCCGGCCAGTTCCGGCGCAGCGACGGCGAAGGGCCTCATACCCCCTAGACGTTGGCCCAATATCATCCGCCGGTCCAACGAGCTCCGAATCAACCCCGACTCGTTGCGCTCGTTCACGATCATCATCTACCTTGCACGAGTCGATCGGCACGGGAAGCACGTCCAGGCGCCGCTGGGCCACACGCCCAGTCGACACCGCTCCAGACGGCCTCACGTCCGCTCCCCCATGTTGGGCCTCATGCCCAAGCACAGGTGCACCGCCGGCCCGCGCAAGAACCTCCCCATCACAACCCAGGCGAGCGTTCAAATGCGCAGCCCTAGCCGCCCGGATCCTAGCCGCCGTACGGCTCACCGGCGCCGGCGTTGGAATAGCTTAAACTGGAATTACTGTGGTTGTGGAATGCTACAATAGTTTCTGAACTTTGTATCCTGTCATAGGCACATCATCCCAAAGTTATTTTCCTCTCTGAAACTCGTCAAAAACATGTCCGTATCCGTTGTCTTAGAAGCCGCTTAGGGCATAATGGTTTTGCTAGAGTGGACAGTGGCGGGAATGCTCAGCTCGGATCCTGCTTCACTCGCTTACTTAGCATTTTTTACGCCGGCTCCACTACTATCTTATAGAAAGCGAGCCATCATTTTTTTAAAAGTTTGCTAGATCAAAAGATGTCTGGATTGGTTATAGAATTTACAAATAAGAAAAGTCTAAAAAAATGGTCAGGAACAATAAAAATATTCATGGAATTTTACAAATATTAGCAAATTCAATATAATATTTGTAATTTTTTTCTTGAAATTTAGAAATATTCATGATTTTTTTTAAAAACTTCAAGGATTCTACAAAATGTTCACAATTTTTTATAAATGATCACGAACTATAATTTTGAAAAAGGGAAAATTTTAAAATAGAAAAGTAAAAATATAACAAGAAAAAACGAGTTGGAACCATCAATCAACAAATCATATCCTTATAAGTGGCCCCAGCGACCCCTACATTTCCTGATGCACTCGGAAGCTCCAAATCTACGGAGTTTAGTATCTTAACAAGGATGTCTCCCGAATAGAACACAGTCACCATGCTACGTGCTGACCACAGTTCACTCCCACTATGACTCAGAGAAATGTTAGTAGTATATTATTTTTAGGTTACATAATAGGTTTGAACCACGTGTAACTTATCTTCTGTTGTAAGTGAAAGAACATGCGGTGCCCCCCTGTTTGGTTTTGGTAATTGATGACAATCGCTATGGACTAATGGTTGCCTTGAGTTATATTTGAAGGTTTTGTCCATAGGCTTTTATTGAAGTCCATGTGTTGGTTTCAAGGAGTTTATGAGTTGACCAAGGTGCTATTAAGGAATTATCCAAAGATTTGTCATGTGAGTGTTGAGCTTATTGCAAGCATGTCTTGAAGAAGAAGATTGTGTGATCATTCATGTTTACCTTCAAGACATCATCCAAATAAAGAGAGTTGGAAAGATTCAAGGTTGATCAAGACTAAGTCAAGAGTGAATCAAGTTGATCAACTCACAAAGCGTAGAAGGTGTACCGAGAGGGATCAAGTGATCCCATGGTATGGTAAGCATTGTCAATTACGCTTTGTGTACTAACCCATGGTCTATGTGGGGTTAGGTACGTGCCCATGGGCTTGCGTCAAGAGGAAGGTATCATACAACCCATGGAAAGGATGACATCAAGTGGTGATCGTCATCAAGATTTCTGTGTGCAAGTTCAAGTGGAGCATCATGAAGAGATCAAGTGCTTGAATCTTGCCATCCATTGTGGTGTCAATGGACTTTTGAAGATGTGTCGAAGAGTGGCTCACCCATAGTGGACTATGGGGGAGCAATCATCTAGTCTTCATCGAGCCAACGCAATCAAGAAATGTGGTCCAACTTGAGGGAGTCAAGATCGTCTTCATCTAGCTCAAATGGACCATGTGCAAGGCAAAGGTTTGCCCTTGATAGGTTTTCTATTTTACCGGTCTCGTGGTGGTAGTTGGGAGACCGGGTTATAGGATCGTTTGACGTACTATCAAAGGGGGCTCTCAAGTTGGTAGCTTAATCGTATCGTTAGTAGAGAGTTCAAACCATTGCATCCTTGCATCATGTTTCTTGGTTCTTTTTTGGTTCTCTTTGTGAGTCTTAGAGCTTATGGTCATCTTGATGACAAGCTTAAGTTCACCGAAGACGGAGTTCGCATGCGTCTTCTATGATGTTTTCGGTGTTGGAGGTTCTACCGGTCTTATCCGGGAAAGGGTTCTCATCATTTTCTTATGGGAATTCTCTAATTTGCTTCTTATTGATATTTCTTTCAATATTTTGTTAGCCCTTGTCGCTAGCTTTCCAACAAACTTGGTTTCATCGAATTCGGAGTCCGTTTGCAAAAGTTGTGGCAGTTTTGGTGTTCTGAAAAGGCTGCAGCGGTACTACCGCGAATTGAGCGGATGTAATTTTTTACTACCGCTCCAGAGCGGTACTACAGTGGCTCCTACAGCGGTAGTACCGTTCCGGACCAAAAACTCGTCCCAAGTCCGGCGGTGGTAGGCCCGGATGTAATTTTTTAGTACCGCTCGCAAGCAGTAGTACCGCTACCCCTAGCAGTAGTACCGCTACCCCTAGCGGTAGTACTGTGAGGTCAAGTGGTACTATCGCTCCGAAGGTTCTTCTGGCCTTTTGCCTCCTCGCTGTTGTGTTTCAAAGGGGTACTACCGCCCTAGCGGTAGTACCGCTCCTTGGAGCAGTAGTACCACTCTATGCGGGTTGTGGGCATAACGTTTGGATTTTTTCCCACCTATAAAAGGGGTCTTCTTCCCCAATGAACCTTATCCCTTGAGCTCGTGTTCTTCCCCCATTGTTGACCTTCTTCGAGCTTGCTAACTCTCAATCCCTCCTTGGATTCTTGCTAGTTTTTTAGGGAAAAGAGAGAGGAGATCTAGATCCACATTTCCACCAATCACTTTCTCCTCTATGTGAGGGGAACCCCTTGGATCTAGATCTTGGAGTTCTTGGTGTTCTCCTTCTTGTTCTTCCTCTCATCTTCCTCCCTAGCATTAGTTGCTTCGGTGGGATTTGTGAGAGAAGGACTTGGGCACTCCGTGTGCCCTTGCCATTGCATTTGGTGCATCGGTTTGAGTTCTCCACGTGATACGTGGAAGTTACAAGTTGAGAAGCTTAATACTCTTGGGTGCTTGGTGCCCTTGAGCTTGTTACTCTTGGGTGTTTGGGCACCCTAGAGCCTCTTAGGTGCCCCCTAGAGGGTTGGTGTTGTTCGGAGCTTAATCATTGTGGTGTAAAGCTCCGGGCAAGCGTCGGGGTCTCCAATTAGGTTGTGGAGATCGCCCCGAGCAATTTGACGGGTACCGGTGACCACCCCCAAGGGTTGCCAAAGTGTATGGGTTCGGTGACCGCCCCCAAGGGTCGCCATTTGTACGGGTTCGGTGACCGCCCTCAAGGGTCCCTTAGTGGAATCACGGCATCTTGCATTGTGCGAGGGCGTGAGGAGATTACGGTGGCCCTAGTGGCTTCTTGGGGAGCATTGTGCCTCCACACCGCTCCAAATGGAGATTAGCATCCGCAAGGGTGTTAACTTCGGGATACATCGTCGTCTCCGCGTGCCTCGGTTATCTCTTTCCCGAGCCCTTTACTTATGCACTTTACTTTGTGATAGCCATATTGTTCTTTATCATATATCTTGCTATCACATAGTTTCTTATCTTGCTTAGCATAAGTTTTTGGTGCACATAGGTGAGCCTAGTTGTTTTAGGTTTTGTGCTTGAAAAATTAACCTCTGGGTTTATTCCGCATTTGTTCAAGCCTTAACCGTAATTATTTTAAAGCGCCTATTCACCCCCCTGTAGGCGACATCCTCGATCTTTCAATTGGTATCAGAGCCTCGTCTCTCTTTGTTAGGCTTAACCGCCTAGAGAGTAAAGATGTCGACTAGGGGATTAGGATTATCTGACACACTTAGTTTTAATGGCACAAAGTTTGATGTTTGGGTAATTCGCATGCTTAATCTCTTTAGGGTCATGGACCCAAATTTAGAGCGAATTGTAGATATGAGTTTTTCTCCTCCAAAGGATCCTCAAAGATTATCTTTAGAGGATGAGAAAAACTCTTATCTCAATGCTCAAGCTTCTAATGTGCTTTTCGATGCTTTGAGCAATGTAGTTATATTTCAACTCATGTCGTTCCGGGATGCTCATGAGTTGTGGACAAAGCTTCAAGATAAATATGGCGTGTCCAAGATTTGTGGGGATGATTGTTCTCCCTCCACCTCCGGCCATGTTGCCTTCTCAACTTCTTCTACCTCACCTACATGTGGATTGCCACAAGGTAATTCTATGGTGAGTAGTGTTGGTCATTGCAATGATGATAGTGTGCTTATCATTGATGACTCTTCATCACTATCTTGTTGCAATGCTCCATCTTTGGATTTTAACACTTCGTGCACCTTACATGTTTCTCATGCTTGGGTTGATAGTCCGTGCATATCATGTAGAAATTGCTTGACTAAATCTCATGATGATATGCTTGCTATATCTTGTTGCCATGATAAAAATGCATGTACTTCCTCGAGTTGTTGTTCTAACAATGTAGAGGAAACCCAACACTCCATGGAACAAGATGTGGTCTTGAATGGTGCTTCAAGGGATCCTACATCATCATCTATTGCATTTTGCCTTATGGCCAAGGCTTCAAAGGTATCTCCCACTTTGAATCCCAAGATATCTTGTGATGATATTGATGATGGCAAGCATGATGATGATGTTGATAGTGATGAAAAGAATGATGATGTTGCCTCCTTAAAAGTTAAGGGGGAAATAATTTTTAAAGCTCTTCTTAAAAATAAAATTGCTTGTTCCAACTTCATGGAAATCATGTCTATTGCTATTGAGTGCAAGAAATATATTGATGAGTTGGAATCTCGTCTTGAGGAGCATGAGGTCATCATTGATAAAATGGAAGGTCATGGGCGTGATTACGCTAATGAGATTGTGGACCTCTCTCAAGCTCTTGAACTTGAACAAACCACCAAGGAATCTCTTGAGGAGACTTTTGCTCTAGAGTTATCTAGAATGAAGGAATCTCATGATAGAGCTCTTCAGGTGGCCAATGTTTTTGAAACTAAAAATGCTAAGCTTGAAGTTGCTCATGCTAGACTCCTTGAGGATTTTGAGCACCTTGAAAATGGCTCAAGGGTCATCAAGGGTGAGCTCATCAAACTCACCGAGTCTCATGCTCAACTTGAAGCTTCTTATTTAAAAGAGCTTGCCAAGTTGCCTTCTCCTCTTGTTGTTAATGATAATGCTTGTGCTACTAACTCTATTTCTTGTGAAGCATCCATTTTAAAGGAGAACGTTGAGCTACAGGCTCAACTTGAGTGGCTATCTAGCAATTATGGCAAATTGGAAGAAAGCCATGAAAAGCTCTCAAGCTCTCATGATGATCTTCTAGTATCCCATAATGTGCTAAAGATAGCTCATGAGGCCATGATTGCTAAGGTAACATCTAGTGAGCCTCATGTGGACACTAGCACTACTTTTAGTCAAAATGCTATATTGCCTTGTGCTAGTCCTCATGATTCATCCATGCATAACGTTGGTACATCTTGTGATGAATTGCTTTCCTTGCCTTGTTGCTCTAACGATGAAGCTTATACTTCCTCTAGTGCTTGTGTTGAGACTAACCATGTAGAGGAAATCAAAGAGCTCAAGACCCAAGTCACTTCTTTGAAGAAAGATTTGGAGAAGTGTCATGAAGGGAAGCCCACACTCAACAATATCTTGAGTGTAAAAAAATCCCTTATTGACAAAGGTGGACTTGGATTCAACTCCAATAAGAAGAAGAAGTCCACGAGCAACAACAAGAAGGGCCAAAAACAAGTCAAGCGTTCGGCCAAGATTATTTGCTTCAAGTGCAAAATTGAAGGGCATCATGTTAGATCTTGCCCATTGAATAAGAAGGCCATTAGTGACAAGAAACAAGGGAAGCGGCTACAAGTGCATTCTCATGCTTAACCTCTAGTTGAAGAAAGTCCTCTTCCCAATAAGACTCAAGCTAATGCTTCTCAAGTTGAGAAATCAAGTGAGAAGAAAGTGAAGAGTAGACGTTGCTACCTATGTCGTGAAAAAGGTCATGTCGCTTCTTCATGCCGAATGGTACCTTATCCAACCCTATTCTAATTGATGATATCTATTCTCTTGGGAAGGATAAGGTTGGCAATGTGTTTGCCAAATTTGTTGGTACTCAAAGTGGTGTCAAGAAAAGAACCATTTGGGTAGCCAAGCCTATTGTGACTAACCTCTTAGGACCCAACTTGGTTGGGGACCAACTAGCTCATACTTGATCAATAGGTGTTGTTGGAGGTCATTGGAGACTTGGCTACATTATGAAGAATTTAGGGGACTTCATCATTCTTATTGTCTCAAGCCAAGTCAATTGGGTTATCAAGTTTCTATCTTATATCCAGTGTGCCTCCTTGTGGTAACTTGTACTCAAATTGTTTACATTGAAAGTTACTTGCCCCTTTGCATGTTTTGGTTTTGTTCCTTGCATGTGTTTGTATATGTTGTGTCTCCAAATTGCTTATCTTGAGTAATCAAGTTTGTGTATGTTGGTTTGCACTTCATGTACATGTGTGTCGTACGTTGAGACTTTGTGCATTGTTTGTATCTTAGTTGGCTCTCGTGAGAGATTAATGAAATATCCCATTATGGGGGAGTGATGTGCTTTGTGCACCTCACAATCCTATAAATGTCTGTACATGAGTAATACCATCTACTATTGATATTTCAAGATTATCTAGCTAGTAGCTATGTGGTATGTCTTCTCATGAGAAATTCAAATTCTAAATAGTCCATTAATTATCTCTTGTTGGATTCTCTTATTGCCTCTTGTTAAGTTTTTATTGGTATCACATTATGGGGCAGTCATATGCTATGTGCATATTACAAGCCTAGAAAATGTGTACATTTGAGATATTGTCACCTAGAATTGATATTGTAAATTATCTTGTTCTTAGGTGGCATGTTAGCTCTACAATTTGCAATTTGCTTGTGTTCTGTGTGAAGATGATGTTGGATATCCTTGTTATCTACCAACGGGAATCATTTCCAAATACTTCTTGTCTTTTGACAATTGGTACTCACTTATGTGTGGTAGAAATTATTGATCATATCTACTTTGGCCTTTGCTTTTATTTTCGTTATCTCTTGCCTAATAATGAATCAACTCCCTTTGTCTTTCATACCACTTGTGGATCTTGTTAATGTTGGAAATATGCACTAGAGGCAATAATAAATTAGTTATTATTATTATATTTCCTTGTTCATGATAATCGTTTATTATACATGCTATAATTGTATTGAAAGCAAACTCAGATACATGTGTGGGTACATAGACAACACCATGTCCCTAGTAAGCCTCTAGTTGACTAGCTCGTTGATCAATAGATGGCTACGGTTTCCTGACCATGGACATTGGATGTCATTGATAACGGGATCACATCATTAGGAGAATGATGTGATGGACGAGACCCAATCCTAAGCCTAGCACAAAGATCGTGTAGTTCGTATGCTAAAGCTTTTCTAATGTCAAGTATCATTTCCTTCGACCATGAGATTGTGCAACTCCCGGATACCGTAGGAATGCTTTGGGTGTACCAAACGTCACAATGTAACTGGGTGGCTATAAAGGTACTTTACGGGTATCTCCGAAAGTGTTTGTTGGGTTGGCACGAATCAAGACTGGGATTTGTCTCTCCGGTTGACGGAGAGGTATCTCTGGGCCCACTCGGTAGGACATCATCATAATGTGCACAATGTGACCAAGGGGTTGATCACGGGATGATGTGTTATGGAACGAGTAAAGAGACTTGCCGGTAACGAGATTGAACAAGGTATCAGCATACCGACGATCGAATCTCGGGAAAGTACAATACCGCAAGACAAAGGGAATTGTATACGGGATTGATCGAATCCTCGACATCGTGGTTCATCCAATGAGATCATCGTGGAACATGTGGGAGCCAACATGGGTATCCAGATCCCGCTGTTGGTTATTGACCAGAGAACGTCTCGGTCATGTCTGCATGGTTCCCGAACCCGTAGGGTCTACACACTTAAGGTTCGATGACGCTAGGGTTATAGGGAATAGATATACGTGGTTACCGAATGTTGTTTGGAGTCCCGGATGAGATCCCGGACGTCACGAGGAGTTCCGGAATGGTCCGAGGTAAAGATTTATATATGGGAAGTCCTGTTTTGGTCACCGGAAAAGTTTGGTGTTATCGAACGCATCTGGGACCACCGGAGGGTCGAGGGTCCACCAAGTGGGGCCACTGCCCGGAGGGCTGCATGGGCCAAGTGTGGGAGGGTACCAGCCCGGGTGGGCTGGTGCGCCCCACAAGGGCCCAAGGCGCCTAGGGTTTGGGGAGGCGCACCCACCTAACTTGGGGGGCAAGTTTCCCCTCTCCCCCCCTTGGCCGCACCCTAGATGGGTTTTGGGGGTAGCCGCACCCCTTGGGGTGGGAACCCTAGGGGAGGCGCAGCCCCCTCCCTCTCCCCTATATATAGTTGAGGTATTTGGGGCTGCATACACATGAGTTTTGAACTCTTCCTGGCGCAACCCTACCTCTCTCCCTCCTCCTCTCCCGCGGTGCTTGGCGAAGCCCTGCAGGATTGCCACGCTCCTCCATCACCATCACGCCATTGTGCTGCTGCTGGATGGAGTCTTCCTCAACCTCTCCCTCTCTCCTTGCTGGATCAAGGCATGGGAGACGTCACCGGGCTGTACGTGGGTTGAACGCGGAGGTGCCGTCCGTTCGGCACTAGGATCTTCGGTGATTTGGATCACGACGAGTACGACTCCTTCAACCCCGTTCTCTTGAACGCTTCTGCTTAGTGGTCTACAAGGGTATGTAGATGCACTCTCCATCCCTCTCTTGTTGCTAGAATCTCCATAGATTGATCTTGGTGATGCGTAGAAAATTTTGAATTTCTGCTACGTTCCCCAATAGTGGTATCAGAGCTAGGTCTATGCGTAGTTTCTATGCACGAGTAGAACACAAGTTGTTGTGGGCGTTGATTTTGTTCAATATGCTTACCGTTACTAGTCCAATCTTGTTTCGACGGTATTGTGGGATGAAGCGCCCGGACCGACTTTACACGTACACTTACGTGAGACAGGTTCCACCGGTGACATGCACTTGTTGCATAAGGTGGCTAGCGGGTGCCGATCTCTCCCACTTTAGTCGGATCGGATTCGATGAAAAGGGTCCTTATGAAGGGTAAATAGCAATTGACATATCACGTTGTGGTTTTGCGTAGGTAAGAACCGTTCTTGCTAGAAACCCATAGCAGCCACGTAAAACATGCAAACAACAATTAGAGGACGTCTAACTTGTTTTTGCAGGGTATGCTATGTGATGTGATATGGCCAAAAGAATGTGATGAATGATATGTGATGTATGAGATTGATCATGTTCTTGTAATAGGAATCACGACTTGCATGTCGATGAGTATGACAACTGGCAGGAGCCATCGGAGTTGTCTTAATTTATTGTATGACCTGCGTGTCATTGAACAACGCCATGTAATTACTTTACTTTATTGCTAAACTATTAGCCATAGTAGTAGAAGTAATAGTTGGCGAGACAACTTCATGGAGACACGATGATGGAGATCATGATGATGGAGATCATGGTGTCATGCCGGTGACGATGATGATCATGGAGTCCCGAAGATGGAGATCAAAAGGAGCAAAATGATATTGGCCATATCATGTCACTTTTTGATTGCATGTGATATTTATCATGTTTATGCATCTTATTTGCTTAGAACGACGGTAGTAAATAAGATGATCCCTCATTAAAATTTCAAGAAAGTGTTCCCCCTAACTGTGCACTATTGCGAAAGTTCGTTGTTTCGAAGCACCACGTGATGATCGGGTGTGATAGATTATAACGTTCACATACAACGGGTGTAAGCCAGATTTACACACGTGAAACACTTAGGTTGACTTGACGAGCCTAGCATGTACAGACATGGCCTCGGAACACAAGAGACCGAAAGGTCGAGCATGAGTCGTATGGTAGATACGATCAACATGAAGATGTTCACCGATGATGACTAGTCCGTCTCACGTGATGATCGGACACGGCCTAGTTGACTCGGATCATGTAATCACTTAGATGACTAGAGGGATGTCTATCTGAGTGGGAGTTCATAAGATGAACTTAATTATCCTGAACATAGTCAAAAAGGTTCTGCAAATTATGTCATAGCTCGCGCTTTAGTTCTACTGTTTTAGATATGTTCCTAGAGAAAATTTAGTTGAAAGATGATAGTAGCAATTATGCGGACTAGGTTCGTAAACTGAGGATTGTCCTCGTTGCTTCGAAGAAGGCTTATGTCCTTAATGCACCGCTCGGTATGCTGAACCTCGAACCTCGTCTGTGGATGTTGCGAACATCTGACATACACATTTTGATAACTACGTGATAGTTCAGTAATGTTAAACGGTTTAGAGTTGAGGCACCGAAGACGATTTGAAACGTCATGAAACATATGAGATGTTTCGAGGGCTGAAATTGGGATTTCAGGCTCGTGCCAACGTCAAGAGGTATAAGACCTCCGACGAGTCTCTTAGCCTGCAAACTAAGGGAGAAAAGCTCAATCGTTGAGCTTGTGCTCAGATTGTGTGAGTACCACAATCACTTGAATCGAGTGGGAGTTAATCTTCCAGATGAGATAGTGATGTTTCTCCAAAGTCATTGCCACCAAGCTGCTAGAGCTTCGGGATGAACTATAACATATCAGGGATAGATATGATGATCATTGAAATATTCGCGATGTTTGACACCGCGAAAGTAGAAATCAAGAAGGAGCATCAATTGTTGATGGTTAGTGAAACCACTAGTTTCAAGAAGGGCAAGGGCAAGAAGGAATACTTCATGAAACGGCAAATCAGCTGCTGCTCTAGTGGACAAAACCCAAGGTTGAACCCAAACCCGAGACTGAGTGCTTCTGTAATAAGGGGAGCGATCCTTTGGAGCAGAATTACCCTAGATACTTGGTAGATGAGAAGGCTGGCAAGGTCGATAGAAGTATATTGGATATACATGATGTTAATGTGTACTTTACTAGTACTCCTAGTAGCACCAGGGTATTAGATACCGGTTAAGGCTGGCAAGGTCGATAGAAGTATATTGGATATACATGATGTTAATGTGTACTTTACTAGTACTCCTAGTAGCACCAGGGTATTAGATACCGGTTCGGTTGCTAAGTGTTAGTAACTCGAAATAAAAGCTATGGAATAAACGGAGACTAGCTAAAGGTGAGCTGACGATATGTGTTGGAAGTGTTTCCAAGGTTGATGTGATCAAGCATCGCACGCTTCCTCTACCATCGAGATTGGTGTTAAACCTAAATAATTGTAATTTGGTGTTTGCGTTGAGCATATACATGATTGGATTATGTTTATCGCAACACGGTTATTTATTTAAGGAGAATAATGGTTACTCTGTTTATTTGAATAATACCTTCAATGGTCTTGCACCTAAAATGAATGGTTTATTGAATCTCGATCGTAGTGATACACATGTTCATGCCAAAAGATATAAGATAGTAATGATAGTACCACCTACTTGTGGCACTGCCATGTAAGTCATATTGGTATAAAACGCATGAAGAAGCTCCAGGTTGATGGATCTTTGGACTCACTCCTTTTTGAAAAGTTTGAGACATGCGAACCATGTCTATTGGTGTATATGCATGAAGAAACTCCATGCAGATGGATCGTTTGGACTCACTTGATTTTGAATCACTTGAGACATGCAAATCATACCATATGGGCAAGATGACTGAAAGCCTCGTTTTCAGTGAAATGGAACAAGAAAGCAACTTGTTGGAAGTAATACATTTTGATGTGTGCAGTCCAATGAGTGCTGAGGCACGTAGTGGATATCGTTATGTTCTTACTTCACAGATGATTTGAGTAGATGTTGAGTATATTTATTTGATGAAACACAAGTCTGGATTATTGAATGGTTCAAGTAATTTCAGAGTGAAGTTAAAGATCTTCGGGACAAGAGGATAAAATATCTATGATATGATCATAGAGATGAATATCTGAGTTACGAGTTTTGGCACGCAACTAAGACATTGTGAAAATTGTTTCACAATTAATACCGCCTGGAACACCATAGTGTGATGGTGTGTCCGAACATCATAGTTGCACCCTATTGGATATGGTGCGTACCATGATGTCAGTTATCGAATTGCCACTATCGTTTATGGGTTAGGCACTAGAGAGAACCGCACTCACTTTAAATAGGGCACCACGTAATTCGTTGAGGCGATACCATATGAACTATGGTTTGGGGAAACCTAAGCTGTCGTTTCTTAAAAGTTTGGGGCTGCGAGGCTTATGTGAAAAAGGTTTCAGGTTGATAAGCTCGAACCCAAAGCGGATAAATGCATATTCACAGAACACCCAAAAACAGTTGGGTATACCTCCTATCTCAGATCCGAAAGCAAAAGGGATTGTTTCTACTAACGGGTCCTTTCTCGAGGAAAAGTTTCTCTCGAAAGAATTGAGTGGGAGGATGGTGGAGACTTGATATGGTTAATGAACCATCACTTCAACTAGTGTGTAGCAGGGCACAGGAAGTTGTTCCTATGGCGCCTACACCAATTGAAGTGGAAGCTTATGATAGTGATCATGAAACTTGGATCAAGTCACTACCAAACCTCGTGGGGCGACAAGGACGCCAGATCGCTTGAGTGGTACGGTAATCCTGTCTTGGAGGTCATGTTGCTAGACAACAATGAACCTACGAGCTATGGAGAAGCGATGGTGGGCCCAAATTCCGACAAATGGCTAGAGGCCATAAAATCCGAGAGAGGATCCATGTATGAGAACAAAGTGTGGACTTTGGAAGAACTACTTGATGGTCATAAGGCTGTTGAGTACAGATGGATTTTAAAAGGAAGACATACAATGATGGTAAGTATCACCATTAAGAAAGCTCGACTTGTCGTTAAGATGTTTTCCGACAAGATTCAAGGAGTTGACTACGGTGAGGCTTTCTCACGCATAGCGATGCAAAGAGTCTGTTGGAATTGGATTAGCAGTTACTGCTTTATTTATGAAATCTTGCAGATAGGATGTCAAAACATTGTTTCCTCGACAATTTTCTTGAGGAAAGGTTGTATGTGATACAACCAGAAAGGTTTTGACAATCCTGAAAGACGCTAACAAGTATGCAAAGCTCCAGCAATCCTTCTAAGGACTGGAGTAAGCATTTCGGAGTTGGAATGTACGCTTTGATGAGATGATCAAATATTTTGGGTTTATACAAAGCTTATGAGAAACTTGTATTTCCAAAGAAGTGAGTGGGAGCACTATAGAATTTCTGATGAGTATATGTTGTTGACATATTGTTGATCAAAAATGATGTAGAATTTCTGGAAAGCATATAGGGTTATTTGAAAAGTGTTTTTCAATAGAAAACCTGGATTAAGCTACTTGAACATTGAGCATCAAGATCTATGAGGATAGATCAAAAACCGCTAAATGGTACTTTCAAATGAGCACATACCTTGACATGATCTTGAAGGTGTTCAAGATGGATCAGTCAAAGAAGGAGTTCTTGCCTGAGTTATATGGTATGAAGTTAAGACTTAAAGCTCGACCATGGAAGAAGAAAGAGAAAGGACGAATGTCGTCCCCTATGCCTTAGCCATAGGCTCTATACAGTACGTCATGCTTTGTACCGCACCTGATATGTGCCTTGCCACGTGTCTGGCAAGGGGGTACAAGAGTGATCCAGGAATGGATCATTGGACAGCGGTCAAAATTGTCCTTGGAGTAAATAAGGACATGTTTCTCGATTATGGAGGTGATAAAGAGTTCAGCGTAAAGGGTTACGTCGATGCAAGCTTTAACACCTATCCGAATGACTCTGAGTAGCAAACCGGATACGTATAGTGGAGCAACCATTTGGAATAGCTCCAAGTGGAGCGTGGAAGCAGCATTTACAATATGACCTAGAGATTTGCAAAATACATACGGATCTGAATGTTGTAGACCCGTTGACTAAAACCTTTCTCGCAAGCAAAACATGATCAAAACCCCAGAACTCATTGAGTCTTAATCACATGATGATGTGAACTAGTTTGGTGACACTAGTAAATTTTTTGGATGTTGGTCACATGGAGATGTGACCTATGAGTGTTAATCACATGGCGATGTGAACTAGATTATTGACTCTAGTGCAAGTGGGAGACTGTTTGAAATATGCCCTAGAGGCAATAATAAATTAGTTATTATTATTATATTTCCTTGTTCATGATAATCGTTTATTATCCATGCTATTATTGTATTGAAAGGAAACTCAGATACATGTGTGGGTACATAGACAACACCATGTCCCTAGTAAGCCTCTAGTTGACTAGCTCGTTGATCAATAGATGGCTACGGTTTCCTGACCATGGACATTGGATGTCGTTGATAACGGGATCACATCATTAGGAGAATGATGTGATGGACGAGACCCAATCCTAAGCCTAGCACAAAGATCGTGTAGTTCGTATACTAAAGCTTTTCTAATGTCAAGTATCATTCCCTTAGACCATGAGATTGTGCAACTCCCGGATTCTGTAGGAATTCTTTGGGTGTACCAAACGTCACAACGTAACTGGGTGGCTATAAAGGTACTCTACGGGTATCTCCGAAAGTGTCTGTTGGGTTGGCACGAATCAAGACTGGGATTTGTCACTCCGGTTGACGGAGAGGTATCTCTGGGCCCACTCGGTAGGACATCATCATAATGTGCACAATGTGACCAAGGGGTTGATCACGGGATGATGTGTTACGGAACAAGTAAAGAGACTTGCCGGTAACGAGATTGAACAAGGTATCGGCATACCGACGATCGAACCTCGGGCAAGTACAATACCGCAAGACAAAGGGAATTGCATACGGGATTGATCGAATCCTCGACATCGTGGTTCATCCGATGAGATCATCATGGAACATGTGGGAGCCAACATGGGTATCAAGATCCCGCTGTTGGTTATTGACCAGAGAACGTCTCGGTCATGTCTGCATGGTTCCCGAACCCGTAGGGTCTACACACTTAAGGTTCGATGACGCTAGGGTTATAGGGAATAGATATACGTGGTTACCGAATGTTGTTCGGAGTCCCGGATGAGATCCCGGACGTCACGAGGAGTTCCATAATGGTCCCGAGGTAAAGATTTATATATGGGAAGTCCTGTTTTGGTCACCGGGAAAGTTTCGGGTGTTATTGGTAACGTACCGGGACCACCGGGAGGGTCCCGGGGGTCCACCAAGTGGGGCCACCGGCCCCGGAGGGCTGCATGGGCTAAGTGTGGGAGGGGACCAGCCCCAGGTGGGCTGATGCGCCCCCCCACAAGGGCCCAAGACGCCTAGGGTTTGGGGAGGGGGCGCACCCACCTAACTTGGGGGGCAAGTTTCCCCTCTCCCCTCCCCCCTTGGCCGCACCCTAGATGGGTTTTGGGGGCAGCCGCACCCCTTGGGGTGGGAACCCTAGGGGAGGCGCAGCCCCCTCCCTCTCCCTTATATATAGTTGAGGTATTTGGGGCCGCATACGCATGAGTTTTGACCTCTCCCTGGCGCAGCCCTACCTCTCTCCCTCCTCCTCTCCCGCGGTGCTTGGCGAAGCCCTGCAGGATTGCCACGCTCCTCCATCACCACCACGCCGTTGTGCTGCTGCTGGATGGAGTCTTCCTCAACCTCTCCCTCTCTCCTTGCTGGATCAAGGCATGGGAGACGTCACCGGGCTGTACGTGTGTTGAACGCGGAGGTGCCGTCCGTTCGGCACTAGGATCTCCAGTGATTTGGATCACGACGAGTACGACTCCTTCAACCCCGTTCTCTTGAACGCTTCCGCTTAGCGATCTACAAGGGTATGTAGATGCACTCTCCATCCCTCTCTTGTTACTAGAATCTCCATAGATTGATCTTGGTGATGCGTAGAAAAATTTGAATTTCTGCTACGTTCCCCAACAGTTAATTTCTTGATCTTGTCTAGTGTTTTCTAGATATAGTGAAAGTGGTGATCACACCTTGTGCATTTCGTATTCAAATACTGCTACGTCTTGAGCTTGCGTTGGTTTTCCTCGAAGAGGAGAGGGTGATGCAGCAAGTGTATCGTAAGTATTTCCCTCAGTTTTTGAGAACCAAGGTATCAATCCAGTAGGAGGATCCTCAAAAGTCCCACGCACCTACACAAACAAACTGAGAACTCACAACCAACGCAATAAAGGGGTTGTCAATCCCTTCACGGCCACTTGCGAAAGTGAGATCTAATAAAGGTAGTATGATAAGATAAATATATTTTTGGTATTTTATAATATAAATGCAAAAAGTAAAGATGCAAGTAAAAGTAGATTGAAAGCAAATATGATAAGAGATAGACCCGGGGGCCATAGGTTTCACTAGTGGCTTCTCTCAAGATAGCATAAGTATTACGGCGGGTGAACAAATTACTGTCGAGCAATTGATAGAAAAGCGCATAGTTATGAGATTATCTAGGCATGATCATGTATATAGGCATCACGTCCATAACAAGTAGACCAACTCCTGCCTGCATCTACTACTATTACTCCACACATCGACCGCTATCCAGCATGCATCTAGAGTATTAAGTTCATAAGAAAAGAGTAAGGCATTAAGCAAGATGACATGATGTAGAGGGATAAACTCATGCAATATGATATAAACCCCATCTTGTTATCCTCGATGGCAACAATACAATACGTGCCTTGCAACCCTTTCTGTCACTGGGTAAGGACACCGCAAGATGGAACCCAAAGCTAAGCACTACTCCTATGGCAAGAAAAATCAATCTAGTAGGCCAAACTAAACTGATAATTCAAAGAGACTTGCAAAGATAACTCAATCATACATAAAAGAATTCAGAGAAGATTCAAATATTATTCATAGATAAATTTGATCATAAACCCACAATTCATCGGATCTCGACAAACACACGGCAAAAAGAGATTACATCGAATAGATCTCCACAAGAGAGGGGGAGAACATTGTATTGAGATCCAAAAAGAGAGAAGAAGCCATCTAGCTAATAACTATGGACCCGTAGGTCTGTGGTAAACTACTCATGACTCATCGGAGGGGTTATGGTGTTGATGTAGAAGCCCTCCGTGGTTGATTCCCCCTCTGGCAGAGTCCCGACGAAGGCTCCAAGATGGGATCTCGCGGATATAGAAGGTTACGGCGGTGGAAATTGTGTTTCGTGGTGCTCCTGGGTGTTTTCGGGGTACGTAGGTATATATAGGAGGAAGAAGTACGTCGGTGGCCGCCCGAGGGGCCAACAAGACAGGGGGCACGCCCTATAGGTGGGGGCGGGGGGCGCCCTCCTATCTCGTGGCTTCCTTGGAAGCTTCTTGACTTGCACTCCAAGTCCTCTGGATCACGTTCGTTCCAAAAATCACGCTCCCGAAGGTTTCATTCCGTTTGGACTCCGTTTGATATTCCTTTTCTTCAAAATTCTGAAATAGGCAAAAAAAACAAGAATATGGGCTGGGCCTCCGGTTAGTAGGTTAGTCCCAAAAATGATATAAATGTGTAAAATAAAGCCCATAAACATCCAAAAGGGGTAATATAATAGCATGGAACAATCAAAAATTATAGATACGTTGGAGACGTATCAAGCATCCCAAGATTAATTCCTGCTCGTCCTCGAGTAAGTAAATGATAAAAAGAGAATTTTTGATGTGGAATGCTACCTAGCGTAATTCATAATGTAATTTTCTTTATTGTGGCATGAATGTTCAGATCCAAATGAATACAAAATAAAAGTTCATATTGATAAAAGAAATAGTAACACTTCAAGCATACTAATCAAAGTAATCATGTCTTCTCAAAATAGAATGGCAAAAGAAAGTTCATCCCTACAAAATCATATAGTTAGGCTATGCTTCATTTTCACACACAAAGATGTTCCCAACTTCTATACCCCGATGACAAGCCAAGCAATTGTTTCATACTTAAATAATCTCAAACTTTTTCAACCTTCACGCAATACATGAGCGTGAGCCATGGATATAGCACTATGGGTGGAATAGAATATGATGATGGGGATTGTGTGGAGAAGACAAAAAAGGAGAAAGTCTCATATTGACGAGGATAATCAACGGGCTATGGAGATGCCCATCAATTGATGTCAACATGAGGAGTAGGGATTGCCATGCAAAGGATGCACTAGAGCTATAAATGCTCAACGAAATAAAACTAGTGGGTGTGCATCCAACTTGCTTGCTCACGAAGACCTAGGGCCTTTGAGGAAGCCCATCGTAGGAATATACAAGCCAAGTTCTATAATGAAAAATTCCCACTAGTATGAAAAAGACAACTTATGAGACTCACTATATGAAAAACATGGTGCTACTTTGAAGCACAATATATGAGACTCACTACATGAAGAACAAGGTGCTACTTTGAAGCACAAGTGTGGAAAAAGAGATAGTAACATTGCCCTTTTTTTTATTTTTGGCCTTTCTCTTTTTTTTTGATTTGGCAATGCTCTAATACTGATGATCATCACACTTCTATTGATTACAACATAAGGATTACAACTTGAAACTAGAACAAGATATGACTCTATATGAATGCCTCCGGCGGTGTATCGGGATGGTGCAATGAATCAAGAGTGACATGTATGAAAAATAATGCATGGTGGCTTTGCCACAAATACGATGTCAACTACATGATCATGCTATGGCAATATGACAAAAGTAAAGCATGTCATCATGATGATGAACGGAACGGTGGAAAGTTGCATGGCAATATATCTCGGAATGGCTATGGAAATGCCATAATAGGTAGGTATGGTGGCTGTTTTGAGGAAGATATAGAGAGGTTTATGTGTGATAGAGCGTATCGTATCACGGGGTTTGGATGCACCGGCGAAGTTTGCACCAACTCTCAAGGTGAGATAGAGCAATGCACGGCACCAAAGAGGTTAGCAAAGGTGGAAAGGTAAAAGTGCGTATAATCCATGGAATCAACATTAGTCAAAAGAAATCATATACTTATTGCAAAAATTTAGAAGTCATCAAAAATCAAGTACTAGGCGCATGCTCCTAGGGGGGTAAGTTGGTAGGAAAATACCATCGCTCGTCCCCGACCACCACTCATAAGGATGCACAAGCCAGGTACACTTCATGTTTCAAATTTGTTACACAACTTTAACCATACGTGCATGCTACGGGACTTGCTAACTTCAACATAAGCATTCTTTAAATTCATAATCACCCAACTAGCATGACTTTAATATCACTACCTCCATATCTCAAAACAATTATCAAGTATCAAGTTGATCATAGCATCCAATTCATTTCCTATGATAGTTTTTATTATACCCAACTTGGATGTTCATCATTCTAGGACCAACTTTATGACCATAGAGAATACCATGCTGTTATAAAAGACTCTCAAAATAATATAAGTGAAGCATGAGAGACTAGCAATTTCTTCAAAATTAAGACACCACCGTGCTCTAAAAAATATAAGTGAAGCACTAGAGCAAAAACTATCAAGCTCAAAAGATTTAAGTGAAGCACATAGAGTATTCTAGAACATTCTACCCAAATAGGCTTCTCCCAAAAGGTGTGTACAGCAAGTATGATTGTGGTAAACTAAAAAGCAAAGACTAATATAATACACGACGCTCCAAGCAAAACACTTATCATGTGGTGAATGAAAATATAGCTCCAAGTAAAGTTACCAATGAACGAAGACGAAAGAGGGGATGCCTTCCCGGGGCATCCCCAAGCTTAGGCTTTTGGCTATTCTTGAATATCTTGGGGTGCCTTGGACATCCCCAAGCTTAGGTTCTTTCCACCATTTATTCCATAGTCCATAAAAGCTTTACCCAAAACTTGAACTTCACAACACAAAACTCAACAAAAAATCTTATAAGCTCCGTTAGTGAAAGAAAACAAAACCACCACATAAGGTACTGAAATGAACTCATTATTTATTTAATTTGGTGTTAAACCTACTGTATTCCAACTTCTCTATGGATTATAAACTATTTTATTGGCCATAGATTGATCAAAATAAGAAAACAACACACGAAAAACAGAATCTGTCAAAAACAGAACAGTCTGTAGTAATCTGTAACTAACGCAAACTTATGTAACTCAAAAAATTCAGACACACTAGGAAGTCCTAGGCAATTTGATTATTGATCAGCAGCAATTGGAATCACTATTTTATCACGTTCTGGTGATTTTTAAAAGTTATTTTCGTGAGCCGAAAGTTTCTGGAAATTACAGCAAGATCAAATAACTATCATCCAAGAAGATCCTATAGGTTTAACTTGGCACAAACACTAATTAAGACATAAAACCACATCTAAACAGAAGGTAGATGGATTATTTATTCCTAAACAGAAGCAAAAACAAAAAACACAAAAAAAATTGGGTTGCCTCGCAACTAGCGCTATCGTTTAACGCCCCTAGCTAGGCATAAAAGTAAAGATAGATCTAAGTAGTGCCATAATAATAAGATAGATCTTGAAAGCTCATTTCATATTATTTACGTTCGGCGGCAAGTTTCATTTGAGGCAAGAAAAAGTAATCAAAAGGGCTAAATTTAGTGGGACAAATATCCCCAAGATCAATAACAGGAGGAACGGGTTCCCCCTTTGGCCCTTCATAGTGCACAACTATTTCATCACTAAAAGCATTCTTTTGGCAAAATCTAGTGAGCCTATACTCAAGAGAGTATCCTAGTTCATTGTTTCGAATGGCAAAATCATTATTAAGCTCATTAATGCAATCAACCAAGGCATTAGTAGGAACCTTTTTTCTAAGGTTTTCATTAAAAGCGACATAGTCCGAAGATTGAAAACGTCTAATTTCCTCTTGATCATAGAGGATCGCTTCTATGGGAGGACGACCGGCGTCCACCCTATAGTGCGCAGAGATTTCTTTGGCCTCTCTTATAATAAATCTAAACTCATGAGCCAAAAAGATAGTAACAACGCGCTTAACAGAAGAGTGCTCAATATTAGAGAATTCTAGGAAAATTGTTTGTATGCAAGGATGCATATGCATAAATTGTCTTTCAAGTTCAACTACAAGCATAGCAATAGCATCCGCAAGACTACTAGTTCTATGAAGAATAGAACAACCCATGGAAGGTAAAGCACCGGCACAAGTAAAGAAATCTTGAATAACACCTTTGCCAATGATGTTACCACTACCGTTTCGAAACTTTTTAGTATGCAAGATAGGGGGTTCATCGGCCGGAGCCTCGGGATTTTCTGTGTTATCATTATTGTCCATATTGACGATAATCTCCCCAATTCCATACATAGCGGCAAAAAGCGAGCGAAAAAGAGAGGAGGAAATTAGGGAAGAGAGGGCGAATAAAACAGCAAGGGTGAAGTGGGGGAGAGGAAAACGAGAGGCAAATGGAAAATAATGTAAATGCGAGGGAGATGGGTTTGTGATGGGTACTTGGTATGTCTTGACTTGAGTGAAGACCTCCCCGGCAACGGCGCCAGAAATCCTTCTTGCTACATCTTGAGCTTGCGTTGATTTTCCTCGAAGAGGAGAGGGTGATGCAGCAATTGTAGCGTAAGTATTTCCCTCAGTTTTTGAGAACCAAGGTATCAAGCCAGTAGGAGGCTCCTCAAAAGTCCCACACACCTACACAAACAAACTGAGAACTCGCAACCAACGTAATAAAGGGGTTGTCAATCCCTTCATGGCCACTTGCGAAAGTGAGATCTAATAAAGATAGTATGATAAGATAAATATATTTTTGGTATTTTATAATATAAATGCAAAAAGTAAAGATGCAAGTAAAAGTAGATTGAAAGCAAATATGATAAGAGATAGACCCGAGGGCCATAGTTTCACTAGTGGCTTATCTCAAGATAGCATAAGTATTACTGTGGGTGAACAAATTATTGTCGAGCAATTGATAGAAAAGCGCATAGTTATGAGATTATCTAGGCATGATCATGTATATAGGCATCACGTCCATAACAAGTAGACCGACTCCTGCCGGCATCTACTACTATTACTTCACACAACGATCGCTATCCAGCATGCATCTAGAGTATTAAGTTCATAAGAACAGAGTAACGCATTAAGCAAGATGACATGATGTAGAGGGATAAACTCATGCAATACGATATAAACCCCATCTGGTTATCCTCGATGGCAACAATACAATACGTGCCTTGCAACCCTTTACATCCTTTGGGTAAGGACACCGCAAGATTGAACCCAAAGCTAAGCACTTCTCCTATGGCAAGAAAAACCAATCTAGTAGGCCAAACTAAACTGATAATTCGAAGAGACTCGCAAAGATAACTTAATCATACATAAAAGAATTCAGAGAAGATTCAAATATTATTCATAGATAAACTTGATCATAAACCCACAATTCATCAGATCTCGACAAACACACCACAAAAAGAGATTACATCGAATAGATCTCCACAAGAGAGGGGGAGAACATTGTATTGAGATCCAAAAAGAGAGAAGAAGCCATCTAGCTAATAACTATGGACCCGTAGGTCTGTGGTAAACTACTCACGACTCATCGGAGGGGCTATGGTGTTGATGTAGAAGCCCTCCGTGGTTGATTCCCCTCCCTGAGTGCGTGAAGGCTCTAAGATGGGATCTCGCGTATACAGAAGGTTACTGTGGTGGAAATTGTGTTTCGTGGTGCTCCTGGATGTTTTCAGGATACGTAGGTATATATAGGAGGAAGAAGTACGTCGATGGCCGCCCGAGGGGCCCACGAGACAGGGGGCGCGCCCTATAGGGGGGGCGCGCCCTCCTATCTCGTGGATTCCTCAGAAGCTTCTTGACTTGCACTCCAAGTCCTCTGGATCACGTTCGTTCCAAAAATCACGCTCCCGAAGGTTTCATTCTGTTTTGACTCCGTTTGATATTCCTTTTCTTCGAAATACTGAAATAGGCACAAAAAAAACAACAGTATGGGCTGGGCCTCCGGTTAGTAGGTTAGTCCCAAAAATGATATAAATGTGTAAAATAAAGCCCATAAACATCCAAAATGGGTAATATAATAGCATGGAACAATAAAAAAATTATAGATGTGTTAGAGATGTATCAAATACAAATTCTTTTATAATGCACTAGTCTTGGGGGAGCTATCCTATTTTCTATAAAACACTCTTCTTGCGATCCTTATCAAGTGTGTGTTGGAGGAAGGCAAGCCATTTTCATTTTGGTACTTTGTGCCATCATGAAACTTTGTAGAGAGCTTGGTTTGTTTGGAACCATCCTCTCTTTTGGGAGTTCGATATCTTTTATTTTGAGTGTATCAATGGATATCTCATTCCTTGATGTATCTTTTATGGATATCCTCCCAGTGATGTTTTATTCATTTGGTATCTTTTCTTCACTTCGTTTTTCTTTGTCATTTGGTATCGGATCTTGAAGGTCTTGAGCATGCATATTTACTTCATGTAGACTCTTTGGCATGCCTTCTTTGTTTGACCCAATATATAGGGAAACTCCACCAAGTCTCAAATTGGATGAGATGTGCATGAAATTCATTTCCTTCTCTATATACACATATTTATGTGGAGTTTGTCCTATGTATGTTGGTGTTTCTAACTCTTTGGTCCCAATGAGTTTGGGTACCATTTTGTTTGTGTTGTTGTTCTAGGAACAATTGGAGATGCATTGGATGCTCGGCTCACTCACAAGGAAGGTTTTTCCACCATGTGCTTATTGGAGTCAAGCTAGGATGATCAATGAACTACCAGCTACCTTCAATTGGTATCTACTACATCCTTACAATGGTATCTCGGTAAAGTATCATCATCTACTACATGCACACATTATTGCATCAATCGTGTGTAGATTGTATCATGGCATGTTATTCTTTCTTTCTTGTGATACTTGTTTCCTTTTTCAAAGCATCCCAACAATGATCTCTTGTTGCTAGTTGTGATGTCTTTGATGGTCGTGTGGTAGGAATTCATTTATATACAATAAGACCATATCTAGCCTTGGGCTATGCTTCCAAGCACATATGTTATTGGTATATGTATGACTTCCTTTTGGATATCTTGTTCCTTCGTGTTGTAACTATTTCGGTGTACATCCTTCTTTGTAGATATATATCGTCATGATTTCGTCTACCTAGACCCTTATACACTTGATGTAAATTACATCTCTAGATGATATCCTTTCTTTCACGTCCACCTTGTCTTTCTTATGTTATTTCTTTGGTGGCTCTGTGAAAGCTTTTGCCTTGAGTGCATGTCTTATCTCGTTGCATCTTGATGCACTCTTGTGTTGTGAAGATTATTTTCCTCATGCTTGTCTTGACGAGGCTTTTGCCATCTTAATTGGTATCCCATGTCTTGATGATGCTTATGCTTTCTATCTTCACCTTGGGTTGTCACAAGTGTTGGTTATTCATTTTGCATATTTAGTGTTCTTGTGAACCCATTTTCTTAGTTGTGTGTGAGAATGAAAGGCTTTGCATCGTGTATCTCATTCATTCGAGACTATGTTGATGCTTATGCTCATCCGTATATTAGTCTTCTCATGTGCTTTGCCATGACTCACACACATCATTTTGCTTGAGCCTATTCTTAAGTTGCCTCTTTTACATGTTGCTCAACCATGTGTTTGTTGCAAGTTCTAGGCTTAGTTTCCTTTATGCTCACTTGCACTTGTTGTTTGTTTATATTGATTTTGGGGGAGCTATGATCCTATTTTGTGCACTTTGTATCCAAATACAAAAATTATTATGTGTGCACAAATCATGGGGAGCTTCTCTAGCTTATTTAGAACACTCCTTTGCTCATATCATAATATCCATCATTCATGTGGCTCATATGATCTTTGGTCTAGTTGGTTCAATTGATATCCTTTGATTGCTTGCTTCAATTGGTATCTTTTGATTGCTCGATTTCTTGTTTCTCTCTTTGTTATGTCTTCGTGGCATATCATTCTTTTGCAGTCTTTGGGCCTTAATATAGTTTTTCTTTCCTCCAAGTATTTACCATTGGATATATGTATTGCATTCCACTCTCTTTTTGAGAGATACACAATCTGTTGAGGTATTGGCCTTCTAAGCTTTTCACCCATTTTGGCAATCGATGCCAATGGGGGAGGAGTTTCAGAGAGTTTTGTGGAGAAGTCTTCAGAGTTTTCTCCTTGCTTTGGTTTTGGTTCCTAAGCATTTGCATCCCATTCTCATGCATCATTGGTTGTTGCATTGCATGGTGATGCATAACTCCTTGTATAAACTCTCTTGAAAGTGATTGTCATCAATTACCAAAATGGGGGAGATTGAAAGAACATGCGGTGCCCCCATGTTTGGGATTTGGTAATTGATGACAATCTCTATGAACTAATGGTTGCCTTGAGTTATATATGAAGGTTTTGTCCATAGGATTTTCTTGAAGTCCATGTGTTGGTTTCAAGGAGTTTATGAGTTGACCAAGGTGCTATTAAGGAATTATCCAGAGATTGGTCATGTGAGTGTTGAGCTTATTGCAAGCATGTCTTGAAGAAGAAGATTGTGTGATCATTCATTTTTACCTTCAAGACATCATCCAAATGAAGAGAGTTGGAAAGATTCAAGGTTGATCAAGACTAAGTCAAGAGTGAATCATGTTGATCAACTCACAAAGCGTAGAAGATGTACCGAGAGGGATCAAGTGATCCCATGGTATGGTAAGCATTGTCAATTACGCTTTGTGTACTAATACATTGTCTATGTGGGAGTTCTATGTGGGGTTAGGTACGTGTCCATGGGCTTGCGTCAAGAGGAAGATATCATACAACCCATGGAAAGGATGACATCAAGTGGTGATCGTCATCAACATTTCTGTGTGCAAGTTCAAGTGGAGCATCACGAAGTGATCAAGTTCTTGAATCTTGCCATCCATTGTGGTGTCAATGGACTTTTGAAGATGTGTCGAAGAGTGGCTCACCCATAGTGGACTATGGGGGAGCAATCATCTAGTCTTCATCGAGCCAACGCAATCAAGAAAGGTGGTCCAACTTGAGGGAGTCAAGATCTTCTTCATCTAGCTGAAGTGGACCATGTGCAAGGCACAGTTTTGTCCTTGATTAGTTTTCTATTTCGTGGTGGTAGTTGGGAGACCGGGTTATAGGATCGTTTGCCGTACTATCAAAGGGGCCGGGCTCTCAAGTTGGTAGCTTGATCGTATCGTTAGTACAGAGCTCAAACCATTGCATCCTTGCATAATGTTTCTTGGTTCTTGTTTGGTTCTCTTAGTGAGTCTTAGAGCTTATGGTCATCTTGATGACAAACTTAAGTTCACCGAAAACGGAGTTCACATGCGTCTTCTATGATGTTTTCGGTGTTGGAGGTTTTACCGGTCTTATCCCGGGAAGGGTTCTCACAATTTTCTTATGGGCCTTTTCTAATTTGCTTCTTATTGATATTTCTTTCAAGACTGTGTTAGCCCTTGTCGCTAGCTTTCCAACAAACTTTGTTTCATCGAATTCGGAGTCCGTTTGCAAAAGTTGTGGCAGTTTTGGTGTTCTCAAAAGGCTGCAGCGGTACTACCGCGAATTGGAGCGGATGTAATTTTTTACTACCGCTCCAGAGCGGTACTACCGCTATAGGAGCCGCGGATTGGAGCGGATGTAATTTTTTACTACCGCTCCAGAGCGGTACTACCAAAAACTTGTCCCAAGTCTTGCGGTGGTAGGCCCAGATGTAATTTTTTAGTACCGCTCGCAAGCAGTAGTACCGCTACCCTTAGCAGTAGTACTGCTACCCCTAGCGGTAGTACCGTGAGGTCAAGCGGTACTACCGCTCCGACGGTTCTTCTGTCCTTTTTGCCTCATCCCTGTTGTGTTTCAAAGGGGTACTACCGCCCTAGCGGTAGTACCGCTCCTTGGAGCGGTAGTACCGCTCTGTGCGGGTTGTGGGCATAACGGTTGGATTTTTTCCCACCTATAAAAGGGGGTCTTCTTCCCCAATGAACCTTATCCCTTGAGCTCGTGTTCTTCCCCCATTGTTGACCTTCTTCGAGCTTGCTAACTCTCAATCCCTCCTTGGATTGTTGCTAGTTTTTGAGGGAAAAGAGAGAGGAGATCTAGATCCACATTTCCACCAATCACTTTCTCCTCTATGTGAGGGGAACCCCTTGGATCTAGATCTTGGATTTCTTGATGTTCTCCTTCTTGTTCTTCCTCTCATCTTCCTCCCTAGCATTAGTTGCTTCAGCGGGATTTGAGAGAGAAGGACTTGGGCACTCCGTGTGCCCTTGCCATTGCATTTGGTACATCAGTTTGAGTTCTCCACGTGATACGTGGAAGTTATAAGTTGAGAAGCTTATTACTCTTGGGTGCTTGGTACCCTTGAGCTTGTTACTCTTGGGTGTTTGGGCATCCTAGATCCTCTTGGGTGCCTTGGCGCCCTAGACGGTTGGTGTTGTTTGGAGCTCAATCATTGTGGTGTAAAACTCCGGGCAAGCGTCGGGGTCTCCAATTAGGTTGTGGAGATCGCCCCGAGCAATTTGACGGGTACCGGTGACCACCCACAAGGGTTGCCAAAGTGTACGGGTTCGGTGACAGCCCCCAAGGGTCGCCATTTGTACGGGTTCGGTGACCGCCCTCAAGGGTCCTTTAGTGGAATCACGGCATCTTGCATTGTGCGAGGGCGTGAGGAGATTATGGTGGCCCTAGTGGCTTCTTGGGGAGCATTGTGCCTCCACACCGCTCCAAAGGGAGATTAGCATCCGCAAGGGTGTGGACTTCGGGATACATCGTCGTCTCCGCGTGCCTCGGTTATCTCTTTCCCGAGCCCTTCACTTATGCACTTTACTTTGTGATAGCCATATTGTTCTTTGTCATATATCTTGCTATCACATAGTTTCTTATCTTGCTTAGCATAAGTTGTTGGTGCACATAGGTGAGCCTAGTTGTTTCAGGTTTTGTGCTTGACAAATTAACCGCTAGGTTTATTCCGCATTTGTTCAAGCCTTAACCGTAATTATTTTAAAGCGCCTATTCACCCCCCCCTCTAGGCGACATCCTCGATCTTTCAGTAAGTCTCTCTTCCTCACCTTGTACTCTCTATATATATGCTTCATACTAGTTGCCCTTTTCAGGATTCTGAAACCATGCATGGCCTGCTGACTCAACCTCAGTAGCTGCAAGCATATCAGAGTCATATCAATAAAATAAATTTCTCACTAGCGGTTGGCTAGATGGAAGGGGAAAAGGTGGCTCTTCTATATCTATCTCTATATCTATATCTATACCTACTAATAAAGCAAGGTGTGTTTCTCTGATTTTTTCATCCATTCACGATCGAAAATATTTTTTTTTCTATTCGAGGTGGTACTAAATTTTTGCCCATTCGTCTATTAGAAAAGGAAAAACGCCAGAATTTCGTACATGGCCGCCTGCTGTGTGGCCAAGGAAAGACAACCCATTTATTTGCATGCCCACGCAGGTGGGAAATCCCTATTTCTCGCATCTACCGTCAAATAGTCACAAACTCACACAGGGCGCCCAAACTGGGCTGAACCATTTTCCTTCTTTTGTTCTTTGTTATGTTTATATTTTTCTTTTATCCGTTTCTTTCTCCTTTTCTTTCCGGCTTCTTCTGTGTTTTTTCTTTCTCCTTTTTCTTAGTAAATTCAAAACATCAATTTTTTTTTCAAAATTTCAGAAAATTGGAATTTAAGAAAATTAGAATTCCATAAAATAACCCATTTTGAAAAATATTTAGACATTAAATATTTGTTCTCATTGTAAGATTAGTTCAAATTTTTAAAAATATTCCATTTATCTTTGTATTTTCCAAAGTTGTTCATGATTTTTGAAAAAAAAATGCATTTTAGAAATATTCCAAATCTATACCTATACCTACTAATAAAGCAAGGTGCGTTTTCCCCATTTTTTTCATCCATTCACCATCCAAAATATTTTTTCTATTTGAGGTGGTACTAATTTTTTGTCCGTTTGTCTACAAGAAAAGGAAAAACGCCAGAATTTCGTACATGGGCGGCCTGCAGTCTGGCCCAGCAAAGACATCCCATTTATAATCATGCCAACGCAGGTAGGAAAACCCTATGTCTCACATGGAGCGTGAAATAGACATAAACTCACACAGGGAGCCTAACCTGAGCTGATACTTTTTTTTTGTTCCTTGTTATGTTTATATATATTTTTCGGTTTCTTCTGCTTTTATTTTGTCTTTTTCCTCCAATTTTATTTTTATTTCTACCTTTTTTAGTAAATTCAAAACTTTAAAAAAGTTCGTAATTTCAGAAAATTGGAATTTTAAGAAAATATTCAGAAGTCAAAAAAATATCCTGTTTTGAAAATTTCTCAGACATTAAATCTTTGTTCTCATTCCAAAATTAGTTGAAATTTAAAAATGTTCCATTTGTTGTTTGTATTTTCGAAACTTGTTCATGATTTTCCAAAAAAGGCATTTTAAAAATATGCCAGATACAAAAATATTCTTGTTTTAGTGAAATAGTCGCAAATTCAAAATAACATCCGAGTTTAGAGAAACACATTTTCTAAAATTGTTTTGAATGTCAGTATATGTTTCCTTTTCGAAAATTACTAATTAAAAAATGTTCTTTCTATAAAATTTTCATGATTTAAAATAAAATTGGCAATTTTGAAAGTTTCAATTTGTGTGTATTTTTAATATGTACAGAATTGGGATTTTTCTGGGGATTTTCCAAATTATTCATGTTCCTAAGAATATTCACCAATTCCTATTTTTTTAAGTTATAAAAATGTTTCCAGTCTGAGTATGTTCTTAAAGGTTCGACCTGGCCATTGGTTGGTAGGACTCATTTCTTTGAGTGGCTAGCAGCAGGTAGTCGGGTCTTTGAGGGCATGATTTCGATCCTTCAACTCATCGTTTTTTGGATTTTTTTTCATGCCTTACAAACACGGGACACCTTGGAGCCTACCAATGTGCTGGCCTATACATGAACTGATGAGCGTCCCACACGTTATTTTTCGCAACTAGCGTCATATAGTAGCCCAAACGCAGTTGGCCCAAGAAAAAATCTTCGTCGCACATGCAGTATTGGGCCTCCACCGCACTCCTGTACCGGGTCGTCCGCATTCGACCCATCGATCCTCGCCGAGGGAGCCAAATATATTTGGCGGTCGTAAGGAATAGAACTTGCGATGTTGCATCCACATCCTCAGACGGATGCCAACTGAGCTAGGGCGGCTTTGTTACATAAAAATAGCTGGTCCTCCTATTGAATATGCATATAGGTTTTGTTTCCCCCGCTCATAGTTCCCGAATTTTTTTTTGCAGCTGACAGTCGGGAAGTCGTCGTGTTAAGGACTCAAAGGACTAGCACACTAGCACAACAACAACCGCTTATGAAGAAAAGCATAGATCGAAAGTATCCAGCTTATAGACACATGAATGTAGATTAACGAAAGCGGGATCCACCGAAGACAAGAACTAATCAAATCCCGTTAGATCCTTCACACGCCCTCCAACGACACGGGATACACCGCCGGGGTGGGGCCTAGGTGGGGAGAACCTTATTCCATCTTCAGGAAGTCATTGTCGCCTCGCTTTCCCGAGAAGGTCACAAACCCTAAACAGGCCAAAAAGAAACACCTATAAACAAAGCATGACCTCCTGCGGGCAAGGGCTTGGATCCACCGCACCTCCATCGCTAGTAGAAAACAGGGCTTTGGTCCAGGTAGGGCAAGCCCGTTAATCCCGGTTCACCCAGGAACCGAGACCAATGGGGGCATAGGTCCCGGTTCATGAGGCCAGGGTGCAGGCCGGGCCTCGGGGGCCATTGGTCCCAATTCGTCTGAGACCATTGGTCCCGGTTCCAGACACAAACCGGGACCAGTGGACCTTGTTTTTTCTTCAAACAAAACTAACACAAAACTATAATATTCTACGATAGCAAAAAGAATCAACTAAAAAGCTTTAATAAAACTCTAATAGGAAAAGGAATCAACTAAAAAGAATCAATAAAAACAATTATGCAACTTAAATTAGAAAAAAATTATGCAACTAAAAAGAATCATTTGTAGTGCTTTTCAATTTCAGTGTCATTTCGCTTAAAAATATCACTGAGTGCATGAAAAATAACAAATGAAGTCAAAAAGGGTTCAAAATTGCTGATGTGCCTTTGAATGGTGCATTTTGAACACACAAAAAGTCTGGAGTTCAAATAAGTTCAAAAAAAAAAACCTTTGTAACAGATGAGTTTTCGTCCGAAACCCTGATACTTCGAAAGAGATTGTTCGTTTTGTACACGAAGTGCATCCAGTTTTTGCCATAACCCTCTCAAATATTTAGCACATGCTATGTGGGTGAAATGATGATACCATACCAACTTTCAACCTTTTCAGAGTTCATTTGAAGTACTTTTGAATTTCAGGGTCATATAGCTCAAAAAAAAAGTAAATGCATAAAAACTAACAAATGAAGTCAGAAAGGGTTGAAAATTGATGATGTGCCTTTGAATGGTGCATTTTGAACACACAAAAAGTCTCGAGTTCAAATAAGTTCAAAAAAATAATAAAAACCTTTGTAACAGATGAGTTTTCGTCAAAAACCCTGATACTTCGAAAGAGATTGTCCGTTTTGTACACGAAGTGCATCCAGTTTTTGCCGTAACCCTCTCAACTTTTTTGCACATGCTATGTGGGTGAAATGATGATACGATACCAACTTTCAACCTTTTCAGAGTTCATTTGAAGTGCCTTTGTATTTCAGGGTCATATAGCTAAAAAAATCAGTAAATGCATAAAAAATAACAAATGAAGTCAGAAAGGGGTAAAAATTGATAATGTGTCATTGAATGGTGCATTTTGAACACAAAAAATCTGGAGTTCAAATAAGTTTAAAAAAAAATAAAATCCCTTTGTAACAGATGAGTTTTCGTCCGAAACCCGGATACTTCGAAAGAGATTGTCCGTTTTGTACACGAAGTGCATCCAGTTTTTGCTATAACCCTCTCAACTTTTTAGCACATATTATGTGGGTCAAATGATGATACCATGCCAACTTTCAACCTCTTCAGAGTTCATCAGAAGTGCTTTTCAATTTCAGGGTCATTTAGCTCAAATAATGAACTAATATAAAACAGAAAAAATAATAAACTAAAAGAATGAACTAGAAAACTTTAATGAAACCTCTAATAGAAAAAAGAATGAAGTAGAAAACTTTAATGAAACTCTAATAGCAAAAGAAATCAACTAAAAAGCTTTTATAAACCTCAAGTAATATTGAAACTAAAATTATATAATATTTATGCAACTGAAATTATCAAAGTATTTTCTGCTCAAAACATTATAAGCAAAAAGAATTTTCATAAAATAAATAAAATAAATAAAAATAAATAAAAAAAATATGTAGAAACAAAATAAAATAAATAAGTAGAAACAAAATAAACTTTAATAAATAAGTAGAAACAAAAAAAACTTAATAAAAAATAAAATAAGAAAACTTTAATGAAAGAAATAAAAATATCAACAGTAAAAAAGAAAACAAAAAAGTGGGAAAAGATTAAAAAAGCCACCTACTGGCCACCACGGCCTGAATACGACTAGGAACCCAGATAGTTGGGCCAGGATTCAGGCCCGCAGAAGGCCCAGCAGGCCCACAGTCATAACAGTGTGAGATTAGGCCCACAGGCCCGCAATTCAGAGGAGTTCGAGAGAGATGGCAGGGCGGCGCTTATAAACAGGTGCGGTAGCTCCTCAGCTAGCGAGGTGGGACTAAACATCCCACCGCACCGCAGCTTCAGTAGGCGCGGGCCATTGGTCTCGGTTGGTGACACGTAACCGCACCAACTTCATTTTTGGTCCCGTTGGTGCCACCAACCAGACTCAATGCATTTTTGTCCTGCTGATGCCACCAACCAGGATCAAAGGTCTCTATTTCCCGCCCTTTGGGCTGTCGAAAAGCGACCTTTGTTCACGATTGGTGGCACCAACCGGGACTAAAGGGGGGCATTGGTCCCGGTTGGTACCACGAACCGGGACCAATGCTTCATGTATATATAGCAAACACTTAGAAAATTTTACTTTTCATCTAGCAGCTGCCCCCGACAACGACGCGCGCGCGGACCTCCTCGACGCTGCCAGCCTGCCGGATGCCGTCGCCGCTCGCGTTCTCGCCTCAAGACGCCCGTGACGTCGCCGCTCGCGTGCCCTGCCTCGCCCCCACGCTGTCGCTGTCCCTGTCGCTGCCGCCGCCTCGCCGACGCCCTAGCCGCCCCCGCTGTCGCCCTCGCCGGCCGGCCCCGCTGTGAGCCGCCGCCGCCCCCGCTCTCTTTTTTTCATTTTTTTCATATATGTATTTTTTTCATGTATATATACTAGTAATTATGTATAGTCACGCAGATTATTATGTATAGTCACGTAATACTAAATTATTAGATTACAGAGTAACAATTTTCTATATGTAGAATACATTAGGCAAAACCTTTACTTTTTGACTAAATTTTCTATTTGAACATTTCTTAAAAAAACCAAGCAATACTACTTTATTTGAACATTCTCTGATTTAGGTTAGTGCATTAGATGGTAGGTTAGTGTGAATTTTAGATTAGTTGAATTAGATGTTCTTTAGTAAGGGTTTAATAGAATTAGTTAGAAAAATAATAGAACTAGCTAGTTAAACTAGTTTATTTTTAATAAGTACTACTTTATTTTATTTATAGTAAGTGCTTAGTAGCTGAAGTAGTTGATTTAATAAAACTACTTTATTTTATTATAGAAGTAGTTTATTTCTAGTAAGTACTACTTTATTTTATTTATAGTAAGTGCTTAGTAGTTGAACTAGTTGATTTAATAAAACTACTTTATTTTACTATAGAAGTAGTTTATTTTTAGTAAGAAAATTAATAGAACTAGTTTATTTTTTTAATTGAAGCAATTATTCCCGCATCGACGTCGACGATGCCTATCCCGCATCCTCGTCGTCGACTCGACGGAGGAGGCCTGCTTGATCAGAGGGGCCATGTCCGGGACTGGGCTCCGCCGGGATGGTATTGGGAGGTGCTACCTTCCGGGAGGCGTAGCTTGGTGAGGAGCCAGCCCGTCGTTGACCCGAACCTTGTTTGGTGGCGATCGTGTGGGCCAGTGACGGTGCCGAGGCTTCCGGATACCGCGAAGGTGGTACGTCACCGTGTCAGCGAGGAGGACGAGCACGTCCATCGCTACATGGTTGCGTTGGAGGGCAGGTTCTCCAATACCTGGGAGGTTCTTCAGGGATCTCACTGGAGCTATGATTCTGTGATGGTTCCTTCTCTTTGGGTGTCCACCGCCCGCGTCGATACCCGTCGGGCGCTACGGTTCTAGCTGTATTAGCGATGCTATATGTATGATACAATTCGAGGTATATTAGTGATAATATTCGACGATGTACGGACGCAAGAGATGATGTAATATTGTTTACTAAATGCATGCTAATTTTAATACTAATTTTTTTACGATTTGGTTTTGCTTATTGAATGCTCAAATTGGAAAACTACTCCTACTTTGAATTCTAAAATTGGAGAGCACTATGCAAGACGTATGCATTTGATTAGTTGATAGCTTATAGGGTTTTTGTTTTTGCAGAAATCTAGGAGCCCCCTCCATCATCCCTACCGTCGTCCCCGTCACCGACCCCCTCCGACCTCGAGAGACCAGTCAAATCTCCATGTAAATATGAGTCCTATAAGATATTTTGAAATGTTTTTGCTCATATTTTCAACCATTGAAATGTAATGGCCATCAAGTTTGAATGCTCATATGATGTAGATAAAAACATGTATATTTCCGTTCCGGCAAATTTCAGGCGCTCGATATGTCCTTTTTTAGAAAGATAATTAAACGATATTTCGGGTTGACTTTAAGTCTATCGTGTCTCCATCATATATGAGAGGACGAAGAATGCCGACTGTTGTCGTGGGGTAGCTTCTCCTTCATTCCCGTGTGCTAGACAATTTGGTGTAATGCACTCGGGAACGAAAGGTGGAGCAACCATCACCGACGGTCGCAAATGTGAGAGAGGAATCAGTGAGGGAGAGTCTCCACCATATATGAGAGGACAAAGAATCCTGACTGTTGTCGTGGGGGTAGCTTCTCCTTCGTCCCCGTGTGCTAGACAATTTGGTGTAATGCACTCAGGAACGAAAGGAGGAGCTACCATCACCGACGGTCGAATATATACACCACGTGAGCTAAGAGTTTTCATGAAAAGACTCGACAGACCGGTAGTCAACCCGTGATGAATAATAATGTTCCAGTTTAGTTTTTGTGGTACATATATTTAATTGTACAAGTTTAATCTTTGAATTATGGACATGGGAAATGTCGTACTCAGACGACGAAAGTCTCCTGGGGGAGTGCTCCTGGTGCAACAACGACCGAGGTCTGTGCGACAGGTGCCCTCACCTGGACGAAGATCGGCGCTTCAGCATTAAGCTCCAGGAGACCTTCGATGTTGGAACGGTACGCAAGGACGCCAAGTGTTTTTTTGTAATTAAGTACGACTTCAACTATTTCAACATGTAATTTTCATCTTTTACAATTCGACTAGCTTATCCCATGCCATGCAAGACGGCATGTCTTGGAGAGGATGGGTTTTGAAGACCATGAAAGTTTCGAAACAAAGAAAATTCACCTAAGAATCCATCATGGTATGGATTTTGAAGTAAATCTATACAATTCTCAGAGTGTAATCCATTTTGGTTGCCCAAATTGGGAAGCACTTTGCAAGATGTATGGTTTTTATGAGGATATGCTTGTCACCATGGATCTTGGTGATCCTGACATCGAGCAAGACAATATGGACATTTGGGTCCTTGTTGATATGCTTCCAATTCTACCGCTATGTGAGTTTCTAAAACATAGTTATTAGCTAATTTATATTGTTTATTTCAAAATAGTTGACAGCTTATTTCCATTGACAGCTTATTTTCATTACTCAAACAATGTGCGGAAGAAGGTAGACAAAACCCACTACACCGATGACTCCGAATTAACTTATCAGGAGAAAAATCATCTGATCGCACTTTGTACTGACCTTGAGAATTACAATACCTATTATGATACTCCTCCAAATTATGGTCAATACGTGCAACTAGTGCACGTGTTGAACCACGGTAACATCTATGGAGATATCCTGGTAAGATTTTTTACTATTACTACATCCGTGCATCTTTTGCATACTTCTAAAACTAGTACATCGTTGCTAACTACGAAGTTATTGCTATGTTTTTCAACAGAGAATCCTGATGGATTGTGTGCCTTATTTGATGTATCAGAATGGTCGCCTTGATGTTTTGAACATACAGCCAGGTCATCCTACAAATCTCACCAGTCCATACCGGATTTCTAAAACCGGTGAATACATGCTAATCAAAGAATGGAAAAAAATGTATGGACAATCGTAAGGAGGTTCTTGGAAGCAAAAGGAAGCGAAGCGCAAGAATTGGAGACATGATGACCTCCATTCTCCATAATGGAGAGTAAGGGCCTATATTGTTCTATGCTATTTTATCTTAAAGAGGGTATTTAGGTCCTACCTAATACTAATGATCATGTGCTAAGAACAATTAAGTTGGGTTGGTTCGATGACTATGAGGATGATGATCGTATGACTCGTTATTAATAACGAGTAGAAGTTGTATGATGATGATTAATAGGACTTGTTATTATTATGATGCATGATGCAAGCATGAAGAGTTATTATATATCAGTGGGTGAAATGAACATGGATTAGATTGAAGTGAAGGCAACATGTGGTGCATGTCGAAAGTAGAACTAATCCAAACTTGATCAAGTTTGGATTAGTACTACTTTCGACATGCACCACATTTTGCCTTCACTTCAATCTAAGCCATGTTTAGGCATAGAAGTAGCGTTGGTAAATCAAGTACGGGGATAAGAGAGGACACTTCTCTTTATTAGCTAGCTAACACCCTAAATTAACCCCCCAAAACCCCCTAAACCACCCTCATCCAAAAAAACAAAAACCTCAGCTCCTGCCAGCTGCTGACGCGTGGATGCCTTTTGGTCCCGGTTGGTGCTACCAACCGGGACCAAAGGCCCTCCTGCATGGGCTCGCCGCAGCGGCCACGTGGAGGCCCATCTGTCCTGGTTGGTGTAAGAACCGGGACTAAAGGTTTAGGGCTTTAGTACCGACCCTTTAGTCCCGGTTCCCCAACCGGGACAAATGGACCTTACGAATCGGGACAAATGGCCCTTTTTCTACTAGTGCATGGTCCTAAGGCTATAAGAGATGAGGAAAATCGGCGGCAGCGCCAACAGGAGGCGGGGAAACCCTAAACTCCTTTGGGCCTTTCTGTCTTTGTGGGAAGAACGAAAACCGACCTTCTCCCTCTCTCCTCCTTCAGCCCTCATAGAAAGAAAAGTGGGCCAAGCAAAACAAATGTTATCTAGTAAATTACCATATGGTGATCGCATCGATGCTCAGAGCACAAAAATGCCATTTTGGTGTCACGTGAATGATTCCATTCGCATGAGGCGGCTGCTTGGAAGGTCTTCATGGTGGCGGAGGGCTAGTAGCGTGAAACTCTATCCCCTGCTCGTGCTCGTTCAACGGGGGAAAGGAGGAAATGGCTATATTTGTTGCGGGAGCTGCGGGGAGTAGGATTGAATCAGTAAGTGAGTGGCAAGGTGGGTAATTTCGCTTAGAAGTTGCTCTCGCAACCATGGAAGTTGGTGTTACCAAGCCGTGGAAAATGCACTACGATGACTCTCCAGCTTCCCAAAATCTACTCTGAGCAGGCGACTTTTGGTCCAGATTATGCTTTTCCAAAGTAGGAGTTCGCTTAGAAAGCCAAACCAAACGGACCCTTAGATAGTTCATGCCCATCTGTGTGTAGTTACGAATGCCACACACTAACATGAACTAAAGCACATATCACCACCGGATGATTTTATTCAGAAAAAGCAAGAGCAAAAAAATATATACAGAATTTCCATATAAAACTAAAGGAAAGCCTAACAGCAACATGAGCATGAGCTTCCATCAACAAACTATTTTGAAAGTCACATAACTGGACATTAGATCGCTAATTTTTAGTGACTTACTTGCATAGTCATTGTTTTTCGAATTTTGGTTGAAACACACACACTTCGAATGAATATATGGAAGCGTGCACAAGCTTTTGTATCACCACAATTTTTATAGTCAGACTAATGCGCCGGTTGCAAGAGCTGTATGGAATATAATTTCCGGTTGTAGAAACTGGTGACATCGGGACAGCAGCGTTGCTTTGTCTGCAGGCGTAGACAAGATTCTTAGACGAGACACACGAGGGCGGCATGCACATCCGTAAGTACGTCCCCGCTTTGTCTCCAGGCTGCAGATGGAGCCTATATAAACTCCTCGAACCAGCAAAGCACACACAGACAGAGGGCAAGCTAGCTGATAAACAAGCACACAGGGCAGAGCTCAATCCCCGCCATGGCAGGCACCACCAAGGTCGCAGTGGTTTTTGCCATTGTTCTTGTTTTCCTGCAGGTGTCGTGCGCCGTTTCCGGGCGCCCCACTGTTAGGGAAGGCAAGTTTGAACTTCGACAGAACGTCCCGGCGACGATGACGGTGAACGGCTTCCAGCAAGGGGAGACGGGCGGCGGGCCGGCATCGTGCGACGGTCAGTTCCACAGCGATGATGAGTTCATAGTGTCGCTGTCGTCGGAGTGGTACGCCGACGGGGCCCGGTGCGGCAAGTTGATCCGCCTCGCCAACTCCGGCAACATTCACATAAGCGCCAGGGTCGTCGACGAGTGCGCCGGCTGCGACAACGAGGTCGGCGCGTCGATCCATATCTGGAAGAACTACAATCTTGACCCTAGTGTCGGGCAGGTGGACATCAAATGGTCCGACGTGCCGGACGAGGCCTAAATCAAACTGAAACTTAAACCTGCATGCATGCATCCATGGTGTCAGTCCATCAGTGGATCGAGTTATTTGCTTTCAAGTTTCACCTTTCAAGTCTGTATTTGTAACTGGGGTATGCCTCAGTCCCTTAATATCTCAGGGCCGTCACTATTTGCCCGGCCGTCTTCGGAGCAGAGTACGTACGTGTAGCTCAATAATAATGTAATAATCTACTCTCTCCGTGGAGCCCTGTATCTTCTTTTTTTAGCACGTCAGGGTTATCGCCCTAGGCGTGGTGAATTGCTTTATACATATGGAAATGACTAGAATCATCTGGCCCATTCTACGCTTCGCGTCCACTGCGTGGAGAGCCTGCCATATGTTGGACCAGTCCCACACACCGCAAATCTGAAGATTTTGCAATATCGTCCATGTATCTGAAACATGCGGAATATTGTAGTGGCAACTCGATGGTGCACACAATTTTTTTGCAACATAGCGTTTATTATAAAAAATAATTTGCAAGATAAGTTCTGTTGCAAAAAAAAAAAAACTACAACACAATATTTGCTATAAATATTTTCTGCAACATGACCTCTGTTACAAAACTATTTGTTTGTAGGCTCCAAGTAAATGTAGAATGCCAAATCAACCTCCTATCCATTCTATTCACTGAACACAAGCATTGAGCGACGCTAGAAGCGAATTTATGTACCGTTCGTTCGAAAGCATCGTCCAGGGTGCTTACTACCATCTGCCCTCTTTGTATTCTGTTCGCACCATCGATGCCACATCCAGAAATTCGCATCGATTTCTGTAACCACATAGATAGTTTATCAATCTTTCTTAAGTGTGAGCAAATAGAGTTGCAAGATACCAATTGCATTCACCCAGCATACCTATCCCAATGTAGATCTTGTAGATTCCTAGCGAAATGTCCATCAGACTCAACCTGAAAATGTTAGCACAATGATTATAGTTGACACATCCTCAAAATTAGTTTATTTTGTGATGGCACATGCAGCAGTAAAATAGAACATCACACACCTAGAGTATCATAATATCTGAATCAATTTACACATATTCCCTGCAACAGCCTCAAGCGTAATCTACTGCTTCGAGGGTCAGCTAAAAATTCAAATGATGACATCACCTCTTCGGCCCACCCTAGAGCATCGGGGTTCACCTCCACCATTGATTGTTACAACTGGTATCAATAAATAGAGAAGAATTATACCAACTTATAAGAAGCACCAGGGATTTCTCAACTACTTTATGATTCCTCCATGTATCCGAATTAATCACATTCACTCGAGACATCCATACACATGCTTTAGGATCATACGTCCTCTTCTTACCCAGGAGATTTCTAACTTGAGCCAGTCTTATATCAGAAAATTCAACAACACCATTTACCTTGTCCCCATGTCAAGATTTCAACAAGAACGTGATACCACATTGAATAACCATGTCATAATCCAATATAATCACCTTCACAAGATCCTTGAATATTTCAGTCACAAGAAATATGACTGACAACATCAAGTATTCCATTCTTCTGTCGTTGTCACTCAGTGCTACTGATAAAACATGAAACTTGGGAAACACAACTCTCGCTTACTTTATTTCGGTAGCTTCTCAAGAACTATTTCTTCATAGTTTACAACAAGGAGAGTTGCCTTTGTATGAATTTTCAGCAAACCAATATTTCATGCCATATATTTCTGGCTCATGAAATAAGACCACCAAGAACATTAGAAATGCCACTATCAAATATAAAAGCAAACTAATGACTGTAAATATCACTCACATACTTTAGAACTGATAGTTTTTGACTTGATGAGGTATTACAAATAAACATAGTGTCTATGGCCTGGGGTATTAAACTCGACAAACGTAGACACATGCAAACTTTGTTCAGACCATCACACAATTAGATTTCTTGGTTGTTCATTATGTGTGTGCCATGTCCCAAATTGTCTTAGTTGGTAGTTACTTGTACAAGCCAGGATGCACTAATCTTAAGTTTCTTCCCTAGTCCAACTGTTATTGTTAGGAAGAATGTTTTTAACTAGTCACAGACTGGAAAAATATTTGCCATGCATATCGTCATAATAAAAGAAAGAGATAAGTATGTTATTATAAACTATTTTTTATTGATATGCCTATTCCATGGATTATCTTAATATCTCACAGTTATGCTCCTACCTTGTTGTGCATGTGAGTATATTGTCAAATTTTCACTTTTCATGTCACTGATATGATAGAAACTTCATTAAGGTGATGCTTCCGTTGTAGCTTTGGATCAGACACACTAAGGGAAAAAAAACCTGCTAGCAGTATCACATCAAGTGCATGAACAGCCAAATGAACACTAATATTTCAACACCGTTGCAAACAAAAGGAAGAGGAAGAGGAGGTTTTTGGAAAATTTGAAGCCAAGTTTCTACATCCAGTGTTAAGAGGTACACTAGTGCAGAACCGGGCTTTACGCCGGTTCGTAACGGCCTTTAGTGCCGGTTCGGCAACCGGCACTAAAGAGTGGGGACTAAAGGTCCCCCCCCCTTTAGTACCGGTTCATCACGAACCGGCGCTAAAGTGCCACCACGTGGCACGAGCCAGGCCCGGGTGCGCATAAGACATTAGTACCGGTTGGTAACACCAACCGGTACTAAATGTTTGGGCGTGCTTTGGTTTTATTTTTTATTTTCCCTTTAATTTTGTGTTTTCAATTTCATTTAGTGATTGTTTTACATTATAATGAGTTGTTAAATCATTAGGTGAAAGTACCGCAGATTAGTTTCGACTGGATGCATGTGGATCCTAGCTAAGTGATCAAGTATATGCCATATCCATATTATACTTGATCAAGTATAATATGGATATGGCATATACTTGATCACTTAGCTAGGATCCATCCAGCTGAAACTAATCTGCGGTTTTTTTCATAAATGATATAATAACTCATCATCATCATCATATTAATATAAAAAAACTTGCATCAGATCATCAACAACAGTATACTAGCTAGCTAAAAATCGTCATAGTCGTCATTACCACTATTTAATCATCATAGTCATTACTGCTATGTAATCACCACCAACACTAGCTTCAAGAAGAAACATTCACTTGTACCAGAAGCAAAGATATCATCGAGTTCAACATGGTCATGATATTATAAGCGTTCATAACACCACAAAAGCAAATCAATCTTTGAGATTAAGTTCAGGACAAAGAACACGGACATCAGAGGACAAGTACTAAGAACATGAACTAGCTAAATCACTCCTGCTGCTCTCTCTCGGTTAAAATAGCATAGACCATGTATAGCTCTCCTGATTTATCATACTGGAGCATGCAGATGAACCTGCCTCCTAATCGTGGGCTGCACTCCTCATTGCTGCCCCCAAGTACTTCTGTGCGATCGTTAACAATTTTGCTCCAATCTTTCATTATTAAGCATTCACCGCTTTTAGAAATCCTGAATGCACTCATGTGCAATGTAGGATATCTTGGCCGTAAGCTAACCATTGACATGCGACCTTTAGTCTTGATCCACTGAGACACAACTGTCATCGGGAGTCCCTGTTGAAGAACATCGTATAGTAATTAATATACTTAGCAATGAAAGTTTAGAAAAAATAGGTATGCAAAAGATGCGCTGAGGAAAAATAGTAAAAATCTTACCATCATTCATAAATAGATGTGACCGTAGTTCAATACGATCACTATTGGTCGCACGTTTTGAGTACTAACATTTCTAAGTGCAGGAAGAAAACTTGTCTTGACAGTATGAAGATTCTCAAGCCATGAAACGTAATGACTTATCTCCTCGCAGTTTAGTTCAGCTCCGGGACAGTAGTTGGTCCTGTCTACCAAGAGTCGGACATGTTTGCTGTTGGGGAACGTTGCAGAAAATAAATTTTTTCCTACGGTTTCACCAAGATCCGTCTATGAGTTCATATAAGCAACGAGTAATAGGAGAGAGATGCATCTACATACCACTTGTAGATCGCGTGCGGAAGCGTTCAAGAGAACGGGGATGATGGAGTCGTACTCGCCGTGATTCAAATCACCGATGACCAAGTGCCGAACGGACAGCACCTCCGCGTTCAACACACGTACGGAGCGGATGACGTCTCCTCCTTCTTGGTCCAGCAAGGGGGAAGGACAGGTTGAGGAAGAAGGTTCCAACAGCAGCACGACGGCGTGGTGGTGATGGAGTGGCAGTTCTCCGGCAGGGCTTCGCCAAGCACACGCGGAGGAGGAGAGGTGTTGGGGAGGGGAGGGGCTGCGCCTTGGATTGTGTGTGCAGCCCTCCCCTCGCCCCTCTATTTATAGGGGAAGGGGAAAGGGGGCCGGCCCCCTCTAGATGAGATCTAGGGGGGGGGGTGCAGGGAGGGGGGCTTGCCCCCCAAGCAAGGGGGGGCGCAGGCCCGTACCAGACACATGTGCAACATGTTCGACTGCACAGGGCCCCCAACTGATCAAGGGCCCCATTTTTTTCTCTGTACTATGTTTTTTGAACACTTTATGCAAATATGCTTCTTAGTTAATGGCCAATCATTGCATTTTTTACTGTACGAAGTACTAGTATTACTTGGGAACATGCACCGTAATAACTCCCAGCACTCCATCTCACGCACGCCCTCTCCCCCTTCTTGTTCTCTTTCTCTGTAGTATTCTCTTTCACTTCCAGCGACCCATCCAAATCCCTTGCTCCATCGTAGGGCTCATAGCTTAATTCCTTCAAGGTTTCTCCGCCCACAATCCAACATCTTTTTATCACGTGTTTTCTTCTTTGATTTCTCATGTCTCCCCTGTTTGTTATATTCTGTTGCTGCTTCTACCTAGGCTGCCCGACTAGAGCTTTAACCAGACTACCAGAACTCCAGAAGCATTGCCGTTGGCCGCACCATGATCTTCTTTCCCAAATAAATCGAAGTTTGTTTCATTCCCTTTTGTTCATATGTTCTAGTATTTCTGACACATCATATACTAATCATTCGACCTAAAAAATGTGCCCTTGATAAGTTTTTATCAAAATAATGAAGTGGCATTTTGGAGAAGGTTGCTTATGAAAAATAAATTGAAGATTTTGTTTCAAGGACTGCTAGAAGAATGCATGTTTATGCTGAATAATGTACTAATTTTGAGTTTTTAGAATGGCTAGCTTCTTGAGTATAAATTTTTCTTTTCCTAATTGCCAATGGTTATATCAAGGGCGTAATTTTGAATGTTGAACAGGGCCCCCGTTTTCTCGGGTACGACCCCGGGGGGGCGCCCCCACTAGGGTTTCCCCCAAACCCTAGGCGCATGGGCCCAAGGGGCGCCAGCCCTCCAGGGCTGGTTCCCTGCCCCTCACGGCCCATGAGGCCCTCCGAGAGGTGGCCCTCCGGTGGACCCGGAACCCTTCCGGTGGCCCCGGTATAATACCAATATGCCCCCGAAACTTTCCGGTGACCGTATGACAACTTTCCATATATAAATCTTCACCTCCGGACCATTCCGGAACTCCTCGTGACGTCCGGGATCTCATCCGGGACTCCGAACAACATTCGGTAATCACATACAAGTCTTCCTAATTACCCTAGCGTCACCGAACCTTAAGTGTGTAGACCCTACTGGTTCGGGAGATATGCAGACATGTCCGAGACGGCTCCCCGGTCAGTAACCAACAGCGGGATCTGGATACCCATGTTGGCTCCTACATACTCCTCGATTATTTCATCGGATGAACCACGATGTCGAGGATTCAAGCAACCTCGTATACTATACCCTTTGTCAGATGGTATGTTACTTGCCCGAGATTCGATCGTCGGTATCCCAATACCTCGTTCAATCTCGTTACCGGCAAGTCACTTTACTCGTACCGTAATGCATGATCCCGTGACCAGACACTTGGTCACTTTGAGCTCATTATGATGATGCACTACCGAGTGGGCCCAGTGATACCTCTCCGTAATACGGAGTGACAAATCCCAGTCTCGATCCGTGTCAACCCAACAGATACTTTCGGAGATACCTGTAGTGCACCTTTATAGTCACCCAGTTACGTTGTGACGTTTGGTACACCGAAAGAACTCCTACGGTATCCGGGAGTTACACGATCTCATGGTCTAAGGAAGAGATACTTGACATTGGAAAAGCTCTAGCAAAACGAACTACACGATCTTGTGCTATGCTTAGGATTGGGTCTTGTCCATCACATAATTCTCCTAATGATGTGATCCCGTTATCAATGACATCTAATGTCCATAGTCAGGAAACCGTGACTATCTATTGATCAACGAGCTAGTCAACTAGAGGCTCACTAGGGACATATTGTGGTCTATGTATTCACACGTGTATTACGATTTCCGGATAATACAATTATAGCATCAATAAAAGACAATTATCACGAACAAGGAAATATAATAATAATCCTTTTATTATTGCCTCTAGGGCATATTTCCAACAGTCTCCCACTTGCACTAGAGTCAATAATCTAGTTACATTGTGATGAATCGAACACCCATAGAGTTCTGGTGTTGATCATGTTTTGCCCGCGGAAGAGGTTTAGTCAACGGATCTGCGACATTCAGATCCGTATGCACTTTGCAAATTTCTATATCTCCATCTTGAACATTTTCATGAATGGAGTTGAAGCGACGCTTGATGTGCCTGGTCTTCTTGTGAAACCTGGGCTCCTTGGCAAGTGCAATGGCTCCAGTGTTGTCACAGATGAGTTTGATTGGCCCCGACGCATTGGGTATGACTCCTAGGTCGGTGATGAACTCCTTCACCCAAATTGCTTCATGCGTTGCCTCCGAGGCTGCCATGTACTCCGCTTCACACGTAGATCCCGCCACGACGCTTCGCTTGCAGCTGCACCAGCCATCGCTCCACCATTCAACATATACACGTATCCGGTTTGTGACTTAGAGTAATCCAGATCTGTGTCGAAGCTAAGCGTCGACGTAACCCTTTACTGACGAGCTCTTCGTCACCTCCATAAACGAGAAACATGTCCTTAGTCCTTTTTAGGTACTTCAGGATATTCTTGACCGCTGTCCAGTGTTCCTTGCCGGGATTACTTTGATACCTTCCTACCAAACTTACGGCAAGGTTTACATCAGGTCTGGTAGACAGCATGGCATACATAATAGAACCTATGGCTGATGCATAGGGGATGACACTCATCTCTTCTATATCTTCTGCCGTGGTCGGACATTGAGCCGAGCTCAATTTCACACCTTGTAATACAGGCAAGAACCCTTTCTTGGACTGATCCATTTTGAACTTCTTCAATATCTTATCAAGGTATGTGCTTTGTGAAAGACCTATGAGGCGTCTCGATCTATCTCTATAGATCTTGATGCCTAATATATAAGCAGCTTCTCCAAGGTCCTTCATTGAAAAACTCTTATTCAAGTAGGCCTTAATGCTGTCCAAGAGGTCTATATCATTTCCCATCAAAAGTATGTCATCCATATATAATATGAGAAATGCTACAGAGCTCCCACTCACTTTCTTGTAAACGCAGGCTTCTCCATAAGTCTGCATAAACCCAAACGCTTTGATCATCTCATCAAAGCGAATGTTCCAATTCCGAGATGCTTGCACCAGCCCATAAATGGATCGCTGGAGCTTGCATACCTTGTTAGCATTCTTAGGGTCGACAAAACCTACCGGCTGCATCATATACAGTTCTTCCTTAAGATAGCCGATAAGGAATGCCGTGTATACGTCCATTTGCCATATCTCATAATCATAGTATGCGGCAATTGCTAACATGATTCGGACGGACTTCAGCTTCGCTACGGGAGAGAAAGTCTCATCATAGTCAATCCCTTGAACTTGTCGATAACCTTTAGCGACAAGTCGAGCTTTATAGATGGTAACATTACCATCCGCGTCCGTCTTCTTCTTAAAGATCCATTTGTTTTCTATCGCTCGCGATCATCGAGCAAGTCTGTCAAAGTCCATACTTTGTTTTCATACATGGATCCTATCTCGGATTGCATGGCTTCAAGCCATTTGTTGGAATCCGGGCCCGCCATCGCTTCTTCATAGTTTGAAGGTTCACCGTTGTCTAACAGGTGATTTCCAGGACAGGGTTGCCATACCACTCTGGTGTGGAACGTGTCCTTGTGAACCTTGATCATCATCATTAATTTCCTCTCCAGTCGGTGCAGGCACCACAGAAACATTTTCCTGAGCTGCACTACTTTCCGGTTCAAGAGGTAGTACTTCATCGAGTTCTACTTTCCTCCCACTTACTCCTTTCGAGAGAAACTCTTTTTCAAGAAAGGGTCCGTTCTTGGCAACAAAGATATTGCCTTCGGATCTAAAGTAGAAGGTATACCCAATGGTTTCCTTAGGGTATCCTATGAAGACGCATTTTTCCGACTTGGGTTCGAGCTTTTCAGGTTGAAGTTTCTTGACATAAGCATCGCATCCCCAAACTTTTAGAAACGACAGCTTAGGTTTCTTCCCAAACCATAATTCATACGGTGTCGTCTCAACGGATTTAGACGGTGCCCTATTTAAAGTGAATGTAGCTGTCTCTAGAGCGTATCCCCAAAATGATAGCGGTAAATCGGTAAGAGACATCATAGATCGCACCATATCCAATAGAGTGCGATTACGACGCTTCGGACACACCGTTACGCTGAGGTGTTCCAGCGGCGTGAGTTGTGAAACGATTCCACATTTCCTTAAGTGTGTACCAAATTCGTGACTTAAATATTCTCCTCCACGATCTGATCGTAAGAACTTTATTTTTCGGTCACGTTGATTCTCTACCTCATTCTGAAATTCCTTGAACTTTTCAAAGGTCTCAGACTTGTGTTTCATCAAGTAGACATACCCATATCTACTCAAGTCATCGGTGAGAGTGAGAACATAACGATATCCTCCATGAGCCTCAACGCTCATTGGACCGCACACATCGGTATGTATGATTTCCAATAAGTTGGTTGCTCGCTCCATTGTTCCGGAGAACGGAGTCTTGGTCATTTTGCCCATGAGGCATGGTTCGCATGTGTCAAATGATTCATAATCAAGAGACTCTAAAAGTCCATCAGAATGGAGCTTCTTCATGCGCTTGACACCAATGTGACCAAGGCGGCAGTGCCACAAGTATGTGGGACTATCGTTATCAACTTTACATCTTTTGGTATTCACACAATGAATATGTGTAATATTACGCTCGAGATAAATTAAGAATAAACCATTGACCATCGGAGCATGACCATAAAACATATCTCTCATATAAATAGAACAACCATTATTCTCGGATTTAAATGAGTGGCCATCTCGCATTAAACGAGATCCTGACACAATGTTCATGCTCAAACTTGGCACTAAATAACAATTATTGAGGTTTAAAACTAATCCTGTAGGTAAATGTAGAGGTAGCGTGCCGACGGCGATCACATCGACCTTGGAACCATTTCCGACGCCAAGATCGTCACCTCGCCCTTCGCCAGTCTCCGTTTATTCCGCAGCTCCTACCGTGAGTTACAAATATGAGCAACGGCACCGTATCAAATACCCAGAAGTTACTACAGTCTTGGTAAGGTACACATCAATTACATGTATATCAAATATACCTTTAGTGTTGCCGGCCTTCTTGTCCGCTAAGTATTTGGGGCATTTCCGCTTCCAAAGGGTTCTTCCCTTTGCAATAAAAGCACTCAGTCTCAGGCTTGGGTCCATTCTTTGACTTCTTCCGGCAAGAATCGGCTTATCGGGCGCGGCAACATCCTTGCCGTCCTTCTTGAAGTTCTTCTTACCCTTGCCCTTCTTGAACTTAGTGGTTTTATTGACCATCAACACTTGATGTTCTTTCTTGATTTCAACCTCTCACGACTTCAGCATTGAGAATACTTCAGGAATGGTCTTCACCATCCCTGCATATTGTAGTTCATCACAAAGCTCTTGTAGCTTGGTGGGAGCGATTGAAGGATTCTGTCAATGACCGCCTCGCTCGGGAGGTTAATGTCCAGCTGGGACAAAGCGGTTGTGCAACCCAGACATTTTGAGTATGTGCTCACCGATGTAACTGTTTTCCTCCATCTTACAACTGTAGAACTTGTCGGAGACTTCATATCTCTCGACCCGGGCATGAGCTTGGAAAACCATTTTCAGTTCCTCGAACATCTCATATGCTCCGTGTTGCTCAAAACGCTTTTGGAGCCCCGGTTCTAAGCTGTAAAGCATGCCGCACTGAACGAGGGAGTAATCATCAGCACGAGACTGCCAAGCATTCATAATTTCTTGGTTCTCTGGGATGGGTGCTTCACCTAGCGGTGCTTCTAGGACATATTGTTTCTTGGCTGCTATGAGGATGATGCTCGTGTTCGGACCCAGTCCGAATAGTTGCTGCCATCATCTTTCAGCTTGGTTTTCTCTAGGAACGCGTTGAAGTTCATGGTGACATGAGCGTTGGCCATTTGATCTACAAGACATTTTGCAAAGATTTTAGACTAATGTTCATGATAATTAAGTTCATCTAATCAAATTATTTAATGAACTCCCACTCAGATTTGACATCCCTCTAGTCATCTAAGTGTTACATGATCCGAGTCGACTAGGTCGTGTCCGATCATCATGTGAGACGGACTAGTCATCGTTGGTGAACATCTCCATGTTGATCGTATCTTCCATACGACTCATGTTCGACCTTTCGGTCTCTTGTGTTCCGAGGCCATGTCTGTACATGCTAGGCTCGTCAAGTTAACCCTAAGTGTCTTGCATGTGTAAAACTGTCTTACACCCGTTGTATGTGAACGTAAGGATCTATCACACCCGATCATCACATGGTGCTTCGAAACGACGAACTTTAGCAACGGTGCATAGTTAGGGAGAACACTTTCTTGAAATTATTATAAGGGATCATCTTATTTACTACTGCCATTCTAAGTAAACAAGATGCATAAAACATAATAAACATCACATGCAATTATATAAAGTAGTGACATGATATGGCCAATATCATATAGCTCCTTTGATCTTCATCTTCGGGACTCCATGATCATCTTGTCACCGGCATGACACCATGATCTCCATCATCATGATCTCCATCATCGTGTCTCCATGAAGTTGCTCGCCAACTATTACTTCTACTACTATGGCTAACACGTTTAGCAATGAAGTAAAGTAATTTACATGGCGTTGAATCAATGACACGCGGGTCATACAATAATTAAGACAACCCCTATGGCTCCTGCCGGTTGTCATACTCATCGACATGCAAGACATGATTCCTATTACAAGAACATGATCTCATACATCACAATATATCATTCATCATTCATCACAACTTCTGGCCATATCACATCACATGACAATTGCTGCAAAAACAAGTTAGATGTTCTCTAATTGTTGTTGCATCTTTTACGTGGCTGCAATTGGGTTCTAGCAAGAACGTTTTCTTACCTACGAATAACCACAACGTGATTTGTCAACTTCTATTTACACTTCATAAGGACCCTTTTCGTCGAATCCGCTCCAACTAAAGTGGGAGAGACAGACACCCGCTAGCCACCTTATGCAACTGGTGCATGTCATTCGGTGGAACCTGTCTCACGTAAGCGTACGCGTAAGGTCGGTCCGGGCCGCTTCATCCCACAATACCGCTGAAGCAAGAAAAGACTAGTAGCGGCAAGCAAGTTGACAAGATCTACGCCCACAACAAAATTGTGTTCTACTCGTGCAATAGAGAACTACGCATAGACCTAGCTCATGATGCCACTGTTGGGGAACGTTGCAGAAAATAAAATTTTTCCTACGGTTTCACCAAGATCCATCTATGAGTTCATATAAGCAACGAGTAATAGGAGAGAGATGCATCTACATACCACTTGTAGATCGTGCGCGGAAGCGTTCAAGAGAACGGGGATGATGGAGTCGTACTCGCCGTGATTCAAATCACCGATGACCAAGTGCCGAACGGACAGCACCTCCGCGTTCAACACACGTACGGATCGGATGATGTATCCTCCTTCTTGATCCAGCAAGGGGGAAGGAGAGGTTGAGGAAGAAGGATCCAATAGTAGCATGACGGCGTGGTGGTGATGGAGTGGCAGTTCTCCGGCAGGGCTTCGCCAAGCACACGCGGAGGAGGAGAGGTGTTGGGAGGGGAGGGGCTGCGCCTTGGATTGTGTGTGCATCCCTATCCTCGCCCCTCTATTTATAGGGGAAGGGTAAAGGGGGCCGCCCCCCTCAAGATGAGATCTAGAGGGGGGGGGGGGGCGGCAGCCAGGGAGGGGGGCTTGCCCCCCAAGCAAGGGGGGCGCCCCCACTAGGGTTTCCCCCCAACCCTAGGCGCATGGGCCCAAGGGGGGGGGCGCCCAGCCCTCCAGGGGCTGGTTCCCTGCCCCCTACGGCCCATGAGGCCCTCCGAGAGGGGTGGCCCCTCCCGGTGGACCCCCGGAACCCTTCCGGTGGCCCCGGTACAATACCGATATGCCCCCGAAACTTTCCGGTGACCGTATGACAACTTCCCATATATAAATCTTCACCTCCGGACCATTCCGGAACTCCTCGTGACGTCCGGGATCTCATCCGAGACTCCGAACAACATTCGGTAATCACATACAAGTCTTCCTAATTACCCTAGCGTCATCGAACCTTAAGTGTGTAGACCCTACGGGTTCGGGAGATATGCAGACATGACCGAGACGGCTCTCCGGTCAATAACCAACAGCGGGATCTGGATACCCATGTTGGCTCCTACATACTCCTCGATGATTTCATCGGATGAACCACGATGTCGAGGATTCAAGCAACCTCGTATACTATTCCCTTTGTCAGACGGTATGTTACTTGCCCGAGATTCGATCGTCGGTATCCCAATACCTCGTTCAATCTCGTTACCGGCAAGTCACTTTACTAAATGCCGTAATGCATGATCCCGTGACCAGACACTTGGTCACTTTGAGCTCATTATGATGATGCACTACCGAGTGGGATTAGTGATACCTCTCCGTAATACGGAGTGACAAATCCCAGTCTCGATCCGTGTCAACCCAACAGATACTTTCGGAGATACCTGTAGTGCACCTTTATAGTCACCCAGTTACGTCGTGACGTTTGGTACACCCAAAGCACTCCTACGGTATCCGGGAGTTACACGATCTCATGGTATAAGGAAGAGATACTTGACATTGGAAAAGTTCTAGCAAAACGAACTACACGATCTTGTGCTATGCTTAGGATTGGGTCTTGTCCATCACATCATTCTCCTAATGATGTGATCCCGTTATCAATGACATCTAATGTCCATAGTCAGGAAACCATGACTATCTATTGATCAACGAGCTAGTCAACTAGAGGCTCACTAGGGACATATTGTGGTCTATGTATTCACACGTGTATTATGATTTCCGGATAATACAATTATAGCATGAATAAAAGACAATTATCACGAACAAGGAAATATAATAATAATCCTTTTCTTATTGCCTCTAGGGCATATTTCCAACAATATCAAAGACATAAATATGGTTGAGAAGAACTCACATAATGGTAGAACTAGAGGCGTTTGCACATCAACCCAGATGTCTCTATTACCTTCAATATCATCTTCCGGACGAATATCAAAGGTGATAACCATATCAGGCTCAAATGCATAAGGCTTGCATAGTGCTTGCCAAGTTTTGCATTCAAAATAGGTGTACGTGTCTGCATTATATACTTTGACGTTGAAAGTATAACCATGCTCAGTTTTCAGGTAAACTCTCTTTACCTCCATAGTTTCCATAGCACTGAAACCTATCTTATCCAAGACAAAAATTCTTGCATGGCAGGGGATGCGCTAGTAGAATTGTGAAAACTAAAAATTATAAGTTGAAGCAAATGAAACATATATAAGTCATGCTTAATTACGAAAAAAGACTTGTCATTGTGACTTACTGTATCGAATTGGAAGGTCTCATCCAGCTTGATGCTGAATCGCCTATCATGAACAAGGAAATTTTTGTTGCACAGGCCGCACTGGTCTTCACAGTATTCGCACATAATGAAATCTTTTTCATCGTCAGACAACATTTCCTATGTTCATATAGGTGAAACATTAAACACTTACTAATTCTATTAATTCAACTAATTCAACTACTTCTATTAATTCAACCAGTTCTGTTAATTCAACTAATTCAACTAAGCATTTGCTAAAATAAACTTGTTCTATTAATTTTCTTACTAAAATAAACTAGTTCTATTAATTCAACTAATTCAACTAGGAATTTAGTAAAAACAAACTACTTTTATTAATTTACTTACTAAAATATATAAAGTAGCTATATATAGTAATATTTTAATTATATCATCCAATCTCATATACCTAAATTTTGTTACTAAAAATAAACTAGTTCTATTAATTCAACTAGTTCAACTAAGCATTTACTAAAAATAAACTAGTTATATTAATTCAACTAGTTCAAATAATCTCATATACCTAAATTTTCTTACTAAAAATAAACTAGTTCTATTAATTTTCTTACTAAAAATAAACTAGTTATATTAATTCAACTAGTTCAAATCTCATATATACACCTAATTAATATCTAGCTAATTCATCTAGCTAACAATTGACATTAATATTTAACAACTTTTCTATCTAATTCATCTAACATTAACATTCTAACATTCTTATCTACGAAATTCATCTAACATTAATCTGAACAATAGAAAACAGAAAATAAGTAAAAAAAATATGTGTGTGTGTGTTTAGTACTGTGTGTGTAGTGTGTGTGTGTGTATGTGTGTGTGTGTAGTGTGTGTGTGTGTGTGTGTGTGTGTGTATGTGTGTGTGTACGAGCGGGGGGCGGTGGCGTACGGGCGGCGGCGGGCCGGGGGCGATCGACAACGCGATCGAGACGGCGACGTAGTACGGGGCGGCGGCGCGAGACGGCATTTACGGGACGGAGACGATGGCGGCGGGCGGGCGGGGGGGTGACGGGCGGGGCGGCGAGGGGCGGCGGGCGGCCAAGGCCGGTGATGTCGCGCAAAGTTGGAGAAGAAGTGGTCGATGAAACTGAATATTTCATTAGTGCAATATATATAGGAGGGGCCTTTAGTACCGGTTGAAGCCACCAACCGGTACTAAAGGCCAATTTTGGCCAGGCCAAGCGGCGGGAAACAGCAGCCTTCAGTACCGGTTCATTACCCCAACCGGTACCAAAGGCCAATCCATTAGTACCGGTTGGAGCTACCAACTGGTACTAATGGTTGTGCGCTGCCACCCGCGGTGCACTATATGTTTAGTCCCACCTAGACGAGCGAAGGGCAGCTGCACTGGTTTATAAACCCAGCCGCGGCTGCTCCTTCGAACTCCTCTATATAGCAGGCTTCTGGGCCTAACTAGGGCGCGCTGCCCTGTGAGCCTGCCGGCCCTTCTGGGCCTGAATTTGCACACCCTAGGTCTGGCAAGCCCACTGGGTAGCGCCCCAACAATTTTTTATATATTTTTTCTTTTCTATATTATTTATTTTCTTCTATTTATTTTTGAGTAATTTTTTATATAGTTTTTTTTTCTGCTTTATTTTTTTCTTTTATTTATTTCTGAGTAGTTTTTTTGCTGTATTTAGTTTCTTTGTGAATATTTTTGCTTTAGTTGCTTTGAATGCTTCATTTTGGAGTGATTTTGAATTTCACGGTCATTTAACTCTCTAAACAAATCGGTAAATGACTGGAAAACAACAAATGATGTCCGAACGTGTTGGAAATTGATGAAGACGCTTCGAATGCTACATAATGCTGGCTCAAAAAAAGTCTGGAGTTCAAATAAGTTTTAAAAAACTGAAGTGCCCGTGTAACAGATGAGTTCTCGTCCGAAACCCTGATACTCCGAAAGAGATTGTCCAGTTTGTATACGAAGTGCATCCAGTTTTTTCCGTGACACTCTCTACTCTTTCGCACATGCTATGCGGGTGAAATGATGATACCATGCCAAGTTTCAACATTTTCAGAGTTCATTTTGTTGTGATTTACTGTTTCACGGTCATCTAGCTCTCTAAACAAATTGGTAAATGACTGAAAAACAACAAATGATGTCAGAACGTGTTGGTAATTGATGATGTCGCTTCGAATGCTGCATACTGAACGCAAAAAAGTCTGGAGTTCAAATAAGTTGAAAAAAATGAAGTGCCCATGTAACAGAAGAATTCTCGTACGAAACCCTGATACTCCGAAAGAGATTGTCCAGTTTGTACACGAAGTGCGACCAGTTTTTGTCGTGACACTCTCTACTCTTTCGCACATGATATGCGGGTGAAATGATGATACCATGCCAAGTTTCAACATTTTCAGAGTTCATTTTGTTGTGATTTACTGTTTCACGGTCATCTAGCTCTCTAAACAAACTGGTAAATGACTGAAAACAACAAATGATGTCAGAACGTGTTGGAAATTGATGTGGTCGCTTCGAATGCTGCATAATGCCGGCCCAAAAAAGTCTAGAGTTCAAATAAGTTTAAAAAATATGAAGTGCCCGTGTAACAGATGAGTTCTCGTCCGAAACCCTAATACTCCGAAACAGATTATCCAGTTTGTACACGAAGTGCGTCCAGTTTTTGCCGTGACACTATCTACTCTTTCGTACATGCTATGCGGGTGAAATGATGGTACCATGCCAAGTTTCAACATTTTCGGAGTTAATTTTGTTGTGATTTACTGTTTCACGGTCATTTAGCTCTCTAAACAAATTGGTAAATGACTGAAAAATAGCAAATGATGTCAGAACGTGTTGGAAATTGATGACGTCGCTTTGAATGCTGCATTCTGAACGCAAAAAAAGTCTGGAGTTCAAATAAGTTTAAAAAGATGAAGTGCCCGTGTAACAGATGAGTTCTCGTCCGAAACCCTGATACTCCGAAAGAGATTGTCCAGTTTGTACACGAAGTGCGTCCAATTTTTGCCGTGACCCTCTCTACTCTTTCGTACATGCTGTGTGGGTGAAATGATGATACCTTCAACATTTTCAGAGTTTGTTTTGTAGTGATTTTTAATTTCAGGGTCATTTAGCTCTGATATAAACAAATCGGTGACTGAAAAACAGTAAATGATGTCCGAACGTGTTTCAAATTGATGATGTCGCTTCGAATGCTGCATAATACCGGCTCAAACAAAGTCTGCAGTTCAATTAAGTTTAAAAAATGAAGTGCCCGTGTAACAGATGAGTTCTCGTCCGAAACCCTGATACTCCGAAAGAGATTGTCCAGTTTGTACACGAAGTGCGTCCAGTTTTGAAGTGAGTGGCGGCCGGCGGGGGAGGACCGGCGCGGCGGATTGAGGGGAAGACCGAGTGAGTGGAGAGGGTGAGGGCGTAAACATGTAAAAATATACATCAAAAATACATTGATTATCAATGATCTTTTTGTGTACAATATGAATTGTCAATATGAGTCCTCAACGCTTTAGAAACCGGTGAAAACTCATATTGAGTCCACAAATTATACACATAGAGTTCAATGAAGACCAAATGCTTGTGATAGTTTGAGAAGTAACATATTTAAGGTGGTAAAAATCTTGCTAGGGGAGCGAGGTGGGACTAAAAACAGTCTGCCACAACCTCTTTACTACCGGTTCGTTCCACGAACCGGTACTAAAGGTGCTGGCCGGGCCCCAGCATCATTAGTACCGGTTCGTGGCATGAACCGGTACTAAAGGTTCGCATTGAACCAGTACTAAAGATCTCCTCCCGCCTAGCCATTTGAACCGGCACTAATGGACACATTAGTGCCGGCTCAAATGCAAACCGGGACTAATGTGTGTCACATTTGAACCTTTTTCTACTAGTGGGTAAGAAACATATCACTTGTTCTGCTAGAAGAAAATAATTCAGCTTGAATAGGATGAAGGGACAGTAGTGGGTCATGAAAATCTAAAAGCGTATATCATCAATTATTATGAAAAATTATCCGGATCTCCAGTAGAAAGCACGGTATCCACGAATGAGTCTGATATTGGAGATAGCCCTCAGCTTTGGTCGGAGGAGAATGATATTCTATCCGCACCGTTTACAAAGAAAGAGGTTCTAGATGCAATATCATAAATAAAACCGAATAAAGCATCGAGACTAGATGGGTTTCCTACGGAATTCTATAGGCAATGTTGGCATATTATTAAGGACGATCTTATGCCTAT